>UNPR01000342.1:0-31888 GCA_900536425.1 Hymenoscyphus linearis
CAATCTTATCATATTTGTTTGACATCTTTGATACAAGTAACGAGTTCACTTCCAAGTGAACAACCCGATAGTCTTCTTCTTATCATAGCATACCAACCAGCGAACACCCAGCCAAGTTTAGTTAGCCAGTTTGAGTATTCGTTACAGGTACCCCCCTAGCTAGATGTAATCAATTATCTTACCAATTACTAGACCCTAACCCTACTAACCTAAGATTAACTTTTCCGTATATCTAAAGGCTTATACGAGAAAGGCTTTATACTTCTTCTACCTCTTTATAAGGTAAAGAAGGTGTATTCATCCTTATTACCAGCTCGAACCCCCCTAGGTACTCTATCCCGAACCTCGCAACTTCTATAGCGATCCTACCTCTTATAGTTTCCGTAGCCTCCCCTATAAGCACCTATAATCTTAACGTAATCTATAAATAACCCTTAGCCTTTCGTACACTTGTCGTACTTAGCTCTCTTTTAGTACCCGCTTTAAATATAAATTAGAACTTCTAATTAGCTAAAATAGTAAAATATATAAAGAAAAGTAGATCTAGAGTTACTTACCGCGATTGTATTAATAGGGCGTCGATAATACGGCGGTCGTATAGGGGGCCTCTAAGTATTGATACCGCGGGGTAGGCGGGGTTAAATTCCCGTAGTTAAGGCTATAGGGTTTCTTCTATAGTATAGAGATCACGCTATATCTAGGTACTTAGATAGGGCTCTAACTAATAAATTAACATTGTATAAGAAGTAAACTAAAGCTAGAAAGGTTGAAACTAATATATTCCGGGGAGTAGTCTACCTTACTATCAGTGTTAATAGGAATAATAGATTCGTTAGTACGACCGAGCACTAGGGATAGGGCTACCGCCTATTTAACTTATTTGTCTTTGCTAGCTATAGTAGAAACTATATAGGATGTAATAGAAGGACAATTTATTAGAATAAGAAATAGTTATATAGTTAAAAAAAAGTTTAAAAGAAAGAGGAATCGAGTCCTAGATTTATAGACGTAGAAGTAAACTTTAGAGGGAAGGAGCGACTAAGGCGAGGTGATTTACAGTATATACCCCCCGAAACCGGCCAATAAGTAGCTAGATAACCTTAATTTACTAATTTTTAGACGTCATTCTACTTATATAAACAAAAAGATTATTAGAATGTAAATTATTTAGTTTAATTTCTATAAATATCGTAAGAAATAACTTTAATATTATATATTCGTAGTCATATAAGGGGAACTTGTCTAATGTTACTACCTTAAAAATATTTAAAAAAAAAAAATATATAAGGCTTAATTTTAGTACTTTTACTATTAGACAATTAATATATAAAGTTTAAAATTTAATATCTATTTTTATTAAATTGTTATAGAGGTCGTAGTTATATAAGGGGAACTTGTCTGATATTACTACCTTAAAAATATTTTAATAAAAAAAAATATATATAAGGCTTAATTTAAGTTCTTTTACAATTAGACAATTAATATTTAAAGTTTAAAATTTAATATCTATTTTTATTAAACTGTTATAGAGGGATAGGAAAAAATCATATAGGCGCTAGACTCGCGAAACGTGGGCGCTAGGGCGCTGGTACGAAGTTTTAAGTCATTGCGGGATCTAGGCTTATTTGCCTCAGTAATGAGGTGCTGAGAAAAGAGTGTGGTTTTAAGATTATCAATTGTATTACCATAGCAAGCTATGAGACAAGACACTCCCACGCACTACCGTGAAGACACTCGAAAGTCCTATTTCCGCAGTATAGAAGTCTCTTTAACACCTCGAGTTGCCAAACCATCTCTATATTGACTACTGATTCCCCCCAGATCTCAGAATGATTTTTCACCGAGCTCCTTCTCCGGATCCCAGCCTCCCAGATTTGCCAAGAGATTATTTCTCATGTTCCAGTATTGTAGTTGTTCCTCCCGGGGCTGCCAGCGCTCGCTTTTCATGGATCGAAGGACGGATTGTGGTAATGTATCCCAAACATGCCATTTGACGGAATTTTGTAATGCGTCCTGAAGTACTTTAAGAGAATCTGCGTATGGAGGTCCTATATTACCAACGTCAGTACTTGACACAGTCTTATATGAGATAATCTTTGGGGGATATGAAGTAAGATCATAATATACATACCATGAGATCCCTTACCCAAATGTCCTTGCGAGGCATGCTTGAGTCTCAAGCCTTTATCCATACAACAAGTTTCCTGACAGTGATGCAAATCAATAAATGCATGTACCATCTCGTGTAAAAGGACTGAGATAAAGTACTCTTCATAAGTACACATAGACGTTTGAACACGACTACGGCGAATGATTTGAATCCATATCTTCTTCTCATATCTAGAGTAAATGCCATGAGCAGCCTCGTATCCATCAAATTGATTTCCAACACGACGACGGAAATTAACACCCTTGAGAGTATCCTTCAGTTGTCCGGCGAAGAACCAGTCGTCGAATAGCTCCATCCACTTATCAAGCAGTTGCTTCATTTGGTCAGCCGTCCACGTGGACGGGACATCTGAAGATAGCATCTTTTGGTATTTTTCGTCAAGAGGAGGACGAGTCTCGGTAATATGGCGTAGGAAGATTGGTAAATCATGAGGAGAATAACGATTGAATTTCAGACCTTGGTTAGGTGCGTCGGAGTTGTAATCCTTCAAAGGCCTGGGATGGTTTTTATTAATGGCTCGATCGGGATTGATTACTCGGCAGACTGGTGCTTTCCAAAACCTCAGAGGAACTAGAAGTGTAATAAAATCCTTCCAGCGCCCATAGACATATTTTGCCCCAGGTCTTTCATGGTTTTGTTCAGTTTGGCTGCGACCGATCGTTGTGGAGATGCGCTCCTTGATGGATCCCCACATATTGCTTGCGAAGGCTTGAAATGAACGTGGACAGTATTGCTTGAGGTAAGATTTTGGTCGCTATCATCGGAAAGTGCTGATGATGGTTGTAATTGACCATCATCTCAAACGCGCCTTTCCGCTATATATTATTGTTGACGACATGGTGGTGAATGCTCATATGAGAATCCAGGTGGCCAAGGTTGGATTTCCAGTAATTCACTATGTTACCTAGAGACTCTGTGCTACTCACGTTTGGGATAGCAGGTGAATTAGACTCATGGTAGGAGAAGATTTGTTATGGCCAATTAGATTTTATTGGAACCAAGTGAGAATCGGTCGGTAGCCGCCTCCCCCCTGATTCTCCAGAATTAGCTTGGCGAGAGTGAATTTTAAGCGAGCAACATCTGAGAAGACTTGAACATGTCTTTATATGTACATACTCCGTATATATTGATACATATTGCTATACCTTGAGTAGAAAGCATAAATCTCGAAAAGACTATATGTAAAGAAAGGAGAGGTTGGGAATAAAAAGCGGGGATATTTTCAATTGGGCTGAAACAACGCTAGGTTCTCCACAATACCCCAAGCCAAGTATATGACAAGGCCCTTCCCCGCACCCACCCCCACGTTTTGTTTTCTATCCGAAATTGTTCGTACCCTATGGTCGATGACTACAAACTCAACAGAATCACGGCGCAGGCGAATTCTGACGTCCGTCTAGCTGGATTTGAACAGTTCTCCTTCTCCCATAACCTTTCGATGCTACCCTGGTCATATAAGGAGAACCGGTATTCCTCGTGCTCCCTCCAATCTGCAATCTCTGACCGTGATTTGAGTTAACCTTAAGGTTACATCAATTGAAAAGCCGACACTCGCCGCCGCCGCCGCCCGCGCGCACCGCAACTTCCATCCACCGTCTTGCAACAACCACCTCTAGCCAGCGGGGACGGTGTATACCTAGGTACTGTATCCCATGGTTGAATCGCCTAGGACTTTGCCCCCGTTGATGGCCGGGCCGAGTAATGACAATGCAACATCCAGCGCCAACGGCTTCACAATGCCTCCACCTCCAAATGCCGGAGGCACTGGCAGCGCCAGCCCTCGTCCCCGCATGCCAGAGTCTTCACCTACTGCCACTGACCAGAGAAGCGGACTTCCTCCACTGGAGTCTATGAGAGCCTATCGCGCATGTCTGAACTGTCGAAGTAGAAAGAGCAAGTGTTACTTGGAGGCGAACGGAGGAAGACCGGTGAGCCTTTTTTTTCTTCTTGTTTTCATCTTCCTGAGGGCCCGGCACCTTCCAGAGTGGGTATTTTCCGCGATATGGCGATGTTGATTATCGCCCTCGTCCTCGTGACTCGGAGGCACATCACTCGGTTGTGGCCATCAAACTTCATGAAGACATACTAATCAAGACATCTAGCCTTGTCGAAGATGCCAGCGAGAAGGAAAGGAGTGTGTTTTGGGGGAGAGTCACCGTGGCGGTCGTCGAGTAAGGAAGAAGCCGAAACTCGACGAGAATGTGACACCAAATAAAAAGACCTCTCCTGTTCAGGATAGTTCAGTTATCGCAAATAACAACGGCTCGCCTTCGAGTCTTTCGTTCTCTGGATCATCATTGCCAGCGCAGACTGCTGTATACAGTCATGTTCCGCAGTCCCCTCACCAAAGATCACCCCCTTTTCAGCACTCCTATGGTACCAGATCAGAACAAACATATTCATGGCCACAGCAGCTACCGCCAAACACTACTGTGGGCAATAACGACCCTAATCGTATGGAGGATAAACTTGTAAGTGTTCTTCTTTGGAGTGAAATCCACTCAAGACATGCTAACTATTCTCTTCAAGCTCAATGGTTCCACGTCTCAATTGGAAGGGAGCTCGTCAAAATCCGCGGAAAGAACAGGCGTTCATGAAAACATTGCTTCAGTAGATCTACAAAATCCATCTGACGCTCTGGACATTCTGGCCCAAGTCGCTCATTCCGCTGAGGATGGCGACTCCCCACCCGATGACCAAACCCAGATTCAAGCAATGCACCATCACACAAGCCCCATTGAAAGTCTCCATAGCCCTCTTATGACTAACTCGGATTCATACTTTCACTACAAACCCGTTCAAGATGGAATGATGAATCCCGAGATGATTTATCACTTGTTTTCAAGGTAAGCCGCCGTAGTGCGAACTTCGTATGGTTCCTGGCTAATTGGAAACAGCTATGAAGAGTTTTTCCACCCTTTTTTCCCCATAATACCTCGAGAAACATTCGACAGGACAAGACTTCCATGGATGTCTCGTAATGAGCCCCATTTATTCTCGGCTATCCTCACAGTTGCGTCCAAAGACCAAGAACGAGTGCATCAAGTTTGCTATGATCACAATCAGCAATTGGTCTCTATGATTCTATCTGGCGCAGATGCGAATGTTGAAGCAGTTGAAGCACTTTTACTTTTATCACAATGGGTTTCCCACCGACCTCAATCCACCCTTGCTGTTGGTCGCGGCGAAGAAGATCGTGTAGCTTGGATGTATATTGGAACGGCGTTACGACTTGGTTACTTTCTCGGAATCGATCGGACGTCTTTCAAGAGCGATGCCCATGAAGACCAGGCAATCTTTAATCGCAAAAGACTCGTATGGTCGGCATGCTATATTTGTGATCGTCAAGTCTCCGTCAGAATTGGAAAGGGATTTTGGTCTAGAGGCCCTGGCCCATTATCTGGGCTTAGATCTAGTGATTTTCCGACTCTTCAACCTCCACCAAACTCCCAAAATACCGATGACTGGAGCCGCATTTTTCAAGCTAACCTCGAGCTGACCCAAATATTTGGTAATGTTCACGATATACTTTACTCTTCCAAGGGTCACGGATGGAAAGAAATGCTGGAGGGTAGGTATACGAAATATCTAGATGATTTCAGAACCAGTATCAGAAATTGGCATGAGTGTTGGGGCGATTTTGCTTGTAAGTATCGGATTCTCTCGGATCTGAACAAAGTACTGATAACCTGCAGGCTCTCCGAGACTGAAGGCATCCCTTCTACTGACCTATGACTATCTACGACTATACGTCAATGCATTCGCCTACCAAGCCACCATATCTCGAGCTCTCACTTTTCAAAGAGATAGTCAACACACCCAAAACCGACCGATGTTGATAGATGCCTCAGCTTCCGATGCAAGATTCATTTATGAAGCACTTGACGCTGCCAAATCTCTGCTATCTACTTTCAACACATTTGTTGATCCAGAAACACTTCGATACATGCCATCGTCGTATTATCTTTACATCATCTACAGCGCCGTATTTCTCTACAAGGTAAATCCATACTTCTCTCGAAAGGTTTTTACAAAAAGTCATCGCTAATCCGAGATCTTACAGGCCCGCTCCACAACAACAATGACCGAAGAAGAAAGAACCGTGGTCCGCCAAATGATCCAACAAACCATCGCCCGCTTAGAAAAAGCCTCCGTAGGCGCCAACGGAATGGGCTCCCGCTACGCTCGCCTCCTCCAACTCCTCTGGCGCAAAGCCCCCCACAAGCGAATGCAAGCCAACCGGGACCACCAAAACCACGATCCCAACAAGAGTAATAACTACCCCATCAAGACCACCACACAAACACAATACGAGCAAACAGGATTCACACCCATCCATCTAGGTCCCAATTCCAACGACGCCTCGCGATTCCAACAACCCCCGCCGAGACCAGCGGGACCGGGAACATTTAGCTGGTTAGATCTAGATGCGACGTGGAATTTTGCGACGCAGAATAATGGGAGTACTCTGAGTCAAGGGGGTGATTCGGTGGATACTGATAAGGGCGTGAGCGGCTTGGGGATTGATGTTGATGGGATGAGTCCGTCGAATTTCGGTTTTTGGGATATCGGGTTGTTTAATGCGGATTACTCGTTGCTGGAGGGGGATAATCCTAATTTGCTTTTTTGAGAGGGTTGGTTGATATTGGGTAATGATGGGGCGTTCTTTTGGAAAGAGGAGAAATTGATTTGGCTTTTTTGGTTGTTGTATGAAAATTTACAGGACAATATAGATTTTGGGGAGTCATGGGGGAGGAAGAGTGAAGGATTGTATTACCACATGGATTGGGATACACGGTGTTGGGGTGTTGGATAGTTCAGCGCGGAGTCGAGTCGTCATTGTAACAATACTATCATCATCATATATTCTGTGCATCTTCCGAACTAATAGGATACAAACATTTCCAACACCCAGGCATGTTGATTAAGAAATGGCAGATACAGAAACCAGAAACCCTGCAACCCAATACCCTACTTCTCCTTCTCCATCTCCGCCAACTCAATATCCGACTTAGGCCAATGATGTGACAAATCCCCAACCGGAAGTTTAAGCGTAATCCTCATCTCGGCAGCAATCATAACCACCGTAATATAATACCCCAAAAGCGCCACAACAAAGAAGATCGCCGCTCCAGCCTATCCAAGATATCAGAACGAACACCAAACAAAAAGAAAAAAAGAGAGGAAGAGGGAAGAGGGAACCAACACACACCTTCTGCAACCTCACAGCGACCTCAAAATCCCCCGTACTAACCCTCCAATACGCCCCACACAACACAAAACAACTCATAAAAGCCCCCAAAAAGATGCCCGCAAAAACAACATTCGTCTTCAACGCAAAGCAAAAAATGGTGAAAAGCCAGAATCCCCAGAACATCAAGTACAAAGCAATAGCAGCATTATAACCCTGTGACGCGGCACCCTCGACCGCATCCCCGGTTGCAGAGTAGGATGCTGCTATACCCCAGGATGGCGTTTGGAGTACACCAAAGGATAGCCAGAAGACCCCGAACATGCCCATTACGAGCATGCTGAAGAAGTTTCCGAGCAGGAATTCGAAGATGCAGGAGAGGAGGAGGAGGATGGGACCGGTGAAGTAGAATATTCCGCTGAGGGGTGTTGGTTAGTCTGTTGGTTGGTTTGGTTAAGGGGGAGGGGAGGGATGAGGGATGTACACTACGCCCACGAGGGAGTTTGCTCCGCCCCAGCCCATGAGGATTGATGAGAATGTGAAAGCGGAGATGACGAATCTGTATAAGCGTTCATTTAGTCAAGTTTGTCCTATAAATTTTTCAGAAATGGTGTTATTTACCCCATCAATCCCAATGGTGTAGGGTTCGCGAATCGTCGTCTTAGATCCCCGGTATTGGCAGTCTTGGGCGTGAGGTAAAGCTATGTACAGTACGAGGTTTAATTTTCATTTCATTAAGGATGAAGAGAGAGGTCAAATCACCTTTTCGAAAAGCTCTGGAGAGAGCGTAAATGCGCCAGCTGACTTGACATGCGAAATGGGATGGATCCCAGCTTCCTCATACGATTCATCGCCGCCGACCTTTCGCTGATTCGCACTGTTGGTAGAAGACATATTCATTTATGCCAAAACCATCACATATGAAGTGAGATCATGTAAATTCGTAAATCGAGACGACAGTATACTCACAGATGAAGAAAGTCTTGAAACACATGGAAATAAAGATATATAAACCTACCGACCCCACACAACCACCAAGTACCATACGAATTAGGAAACCTTCTCGGCTCGAGACTTTCTGCAAACCTATCCTTTTTGCTCGTCCCAGATAGGAAGATAGAGCTCACTTACCAATACTGTACTCAGCAAGGTTCAAGCGGATAGTTACATGGATTCCCCGCACTCCGCCCCCCCCCATTTCCCCCTTCATTTGGCGAGCTAGGACCAATAAGCGAGTCCTAGCAAGGAACATTTCCCAAGCCAAAGAATTGGGAAGGCGAGACACGCCGCCAAGATATTTGACATATGCAATGTTGGTTGCTGGTAACGTCCCTTCCGGAAGAGTGTTGCATCTACGGTATGGGAAGTCTGATATATGATGAAAAATAACTGAGAAAATCCCTGACCATGTGCCAATTGAACATATTCTGATGCGCTCATAGTTGTGGAAACAAGATTTAGGGAATATGAAATAAGAAGAATGCGGAGTACTTCTACAAGAAAGTCTATTTTCCCCTCAATGAAATCGGACTCGATGACGGACATCGAAATCGTCCGCTGAGTACCTCGTAAAAGAATGGAGCGGCAAGATGTGGGCCAACGAAAACGATAAGTACACATGTGGAACTCAAATACTTGCCGTGACCAATCTAGGAGTAACCGATACTGCAACCATGCAGTTGTCCACATGTTGGAGATGCAATTGTTCAGTGGTGCTGGAAGTGCAGTCATTTCCGCCTGGCCGTAACAAACATGAAGTTGATATGCTCTGGAAGGACGGGTTCTAAGCCGAGCCAACCATATTCGTGACATAACAATCATATCAGTCCAATTACCTCTTGGTGGTACAAATACCTTTCACAATCATCTCCTTCCTTACTTCAGCCTGCTAAGCCCACTCCAAAGATTCGATTCAACTCCTTCACACAAGTCTTTTGTTCTTCTGTTGATTGTGACTTCACATCAACCAAAGACCCATCTTTCGATGGAAGAACATATTGAGACCAGTCCTTGACCTCATGCACCTTCACATTTTCCAGTGATGTATGCTGCGTTGATGTTGGTTGCTGACTCAAACGGGCAGAGTTTATGACTGCATTGCGAGCAACAAACGAGAGGTTGAGCGGCGTTAGGTTTTCAGCCTCGGTCCGCCCCTAGAGATATCAGAACCAAGTCGTGGATGGGGAATAGTAAGGTGAACCTACGACTTCTTCCAATGCTTCCGATGAGGGGTGAGCTGGATACGAGAAATGGAACTGAGGCGTTTGCCCATATATCCAATCTTCTGACTGGTGCCTGTTAGTAAGAATGTATGATGAGGGACAAACGTATTGTTACACACCTTCAACTCTTTTAATCCCTTCATGATCTCTGGTACTTCTGCCTCCTCTTCTCCAATTAAGATGGGATCTACATGACCGTACATTTCTTGAAATTCCTTGACTACAGAATCCTCAAAATCTGAATTCTGCACCTCCACATTGGCTATGGGTGAGCTGACACTATCGACTCCTCGAGCTTTGATATACGGTTTACCCGGACTTTTCAAGAACTTTCCAATATCCGACAGATTGTCCGAGTTCAACAAACAAGTGCCGTGATGTACACTCCGTAGCCTGGTGAGCTTGTATGCACTACCGGAGATCTTCCATGGCTTTCCGCCTGTCGCGGAATCCATCACAATATCGTGTCGTTCATTGACCCTGACCCCAACCACAGACAGATTATTCAAGGCGCGTACCACCATCTGCGCATGCAAATCTCTGTCAAATTTTTCGGTAGGACAGATGACACTGTAATTCATATTTCCTTCATCGTGCCAGACCGTTCCCCCACCGGATCTCCTTCGTACGAGGTCGGGTTTCAATGGACTGCTTCGAAGTAGGGAGAGATTGCATTCTACCCATGGGTTTTGATTTCTGCCAATGATGATACTGGGCGCATTGGTATATAGGAACAGTATCGTGGACTCGGGTGGGGATTTAGTGAGGAGATGGTGCTCAATAGAGAGATTCAGGTAGGGTGATTGGCTTCTAGAGAGGTACATTTGCGTTTTGGCCTTGGGGATTTGGTGGAGAGAGGAGTGGAAGCGAAGCTGCCATTTTCGTATTTTTGGTGCCGGTGCCGGTGTCAATTTCCATGAATGGGAGAAGAGGAGACTTGTACCTCTGGATGGTGACATTTCCGTAAGAGAGCTCCAGCTAGATAGCTAGCTACCTACCTACTCACAGTACCTAGGTGAGTAAGTACTCGAGTACTCGTAGTAGCAGCATGCATGGCTTGTGATGTTTTTCTAGGGCTGCCCGCCGGACCGAGATCGGATGGTTCTTTTTGGTGCCGGCCCCAGCCCAAGCACCAGCCCCAAGTCACCAACACCAGACCAGTCACTGCTCTCGGTATGGGCAAAGCTGCTAATTCTCCCTCGGAAAAGCTAGAGAAGATGCGTACGGAACGGGTCTCTTCTCCAACTACCTATAGGGCCCGCAGCCCGCTAAACAGAATGCTGGATCGACGGATGCCCAGCGATGCATGATACCCGTACCGGACCGACGCTTTCCAAAATAGCGCCGCTGCCTGCAAGCCTGCCAGCCTGCGAAAATCGGCAGCGGCTTCAGGGATTCTTTGTACAGCTACCAGGTACAGACAACCCGGAAGAGTCATTGGCAGAAAAAAAGTGTACTCAGTACAACAACACCACCACCACATCCGCTTCTTCCTTAGACGCCCTTTTTTTTCTCTCTCCCTTAGGGTAACCCCAAGAATTTGTTCACTGCCCATCGCCTTCAAAATGTCGACCTTTGGGAATTTCTTCAAGGTTACCACGTACGCCGTGCCCCTCTTTTCTACCCCTCCAACACTCCAGACTTCTTCCTTTGCTAACAATTTTGCACAGCTATGGAGAATCGCATTGTCCCTCGGTAGGATGTATTGTCGACGGAGTGCCTCCTGGAATGGAGCTCACCGAAGAAGACATCCAACCTCAGATGACACGACGAAGACCCGGCCAAAGTGCCATTACCACACCCCGCAATGAGCAAGACATCGTCCAGATCCAATCTGGCACCGAGTTCGGCGTCACCCTAGGCACCCCAATTGCGATGGTAGTACGAAATAAGGATCAACGACCGAAAGACTATGGCAATTCAACCATGGATCTCTTCCCACGACCGAGCCATGCAGATTGGACATACTTGGAGAAATATGGAGTCAAGGCGAGCAGTGGAGGTGGACGAAGTAGCGCACGAGAAACCATTGGACGGGTGGCAGCAAGTGCAATTGCAGAGAAATACTTGAAATTGTCGCACGGGATTGAGATTGTCGCTTTTGTTTCGTCGGTTGGAGCAGTCCATATGTTCCCACCCTCTGAGGCACATCCTACGCCTTCCACGAATCCAGAATTCCTTTCTCTAATCGAAACGGTTACGAGAGAAAAGGTGGACGAGTTTGTCCCCGTAAGATGCCCCAACGAGACAGCCACAAAGCGGATGGAAAAGGAAATCGAGGCTTTTAGAGATCGTCACGATAGTATTGGGGGAACTGTCACTTGTGTTATCCGAAATGTACCAAGTGGGCTAGGAGAACCATGTTTCGATAAGATGGAGGCCATGCTTGCTCATGCTATGCTGAGTATCCCTGCCACCAAAGGATTCGAGATTGGCTCAGGCTTTGGTGGTTGTGAGGTTCCTGGTTCTATACATAACGATCCTTTCGTCGCGGCAACAGCAGTCCCTCCAATGGAAACCGGGGCGTCCAGAAATGGCATTCCAAGACCGAAGCTAACAACAAAGACGAACAATTCTGGTGGAATTCAAGGTGGTATCACGAATGGGGCACCTATCTACTTCCGTGTAGGATTTAAGCCTGCAGCTACAATTGGGCAAGCTCAAGAAACTGCTATGTACGATGGGGATGCGAGTGGAACGCTGGAAGCAAAAGGAAGACATGATCCATGTGTTGTTCCTCGTGCTGTGCCTATTGTGGAGGCTATGGCTGCATTGGTTGTTATCGATGCACTGATGTCTCAGCAGTCAAGGCAGGTATCAAGAAGTTTACTTCCTCCGTTGAAGAAGAAAGATCCATCCAGTGCTGAGAAATCTGTTGGTGTTAATGGTGTTTAGAAATAGATAGATAAAATTCAACTTGGTACTTATGTTCGATTTGTTCTCAATTAGTTACTTGCATTGACGATCTTACAGAGACCATTGAATCTCTATCTCTCTTTTCCTTCAAGGTAGAGCTTATCTATACATGGCCTTTTTTCGTTGATCTCTCTCGCTCGTAGGTAGGCGTGCATTCTCGTATTATGTCAAAGAGATAAGCTTATATGAGACCTTGGGACCAGAACGTCGCCGTGAGAAAGCATGATGATAACAGTCGGGGCGTGGATAAAGCGTTGCAGTAAGATCCTTCAGATGGCCGCATGCTGATCTTACATAGGTTATTTATACAATTCCAAGTATAAAGATGTGCTAAAAGTAGCATTAAAAAGGGGATCTGCCAAGTCCGTAAATGGTTGATCTTCGGAGATTTTCCTTGTCTGTGGATAGGTCACTTATTTCCTATTTGAATTGGAGTTTCCCCAGAGGGCCCCAGAGGGGTTTGTCTTTTTGTTACTTGGCTTTGGATTTTATAGAAGAGCTTAGAGCTGATTGGTGTTGTGGAATATCAATACTGGGGTCGATATTACGATAGTTGGAACTCCCCCCCTATACCGTTACTAACCCTTGTCAACCCAATTGACATGATTTAGCGGCAGCTCCAGTTCGTTCCTTCCCCCCCTTCAAGTGGTCTGGACGTGAGCCACCAACTTGTAATCCGGCCTGTTTTTGTGGAGGATTGTGCTTCTTGCATAGGGGAATTGCGACCTGTTTATGTGCTTTGGGAGCATAAAATTGGGTTCAGCCTCTTCTATCAACTGTTGTTGGTTGCGAAGAGCTGTGTTGCTCTGGACTATTGTGGGAAAGTAGACAGCATTGTTCAAGATCTCAAATCCATATAAAGGTAGCATATGTCCTCTGAAATAGACTATCTCTCAAGATTGGCAAACTGACGATTTTCCACCCTTATCTTTAGCTAAGACAGATTGTCATCGCTGCATAGTTCTTCTCATCATCGAAAACTTTCAAGATGAAGATCTCTCAAGTCATCTTGTATTATGTCGGCACTTGCATTGCGGCAAATTCTGTGGATTTGGTTCAGCATCTTCCCAAGCGTTTTGACATATCAGATACTGCGGAACTCAGCAAACGAATGAACTCTCCGGAGATTCATCAATCGATTGATATGAAGTACAATGGAACAGCTCTGAAGTGAGTTATCATCTGCTTAACACGCAACTCATCTATGTTAGCTAACAACTGTGTTTTCAGCAACACTGAAGCAACCCTCACTCTCAATGCTACCGCGAAGGGATGGATCAACATCTCAGGCGGTTGCACAAAAGGTATCGCTTGCGATGTCTTGGGAGATGTGAATGCCAGCGATAATTTCACATCTTTGGCTAAGCCCGAGGACCTTGATGATGTCTGGATTGGGGTCGCTTTCGATAGTCTTTTTCTTCATGTCGATTTTGCTCTGAATCTGCATCCTACTCAGCCCACCCACGAGATTGTCCAGGAGATCGGAAAGATTCCGTTCAAGCTTGATGTAATGTTTCTCTCGCGAGTCTGGAATGTGTTTGGGTATTTGCTGACATGTAAAATGCAGATTGCTGGCCTCGCAAAAGCTTCTTTGACTTTTACACTTCAGTTTCATGGCTGGATGAACAACACGAAAGCTGCAAACTTTACCTATGGCTTCGATGTCCAGGTCAGTATAACCTTTTGTATCAAAAATTTCGAAGTAGACTAATAGGTCTCAGGTACCCGACAACTCCGCCATTATCTTCCCACTTCAGAACTTACTAAACACCGAAGCGCTCGGCTTGTGAGTTAAATCTCAGGCTTCTCAATCTACATCTGTGCTTCACTAACCATCACAGTGCAAACTCCACCGTAATCCCAGGGAACTTCACAAGCACCATCCCCGACCCGGCCTTCAACTTCCAATACGCCTTCCGTCCCCAAATCTCCTTCCACGCCGAGGCCGAAATTCTAAATTTCGACTACGACGCAAGCATATTCGCCGATATCCCGCGGGTAAACCTGGACGTCTCACAAGTTCAGAACGTCAACGCAAAATGTGAGCCCGTTCCCGCCGGTGTCTCATCGGCGGAGATCTTTAAGAATCTGACACATATCACACCCAGTGTGGGCTTCGATCTGGTACTTGATAATAATCATAATGTTTCTGTGCTTGTTAATTCCACGATGCCGCTTCCGACGGGTTGTAAGCAGTTTTATCCTAAGGAAACACCTAAATCGGCTACGCCGAGTAAGAGTGAGGAGAAGAAGAGTGGTGGGAGTGGATTGGCTGCAGATTTGCTTGTTAGGTTGTTTGGTGTTGGGGTTTTTGTGATTGTTCTTCTTTGAGTTGCGATTTAGTGTATTTTCTGATGGTGTTTGAGTTTGAGAATCTAGTTGCGATGGAGTTGGGGTGTTAAGCGAGCGAGCTTCGGGCTTCAGCGGTTCTGAGGGGATTTCCTCCTCGAAGTTACAGTCACATCTATAATATAGTTCTTAATTGACACTTGTTTGTATTTAAGCTCTCGTAGCTTGCGATATATAGTTTGTAGTCACTAAGATGATGGTTAGATTTATTAGCCTCGACTTTGGTGGCATATGACTGGCTCGCTTGTCTGGCATGATATCCGAGGGGCTTTTTTTGGATGATCACTATTGGTATACGAGATCATAGTAATGAAATACTCTAATGATTGGATTATAGTCTAAAATACCTCTTTCTTAACTCTGTGATTGTCTGAAGAATATTTTGGATGCTAGACTTACAGTAGCAGGGCAGGTTGATTTTTAATGCGAACGTTTTTGACTATCTGTTATATACATAAATTTACATCGAATAAAGCTTTTTTTTTACGACTGGAAGTGCTAGCGACTCGATAGTTGTATTACTGTTGGTTGATACCCATACGTTACTGAGGCGATTAAGCCCAGATCCCGCAATGACTTAAAACTTCGGCCCAGCGCCCCAGCGCCCACATTTTTTAATCCTTTACCTCTATAACAGTTTAATAAAAATAGATATTAAATATTAAACTTTATATATCAATTGTCTAATCGTAAAAGTACTTAAATCAAGCCTTTTATATTTTTATATTTTTTTTATTAAAATATTTTTAAGGTGGTAACATCGGACAAGTTCCCCTTATGACTAAGGCTCTGTTCACTCAGAATGTTGGACCTCGATATGCCAAGTAAAAAATACCTATTTTGGACGATATTGAGACTCAACATCGTGTGGGTCTGATCCACTTGATCCACACGATGTTGAGTCTCAATATCGTCCAAAATAGGTATAGCTCTATCCTTATGCCAAGTTCGCACTCATCGAGGGTGTTTATGTACACCTACACCTGTACGCGTTGCATCCTACGAACCTTTAGCTAGGGCTTGCCCTAGCTAGAGAGCTAAGATTGAGTCATCACCACAGACACACGCACAATTCACTACGCACGATTTCAAATACCGCGATCTAGCCTCTTTGGCCACGACTACCTTTCCTCACCTCCTGCCACCGACGCAACTCAGTCTCTCCTGAATCTATCGATTATCAGCCCTCCTCTTCGAAAAACAAGCCCTTACCACGCTAGGCCTCTATACCTTTATATCTGTAAATATAGATACCCTGAACGACACACGACACCGGTAGGGAGGTAGAAGGGCGGGTATATCTGTATAGGGGGGTACAGGGACACTTTCAAAGAGTAGGGGGGTGACTAGTTTTCAAAGTTAATATTAGGGGACATAAGGAAGTAAAGGGGGGGGGGAAGGGGGGGTACGAAGGGTTTTTAGATTTTAGATTTCTCGAGGGTTTTTGAATTGTCCTTTTGTACGTGGGTCGAACCGAGAATTATGGATACTTTAGGGCTGTCTAGGCATTAGAACCCTGGGTCTACGAGTACTCCTACCACATTCTCTCGAAACACTCGGCCTGTCACCCTAAATAGAGTGGGAGACTAGGCATTATAGGTCAAGGTGTATTACCTTGTTCAGTCTTTAACATGAAATGCTTTCTGCGGTTACAGTTAGTACTCTAGGGGGTCTTTTTAGCCACCTACGTTTTTGGCCCTTAAGAGAAGGATACCTACTATATATAATTTCCGTAGCTTAGCACGCCCTTATACCCTTCGGGAGGTCACAGGGGATAAGTAGGCCAAGCTGCTTATCTTCGTCCGGCGCAAAAATACTACTACTACTACTACTACTATTATGTACACCTGCTACTATATTAGAATTAACAGCGACAAAAGATATCGTAAAAATATAAAATAAATTCGAGTTAACTCTTTAGAAGCTAGGTAATCAATATTATAGTCGATACTTATAATATTACGATACGTTGTTGTAGTAATGCGGTGTAAATAAGGTAGGATATACTCGTGGCGAGCGAGTCTTAGCGGGATATTTCAATTAATAGCGGCAAAGAATATCGTAAAAATATAAAATAAATTCGAGTTGACTCTTTAGAAGCTAATTAATGTTATAGTCGATACTTATAATATTATGATACGTTGTTGTAGTAATGCGATATAAATAAGGTAGGATATACTCGTGGCGGGCGAGTCTTGGCGGGATGTTGAGGTCGAAAACAACCTCTCGAGGTTGTTTTCGCTTTTACCACCAAAGCGATGTTGAGACTCAATATCAAGTGGATCAAAAAAGATATTGAGGCTCAATATCGTCGTTCTGTTCACTCAGAGTGGAGACTAATTTAAAGGCGCCGGAACACGGTCTTAATCGAGAATAGTGCATATTTACGACCCACACACCCCACAAATCTACCTTAATCAGGACGATATCGAGCTCCAACATTCTGAGTGAACAGAGCCTAAGCATGTGACTAAGCATGTGACTAAGCATATGACTAAGCATATGACTAATGATAATCATGTGACTACGAACATGTAATATTAATTTTTGAAATCTGACCTCGGGAGCTATGTTGTGTGTAACTCGCTTAAATTTCAGTTACATACGAACTTAATTTCAGACGTTACTTTTAGGCCTAGCTTGTTATTTGAAGAACAAATAGCGGGGTGTGTTATACCAGTAAACATTTTGTGGTGTTCGTGCTTAGTCATATGCTTAGTCATGAGGGGAACTTTTCCGATGTTACCACCTCAAAAATATTTTAATAAAAAAAAAATATGTAAGGCTTGATTTAAGTTCTTTTACGATTGGACAATTGATATAAGAAGTTTAAAATTTAATATCTATTTTTGTTAAACTGTTATAGAGGTATAGGGTTAAAACATGTGGGCGCTGGACTCGCGAAACGTGGGCGCTGGGGCGCTGATACGAAAACTTAAGTCATTGCGGGATCTGGGCTTAATCGCTTCAGTAATACGTGCTAAATATTCCGCCCACTAGAACACCAACACCAAAACCAGGTGACAGTACTCGAGTAAACCAGTAAGTAAGCAGTGAGCACCCTTCTCCACAAAAATATATTTGATGTCAACCAAGAGTCACCACTGGTCCACTGTTGGTAAACCAACCCCATCCTATCATGACTTCATTCTATGATTAGATTGATATAAGTTCATGGGCTCAGCAGGAGGACTTTCTCCAACCTCTTAAATTACCAATACCAAATCATTCCTCCTTGAATTACCATGAGTTCCATAACGAAAGAAAACAGTGCTAATAACTGGATGCAGTGACAGGGGACTGGGCAGCGCACTGGTCTAGGAGTTTCTCGTGAATAATTACCACGTTTTCGCAACGGCACGAAAGACAGACAGCCGAGATGAGTGCGCTCTCGAACAAGGACAATGTAACACTGCTAGAAATGGACGTTACTGTTGCTTCACAAATCACAGGTTTCGTCGAGTCCGTGAAGTCGGTCTCCTGTCGTCTAGACATCTTTAAACAATGCGTGGCGCAATTACTTCTCACCGGCCCTCGATATTGATGTCGTCGAAGCCGAAGGAGGTTTTCGAAATCACTCTTTGGGGTCCCCTGGCGTTGATCAAGGGATTCATGAATCATGTCGCTCTTGATGTAAAGAAAGGGAAAGGCTGTAAATACCATTTCGATATCTGGGTATTTGAATGTTCCTTATATAGGTAAGTTCCCACCATTGTATCGAAATTTGAATAGTAGCTAGCGAGTTAACACTTTCCAGGTCTTTACACCACAACGAAGCGCCCCCTTGAAGTAATCTCAGAAACCCTGCGATTAGAAATCGAATCCTTCGGCGTAAAGACTGTAGAAATCGTGACGGGGGCAGTCAAGTCGAAGGGCCAAACCTATTTTAGGGATTGGAAAATCCCGGAGGATTCTCTATATAAACCTATCGAAGAGTTAATTGCTCATCGGGTACACGGGGGTGATGGCCATCCTCGAGAAGCGGCGGAGAAATATGCTAAGGGTGTTGTGGGGGATATTCTTAAGGGGAAGACGGGGAAGATTTGGTGGGGTCGGAATGCGCTTTTTACACAACGTGGAACTACTTCGACTGTTCCGCAGTCTGTCTTAGTGAGCTCTCAATGAGGAATATGTACAGCGACTTATTAGACGCGTCCACTCTAGCTGCTCCCACTCCAAACTACCGCTTTGGAAAATGTTCTATTAAGGTTACTAACAGCCAGACAGCCAGACAGGTAGACAGCCAGCCAGTCAGGTAGAGAGCCAGCCAGATAGCTAGACAGACAATATTACAAGGGTCTATTCCAAAACGTTTGAGAGTACTTAGTGTACCTAGAACTAGGGAACATAGACGTCGATAACAATATCGAGGCGGATATAATTGTAGAAGACAGAATTGACCCCGCTATAGACCTAGCTTTACTATTTAATAAGGAATCGTTAGATTAGGACAGTAACGAGTTAGTAGCTTTAATTAAAGAGAATCGAGACTTTGTACGTTTTTAGTAAGTTTAAGTAAGTTGGGTTGAGAGTTGTTATACTTGTATATATCTTTACATTTTTGTTAGTGTGGTTTACATAGTAATTTAATGTTCCGAACAAAGTCCGCGACACCAGACACTTGCTTGAACTGACTACAAGCAAGAGCGCTGTGGAAAGACGCACTGACTATTATATACTTGGCAGCATGTAAGGAAGCACTTACTTAGGCTTACTATTCTAATATTTGCAGTCGCTAATTTGTCAGAATACGTCAATCTATTTCTTCGGATGGTTGTCGGATAACACCCCTAGGTTTATAGGTAGGTATCTAATACAGATATATTGAGTACTCATCTGCAATGGCGTGAAGTATAGACTATCACGTGAATTAAATCCTGTGCTTGGAGTTGTCTAGGTTGTCGTAGCTTCAGCTTCAGTAGTTGTAGCTATCCGAGACATGATGATATATGAGATGTTGGTGGGGAGGGGGGTGGCTCACGTGACCATACCACAGGTGGGATATATAGGTAGCCTTTCAACCTACCCTCTTTAGCTTAGCAGTAAGATAATTATACCACATTATTATACCACACTTCTGCGCCTGTATCTTTGACTTTGTAGTCAAACAGCGTGTCTAGATTACCTTTCCTGCTTCCCGAATTTGCCCTTCTAACCTCTCTTGACCCCTTGCTTTGGGCTCATCTTCCATTGTCCTTGAATCTTGAGATTGGAAAGGTTGGATTTACAGGTAGGCATCCTCAAAACTGCAGTAATGGTCCTTCTTGAGCTCCTGGATGGAATGCGCCTATCATTTCGCCTCACCTTAAATGCGACCATAAGCGCTTATTCCCCACATTATCATTAGGTCATACACCAATCAATTTTCGGTTCGTCCAGCAAATGCCACAATTCGTGCGTTTTCTTGCATATGTTGTGTACCCCGACTTACCTAACCTTACGGCAGATAACGTGGTTCTAAACCCCGCTTGAAAACAACTTGAGCCAGGTTTGCAATCCCTCCACATCCATACTACTGCTTTCTATCTACTCCAAGTTCTATAGCGTTACAGAAAGCGAAGTTAATGAAGAAGTTGTGCTCACTCTTGTTAAAAATCCACATTTCTTGTGATAATGGATATAGTACGCCGGCCAAGCAAATCTGGTAGACAAGCCCCCAGAGCAGGAGATATTTGTGTAGGTGCAATCGTATGGCTACCCCCAAAAGAGACATCAGGGGAAGAAATAACATGCTGTTGTCCATCACACATATCTAGTCCCAACGGGCTTGAACAAGAAGGCTACAACCATCCAGCTGTAGTCTTAAAAGTCTTACAAAAACCAGGCTCCCGAGATCATGGGGATCTTGTTTGTCATGTTGCCTTCGTAAGTATCCCAAGAGCAAAGAGCTACGAAGTTCTATTAGCCTTAGCGCTAATACCCAATAATTCTACCAGATTACATCCTTTGACAGCTACGACCTAAAAATGTACGCGCGGAAACCTGACCGTAGAGTCCGGAACTCTATCCCAATTTTCCATTCTAAATCAGGACCCCCAGAAGAAGACGTCGAACAACTTCATCTCGAGTCAGGGGACTTGGATAAACAATCCTATGTTCGCACCTCACACATGTACCCAGTTCACATAACAACTTTGTGGTCCTTTTGGCGACCCAAAAAATCAAGGGCTTATAAAACCCGGCTGACGAAGGAGGGCTATCTCAAATTGATGAAGAGATTCGGGGTTGATGCAGCGGAGTACGAGCCTACGAAGCAGGTACGAACAAACTCCCAGAGGAGGTTGAGAATTTTGGCAAATCCTCAAGCCTCGCCACCGGCAACGATTCCTGTTCCAATTTCCCCTCCTACAATCGAACCAGTCAGGAGACAAAGCCCACCTGCTATATCTGCCGTCGATAGAGCGATATTATTGCAACGATACCTCGAGCGACAGGGCTATGGCACGACCGCTGTCCCAGCAAGACAGTATCCTCCGCCCGTTCCACCTGTTTACATCCAACCGGTTAGAAATAGCCACTCAACTTACTACAGCTACCAAGACGGCACGAATTATCAAGGCCCTCAGGTCCCTGTTCGAACCCCTCCACAATATACTTATCAACAACAACCCCAATATTACGGGCGAAATGAAGATTCTAGTGGCAATGATGATTGTTCTGGAATTGCTATTGCTGTTACCACGTTTATGGTCATATTCTTGATAATTTCATATTCTTGATAATTTGGTGGAAATGGCTGTAGTTAAGGAGACATTTGACGGTTGATTTGGGACCATTTCGTCTGTGGAATTCTGGTGTATATTCGGCTTTGGCTATGGCTTCGACTAATGACTAGGTAAATTATTGCTTTCATATCAATATTGATGAAGCAGGTACACAGATTGGCGTTGGCAGGTAATCCTGTCATTATACGGCTTCAACAAATGAATTTGTTAACCTCCTACGCCTGAACTTACAATCCACATATTTCTGAATTCTTCGTCAAACTCTTCCTCCCTCTACTCCCTGTTAATTATAATCTACCACGCTCCCTAGTCCCAAAGGGCGCCTTCGAACGTCTTATCCAACTACAAATTACAGTATAGTTTCAGGTTGCAAAGCTCGCAGTACCAAAATATCAGAATTTAACATGATCACATGTGCTGTGTTGAAGAGTCTAAGCCAGTTCAAATAAATCGTAGGAGACTATTATATTGAGATTATAGGTAGCTTCGTTCAAAGAGCTCAAATTCATTTGGACCTGGGACACCCATAACGCTTGTAGTCCCGCAGGGACGACAGAAATCCAGCTGCCAATCGCCTACACATGACCCCACACTTGACATCTGTCAATTCCCAGTTTTTAACAGCCAGCACTGCAACACTTTATATTTAAAAGCTGATTTGGATTGCCGGAGGCGCTATCGTACTCTTGGCCAACTTGCACGCAGGAACCTTTGCAAGGATTGTCGCTTCCAGTACATTTATAACCGACCGTATAGCCTTTACTAGATGCTGTAGCATCATTGCTGCATTTTATTGGCGCCTGGTTGCATCCAGCCATGACACCGACAACAACAGAGAAAAACATGATTGTTTGAGAGAATCTCATGTTTGCTGTTATTTGCTGATAGAAGCGTAAAGGAGTGATGTTGAGTAGGTATATGTGCGTGAAAAGGTTGATTGATTATCTGATCAGCCTGACCGAAGGCTATGGGATGGATACTATGAGAGTAAGTACTCAGCAAGTCATTAATGACCTGCGATTTAAGATCAGGACTCACCACCGTAATTATACGTTGGCTCTCTGCACTTCTTTGGTTCTTGCTGATGCTAAACTTATCAATCAATTACTGGCGTTGCACAATATTATATAGCCAGCGTTAGTTAGAATGTACACAGTGATATCTAGCTAACTCTACTACAAATGAAAACTATAAACCGGCGTACACAAAACAGGTTTCAAGGGTAATGATGCCGTACAAAACGAAGACTGATCGCTACAGATTCAATTTTCTGAGGCTACAACTTGGTTGTCAAGTGGCTTTGGGTTTGCTTTAGAGGCGCAAGTACAGTGCATCTCTACAGTGGCTTAAATGAGGGCTAAAGTTCTATAATAACTAACGTGTTACTCGCTCCCTAGCATAACAAAGGTTAATTTTATGGGGGACCTTCAGTGGGTAAGAACCCTCGTAAACCTAACTTTTGTTACTTTGAAGCATGTCTGGGATGAAGTAAGAATGCTTGCAAGCTAATTACGTGGGTGTTTGACAGCCAATTACTTTTGAGAATCAAACCTTGCTTAAGAGTCAACGTTTTGTCAGAGCCTCTTTCCCAATTTGTACCAAACTAATTGATAATCAACCCCGTGTGTGAAGATTGTGTATATGTGTACAGAGGAGCATTTGTAGCATGCAAGTTATGTAGGAGACAGGGACTCTTCTAGGAGAAAAATTATGGAAACATTACTGTACTATAGTAATAAGACGTGTCCAGGGATTATTGCGGCGAAAGTAAACGTCATTTTTGCAGAATACCTCTGGTTAGAGTTTCAGTAAAATAACATTAGAGGACATTCTGCTGCCTCACTATAAACGTTCTAGAAGCATATAGAAGCAAGGCTACTGTATTTTATAGCCAGCCAAATCCCCTGATCTGAACCTAATACAGTCGATCTAGGACGATGCGTAACAGGTTTGTGCACATCAATGTGATACAGTACTGTAGTAAGTACAGTAGTAGAAAGATTGTATACAAAGTGAAAGTGGTAGGAAAAGGAACACAGAAATTCAAACTTTAGCAAACTTTATGATATAACCTCATTACTTTAGGTTTATCATGCTGGTTCCTCCCATAATCCATTACGCACGGTTGGCAGCGTCTGTGATAAAACCACTTGGAGGTCTCCCACACCCTGAGAAGTGGCGTACCCACTACCTTCTTTCAGTTAGTCATAAAGCATTATGGACAAATCGTAAAGCATTACTCTACAGTACAGTACAGTACTGTACTGTATGGGAGAGCATTATGCCTGGGACGAAGTATAATCATTACTAAGTTGAAGGGGCTGATACCAGTAGCGAAGGTTGTTTGGTGGCCAAGCCTCGCTGGTGAGCTAAGGGCTTTTTAGAGCCAAGGATAAGCCTTGAAAGACAAATGGTTTGAGCCTCGTCCGACATCTGATCAGATGCTTTAGCGCCCTAGGCCAAAGATTATAGCCAGACAGTCACCTGAAAGCTCCTGAGACGGCCTTATGAGGGACTCAACCTAGGCCCGTAGGCCTGTCACTTGGAGGCTGTCACACTTCGCACGTGACATTGAGCAACGACATTGAGCAACGACATTGACTGCAGTCAAAGCTTTTCAGGCCTTTCCAAGGTGGAAAGTTAAGAGTTGGACCATGCACGAAGATTGGTTATTCCTGTTCAGAAACGTTTCTGTGTAAGCCATGTAGAACATATGGCCGCCTGCCCGTATTTCCTCAATTCCCACCAACATGTCAAAAAATAGCTTACCAATGGCTTGGTGACAACAAACCACATACAATATTAACAAAGTGTTGGGATATATGTTATTCACAAGTCACATGTTTACATAGTCACATAATACAAGCGTTCGAGTACTTAAGTCCTCGAACGCTTCATCCTTAGTTAGCTCTTTAATCGATTATCATACTTTATAAAGAGAGTATATTAGTTCACCCTGTTTTACACTAACACTAATCAGTATATATACATAGATTAAACAGACGGCTAAACTATTAAAAGTACAGTTATCTCGAGATTATATATATTACCTTTTTAAAGCTTTTAAAGAGTACGTCCTTACGCGGTACCCTAAGAAGGCATCCTACTATACAACAGACGACTACCGTAGTAACGACAAAATCGGAAACTACGAAGAGCCAGTTAAGATAGTACTCTAAGAAGGTATCCTACTACCTTGCTAACGAAGGGCCAGTCGAAATAGTACCCTAAGAAGGCATCCTACTATTTCTACTAACTTAGACAATTAGAACTCGATCTCTTAATTAAGTACCTTTAAGCTTAAGCAACAATAAAACAATAAAACACTTGTACTATAAAAGTCTTAAAAATCGACTTAGAACAGCGGACTAGTAAAGACCCTTAAAATACTATAGATATTAACAGACAAACACTACCCTACTACTTCTACTATAGAACTTAAAATCACACTATTCTTTTATACTTTTTATAAACTTTTTAAGGTATAAGAACAGATTAATCGGCGTTGTTCTATAACGTAGATTTAGTAAAAATTTTCCCTGTCTTTTTACGTTATAATACTACCTTACTAAGCGACCCGCCCTATAATACCTACAATAACACTTTAAAAGAATAACACACTACACTCCTATATAAGCCTAGAATTTACCTTAAATCACTCCTTTACACTAATGATTAAGACAATCTTTAACAATATCACCGGTTTTACTACGTTGTAGTATCTAAAGACTATACTCTTTAACGACCGGACTTCTCGGACCCCTACTCTACTATTACTACTATTAGTACGCCTTATTAAAACCTTTACTCGAAGAGCCTTCTATAAGAGCCTAGGTCTACTACTAGCTCTTATAAAGTAGAACAAGATCCTTAAAGTCTTCGCTCTTCTACTGTCTTGTCTTATCCTTATTCTTACTCTTCTATAGCGTGCTAAGCGAACGTAAAGGAGATCTAACATACCGCTAAAGAAAGCCACTATCGCCGCCGTAAGGGAGGCCGACTCTAAGTCTATCTTAGACAGTTAGGAAACACCCTAAATCAGGGGTATAAAACGACTAGCGCTAACAACGGCAGACACTATAGAGTTAGTCTACGTTATACGCTCGATAGAAGTATATAAGGAATATATATTAATAGACGAAATGCTCTAGTATAAGTTTAAGAAAGACTTTAAAAGATAGACCGAGGCTCGCTTCGACAACGTAAACCTATAGCGCGTAGTACACCTACAAGTATACCTCTATAAACGTAGAGTCTAGATACTAGAGGTAATTGTGAAGGTTCGATTTCGAGTTTTATGGTGAATGGATTTGCACGTGTTAGTAGTCGCTTAGGTGAATAGGGGTAAAGTGCGGGGTATAAGCGAAAGTGAATAAGGGGTATTGCTTGCAAGTGCGGGGTAAGCGAAAGTGAATAGTGCTAGGCAAATGCGGGGTATTCTGGGTTCCATAGCTATTTAGTTAGTTCCACCGCGAGGAGTTCTGTCCTTCTCTCCTTGCGGACAATCTACTCTATTGCCCACCCTGACAGTAATTATAAGAAGACTGTCGACGATATAAACCCTTATAGTTACTCTCGAGGACGAATAGGGATATAAATAGACAATTAATAAAGTAAAACACTATAAGTAAGAATACCTAAACCTTATGTCCGACAAGTTAAGAGGTATAGTAGAATAAGTAGAGAGACACCACTATAATATAACCCTACGCCTCGAACAAACTCCGATCTATTAAGCCCTAGCTACCTAGTAACAACCTATCTAACAACCTGTCTAACAACCTGTCTAACAACCTATTTAATAAGTACTAATAACACTAGTGTGAGGCTCACAGAGCCTCATATAGATTACGCCAGCATGTGATGCTCATGGTTACGTCAGCAGGCTGACGTAACACACTTGTACTGTACATATGTGGCCATTCTGGCCACCTTCACTCGTTACACTTTATATTATACATATATTATCACATTTACTGTTCCTACGCGTAATAGATTGGTAGTAATACTCGCGTATTGATCAAGGATCTCTATATTCTTTGCCTTAGAGGACCTCTATATCCATTGCTAAGCAAAAACGATTGATCTCTTAATTAGGCTTAATTACCCCGTATTTCGGCCTCTAGACCGATATAACCAATACAACTATATCGGCCTCCAAACCGACAAGAGTACGACAATATGCCACCTAAAGGCAGTACAGTGCCATCTAAAGGCACAAGAGGCAAGGAACGATAGGCGACAGTTTCCCCCGCGCTAGAGTCTCCTACACCTACCCCCTCGCGAGCGATCGTAATACAGACTCCCCGGCACTTCGAGTCTTCAACCCAAGACCTCGAGTTACGACAACGAAGCGAATCAATTCCTCCTACACTTGCTGCCACGAGTGCTTTTACCGATGCCCAGCTATAAGAGATGGAATCGAGGATGTTACGTTACATCGAAAATGCGGTCACACAAGCTGTATCTGCAGCCCTTCGCTCGAAGGAACCCCCGCCTGCTTCTGCTCCTGCTCCTGCTCCTACCCCTGAACCGACCTACGAGCCGACCTACGAACCGGCATATGCTTATGGACCCCCCCTACAGCGAGTCTCGGTTACAGATATAGGGTATTTTGACCCTCGCTTAGACGAGTCCTGTGGCAAAGGAGACATCGTCACAGTAGGTAAGGATGTCTGGTTCCGAGACGTCTTCTTATTTACGGAACGGGTTAAGGATATCGCTCTTCTAAAGGGACAAGACTCGGTACGAGGAATTGTCACTTCGTGCTTCCGCGGTATTGCCCTGGCTTGGTATACCTCGGAATTGAACGACCTCGAAAGAGTAGGTTTACGAGGCTCCCTAGACCTCCTTCTAGGTGCTTTAATTAAGCGATTTAAGGAGCCCTCGGCGCTCTCGCTTAAAAAGCTTCATATGCTCACGTATAGTGCGCAAGACGTCCGAAAGCAGAAAGAACCAGCAGCCTACGTCCAGGAAGTGGTTCGCTTAGCTAAAGGGGCTGGCTTTGACTCAATTATAAACCAGCTTCTGTTTGCTTAGAATAGTCTCGAGCCTGTCCTACGGCAGCATGTCGATATGCCTACAGAGGCTACAACTCTGTCGTCTTTTATTAGGGATTTAGACCTTAGAAAGGACACCTGGTTTGCTATTCATAGTAATTATCAGGACCCCCAGAACAGACGACCACCACTAACCCAGCCGACTAATCGCCCCTGGAATCAGCTACTCTCGGTCCTACACAAGGCAATTATACTGGCAGGCAAGACAATTATAACCCTGGCGCACAAGCCAATTATGCCGAGGGAGACTGGCAGGAAGAACTGGTGGATGCTGATGCTGACCAATAAGCACTCAGGGACGAGCGCTTTATAAAGGGGGGCATCTGTGAGGCTCATAGAGCCTCATATAGATTACGCCAGCATGTAATGCTCATGGTTACGTCAGCAGGCTGACGTAACACACTTGTACTGTACATATGTGGCCATTCTGGCCACCTTCACTCGTTACACTTTATATTATACACATATTATCACATTTACTGTTCCTACGCGTAACAACTAGTAACAACCATCGGACGCCAGGTATAGTGTCGCGATGTAGATTATTATATAGCGCAGGCTATATGCCTGCTCAGGCTGGCTACTCGCATTACCCCTTATTTCCAGCTACAGGCTACATGCCTCGCTGAACGCACACCGCATATATGAGCTGACACGTACTACTATATGCCTTATGCTGTATAGATTAGCTGACGTATCGTAATTACGATACGTATGCGAGTGCTTGCGAGTGTTTGCGAGTGCAAACGAGGGAGGCCACGTGACGTGGCCTCGATAGATATATTAAGGACTAGTAGCCAGCACTTAGATAGACAAGACGAATATAATATGATACCAACAACTGGATTACTTCTATTGTATTTGTCCTATTGACCTATAGTCAAACCGACACTGATCAGTGTTGCGCGCACAGATCAAAGACGCAAGTTTATATATTATTTATTTGTGATTCTGGTTTATGTCAGCTTCTAATGCTCTGTTGTAGAGTCCTCTCACGCTCTTAGCGTCACGACTTCTTCTTTACTCGATATCCCGGGCAGGTCTAGAATCCTCGGAATATCATTTTTCCCTTTGCTCGATCTCCGGGCAGGTCTCGAATCCCCGGAACATCTTACTCTCTTTCAACGACGAACAACGTTAATAACTACGACTACGACTTTCTCTACTCGATATCCCAGGCAGGTCCAGAATCCCCGGAATATCTTGCCCTCGTTCAACTACGTCACAAAGTTGAACTCGGAGCCTCCCTTGCTCAGACGACAACAGACCAGCCTACAAGAGCCCTCATCCGACACCTCACCTTAGTCATGCCTACAGCAGCCAGTGCCAGCCTCTCCCCGCAAGAAATGGAAGCCATTTACGAAGAAGCCATACAAGACCTTGCACAAGAAGCAGTAGACGAGGCTATCGCTCGGTACGAGACCGGCACCGAGGGATTTCATCAACTGTTCTACACCTTTCAGATTGACTTTAAAGGCTGGTGTGAATGTAGCTTCCAACGCGTTAGCAGAAAGAGCCTAACATACCTTGTGGCGGTACTATACCTGAAGGGCGTCAACATATGTCTAGAGGACCCAGCTCTCTGCCTATATACCTTGACCCAGGCGTCATTTATGGAAGAGTGGCGCTACTTGGAAGTAGAAACACTCTATAGAGCCGGAGTGAGGTCTGAGGTAGTAGTACACATATACGCTAAATTAGAAGCATTGATGGAAGAATGGGGCCTTAAAAAGCCTACTACTACAGCTTCTATTCCTGCTACGACTTCTGCCACTGCCCCTGCTACGACTTCTGCTCCTGTTACGACAAGCCCGGCTGAAGAACAAGAACAAGGCCCCACCACCACCAGTCAAGGGTCTACGGAATCGGCTCAACCTGTTGTTCAAGCTACTATTGCTCGACCTGTTCAAACACCTAAAGCACCTGTTCAGGCACCTCAAGCACCTGAAGCGCCTGAAGCAACTCAAGCGCCTGAAGCACCTAAAGCACCTGCTCATAGGCCTACAGTCGTCACGGTCGACCCTACAGGGGGAACAACAACAAAGAACCTCGAGGTTGCGAGGGTGTTTTGTTGGTGGAATAGAGGAGCCGCTTACTTTCCAGCCGATATTGTACAAGCTGAACCTATATACAAATGGCCAGCTTCGCCTACTTCTTCGCCAGCTTCTTCGCCCCCTTTGAATCAACCTACCTGTCTAGCCGGAATCAAAATCGGACAGCCCTGTGCTTGGGCCGAACGTACCAGGGAATGGGTGGGGATGGCCAAGGTTTAGGGGGCATGAGTTGACGGTTTACTTGTTACTTGTTTTTGTACTTTCGCTTATTTTGCAATTGTTGCTTTGCTTTTGCCTATTTAGGTGTACTGTCCCCGATTACTTCCTTTCGCTTATTTTTGAAAATGTTTTGTTTTTACCTGTTTAGGTATACTACATACGATTCTTTCCTTTGTACCTCTTTTCTAATCGCGAGCACTTAGCTACTTTTTAAAAAGAGCTGCCAGTGTCGCGATGTAGATTATTATATAGCGCAGGCTATATGCCTGCTCAGGCTGGCTACTCGCATTACCCCTTATTTCCAGCTACAGGCTACATGCCTCGCTGAACGCACACCGCATATATGAGCTGACACGTACTACTATATGCCTTATGCTGTATAGATTAGCTGACGTATCGTAATTACGATACGTATGCGAGTGCTTGCGAGTGTTTGCGAGTGCAAACGAGGGAGGCCACGTGACGTGGCCTCGATAGATATATTAAGGACTAGTAGCCAGCACTTAGATAGACAAGACGAATATAATATGATACCAACAACTGGATTACTTCTATTGTATTTGTCCCATTGACCTGTAGTCAAACCGACATATAGTTTACTACTACTCCTTTAACTTTAATTAGCTAAAACCTCGCCCTAGGACTATACTAACAACAAGGATTATAAACACCTACCCTAGGAACAAGGCTATAAGGAACATCAGAATACTAGTTAGAAGTCGACCTATAGCCTATACCGGCCGGCTATAGAACCCCCTACTAGAATTCTAGTATAACAGGCCTATTTAGACTAAGGACAACTAACACTATAAGCTAAGAGTTATATCCTACCGCCGTAGTAAAACCCCTACAACCGGAGGACACAACCCTATTCCTAGAGGACCTAAAGGCTATAATCTTACCTAGATTGTCTTATTCCTTCGGATAAGAACTCTCTAACGTCGGTAAAATCTATAGGGATAGTATAAAGTTCGGTAGTATAGGGGATAACTTCCTCGAACGCCTAGCCGTGTTTATAGACGTCTATACTAGTTATAACCTACTATAGAATAGTTACTCTCTTATACTACCTATAATACTAAAAGGACTCGCCTTGTCGTTTTACAACACCTTAATTAGGGCTATAAACAAGAGGTTCGATATAGCCTATACAATGATTTTATAGCGCTTTAAAAATAGGTCCTACTAACTCTATAGCCTCGCTATATAGAATAGAACAATACTACTATACGTTATATTATAAAACCTCGGAAAGAGCCTGTCTAAATACTTCTCTATCCTCCTAAGCGAATTATAAACAATTTATCCTTAACTTAAGTAAAGCTTACGAAACGACGCTTTCTATATTAACTACCTTATAATCTGATGTCGCTCGGTACCCGCCTGCCGCCTAGTATATATAAGCCTACTACCACGTCTAATAGATTTTATCGAACAACTATAAGGTGTAATACTCGTATAGGAAGCTACGAGTAACTAGACAAGTTCTATATATATACAGGAACAAGCAGATTAAGGAGAAACCGCCGCTTAGTTTACGAACCGACAATTCTACTAAAGTAGTAGTAGTAGTAGTAGTAGTATTTTTACGCCGGACGGAGCACCAGCGAAAGCCGGATTTCCTGTGACCTCCCGAAGGGTATAAGGGCGTGCTAAGCTACGGATTTATATACAAAAGGGTATACCCTCCTATAGTAACCGGAGAAAGCATTTCATACGCTAGGCTACGGCTTTAAAGCCTATTAAGCGTAACTCTTCTACTCTATTTAGGACGAGCACTAGGGTGTCTTATAGGATTCCCTACGAGGTTTATTAGTCTTAATATAAAAGAGAAGAGTGTAACGAATACTCAATCGGGCTAACTAAACTTGGCTGGGTGTTCGCTGGTTGGTATGCTATGATAAGAAGAAGACTATCGGGTTGTTCACTTGGAAGTGAACTCGTTACTTGTATCAAAGATGTCAAACAAATATGATAAGATTG
>UNPR01000152.1:0-119763 GCA_900536425.1 Hymenoscyphus linearis
CTCGCATTTCAAATTTTCGATTCGCACGAAAGCATACTGTAGAGTGGCATAGCCCTACAGTAGTAATAGTACAGTATCGGTAGCGGGAGAGGCGAGGCGATGACTCCACCGATCGCCAGGCTCATGGGACCAAGCTCTCGGTTGAGCAGCTATTGCCCCTCTTCTCGATGCTATGCTATTTTTTTTAAGTGCTAAACGAAAGTAAAAAACTGGATAATAATAGAATGCTCATCTGTCGTTAGAATACCGGTGGCGGACCCGGAGAAATAGGAAACTCGAGGGGGGTTTGCGGACGACTGAAGTACGCAGGAAACGAGAGATTGAGAGTATGAAACGTCTTCTAAATTAGAAACACTCTTGAACTAAAGCACTTTTATTGGGGACGTTGTGGTATTTCGCCAAATGAAGATGTTTTCTGTAAAGTTTCTCCGACGTGAAATGAAAACTCGACTTTTGCTCTCCTTATCCTAGTAGAGACTTCTAATCTACCAGTGTTGGGAGAATTCGGCCATAAAGATATCCCTAGCACGTGATCTACTATTCATATTCACCTGGCGCTGAATAGAAGTCATAATCTGAAATAGGAAGCCTGACCTCAACCAACAAGTATGCAACACTGGAAACGAGCCTCAATGGCTTAGTGGTATAACAACCCACTCAGTTGGTGTCTTGTTGGCCAGCCATAAATAAACCCAGGTAATGCTGTGTTCAACCCGGCGGCTACCTTCCTCTCCAGAGGTTGGACGGTCAGGAGTTTTTTGCCATTTTTACCCTTGGTATTTAATTTTTTTGAATTCTTTTTATAGCCTCTTTTCTAGCTGTCGTTATAGTATCCGAGTGAATATACTCGGGGGGGCAGATCACCTGACTAGGCTAGTCCTGCACGGACCACCAAGTCCTGCCTATACTATTCTGGCACCACTTCCACACCTTAGACTCCGTGTGCAACATTACAAGTAGATAGTCTAATACTAAGGTATTAACCATCACCTGTATCGCACGTCATCTTTAACGAGATAAACCAACACTAGCTAAAGTCTAACTAAATAATTCAGCCTCGTATATTAACAAGGCGACAGTTCCTTGTCGTTTAGAGCTCTATAATATACCGGTAGCTCACTTCTAAGATTAAATAGATATCCTAAGGTAGATCTGCTAGTGTTTTTGTCGTCTCCCTAGCTAGCGTCTGTCTATCCTCGAAGATCAATATATTATCCTTCGAATTTTAGTACAAAGTTGAGCGTTCCCCGTAGATATCTAAAGAGCTTCTAAAGAGCTTGTTAGTAGTCTTTTGTTGGTTAATGAGAGTACCGACTTAGTACAGAAACCGCGTAGGCTATATCTAGTCGAGTACCTAGTATAATATACATAAGACTACCAATTTTTTGCTGGTAAGCGGTGATTTCAGCTTCGCTGGGTCCGTCAGTTTCCGAAGCTTGTTCTGGTCTATAATTGTGCTGAAGGAAAGTGTACAGATAACACTCACACTGCTCATATAAAGCCAGGACGCTATGAAATGGATTTAATCCATTTCGACCTTGCTGGACCAATGCGAATTCCAGGGCCACAACACGAGCGATATATATTGGCCGTGAGTCAACCAGGGTCCATGGAGCTGGATAAAGTTAGAAGTATTCTTATACGCTATTATTAATTCCTTCAGATATGGTTTCAAGAATAAAGGTAGTACAAGACTTCCTCTCTCTTTCCCAGTTTAGACAGCACCACCACGTGCCCAGGATCGTCTAAACTGGGAAAGAGAGATGAAGTCTTGTACTGCGTTTATTATTGAAACCATATCTGAAGGTATTAATAATAGCGTACAAGAACACTTCCAGCTTTATCTAGCTCCTAGACCCTGGTTGACTACCTTTGACTGTAGTAGCAATGAACACGGCAATTGCACTATATCACGAATACGGTGCGATCCTGCTGGCGAACAAAGTAGTTTACTGTTTACCGACTAGGCTGAGTCAGCAGGTATACGCGTAGAATACGCTACTACAGCTTCTCAGCAGCAGAACGGAGTGGCGGAAAGACTAATTCGTACCATTATGGATAAGGCTCGAGACCAACTTGTTTGAACTTCGTCATGTCTGGGAGTTGGTATATGATCTTGGAATTTTGGGTGGCTCTTTTGAAGAGAAATAGATTCTGAAAAGCTCGTGAGGGATTCCTTATATATAAGGCAAAGAATTGAGTCTTTTGAACTTCTGATTTGACTGTTGGATTTTGAAGTCAGAGAATCGTCTTCTTTTGAGCTTCTGATGTTGTTCTTCTTGAACTGAAGTGATGATTTGGTTCTTGGATGGAGTTACAGAAGCTGGATTGTACCTTTTTGCATCTCAACTTTGGATGGAAATAAGCCTCATCCGTGCTTATTTGGTACTTGAAGTCTTTGTGAATTCTTTGTACTTTTAGGTGGAGATATACAACTCTTTGGATGGAGATACACATCTGTGGTTGTGTGGTACTTGAAGTCTTTATTGAATTCTTTGTACTTTTGCATGGGTGGAGGCTAATACCTAAAAACGTTCTGTAGTCTTTGTGACAGTTCTGGAGGCTGATGTTAGTAGCGCTTATCAACGACTGTGGTGCGCCTCCAGTTTTTGTTGCAATTCTGGAGGCTGATTCTAGTGTTGCTTATTAACGTCTGTGGTAGTTCTGGATGATTTGTAATAAAGAACAGTATTTTGTACTGGAATAACATATTCCACTTGCACGCAGTGGAAGCAGGGCTCATAACCTATTGAACTTAGGTATATGAAAGGTGGTAAAAGCCTTGAATATATTAGAGTAGACTCTAGCTAGATTATATACTACATGAGATAAAGAGAGTCTTAGACTTTGGTGTGGAAGACAGATTACGTATTACGTAATCTTCAACAACTGTATCGTGCTGCTGACCACGCCGCTTCGCCCCCAAGCTCAGCTGCCTGCAGACTTCGTGTTTGGAAATCTCCAGCCTCGTTGTCTTTTCTTCTCCTTTCTTCTCTTCCCTTTTACTTCCTTGAAGACGTGCCTTGAAGACAAGCTATGATGTTCGGTGGCCGCGTTCAGAACCAGTTAAAAATACCGGGAATATACCAGATTTTAAATGCTTGTCGATCGTAGAATCGCAGGCGGGGCCGGGTATGTCGACGTGCAGATGCGAAGATGCGGACGGGCTTGCGAAGGGTCTTAAATGATAAACGACGTGTTGGCCGCTCAGCTGCTCGTGGGATTCGCGAAGAAAGGACCAATGAAATGATTATGATGTTCCAAACTATATCACAAGGCTGTACTTGATACTTTTCGCCCCAAACCCCCCTCTTTTTGTCCGCAAGTACAATGGCAGCCTTGAAGACCCGCTATATTCAAGGATTAAACGCCAATCACGATCCTATCTTGCGGTGCACACCGAATAAGGTGTGACACTTGTGCAGGAATGGGGTAAGCTAATAATCTTCTCTGTTTTGGGTTAGCTTCGGTTACACCTTCTGTGCCTTGGTGAGCATACTCGAGTATCTATCGCTTGGGAAATGCTTGTATCGACGTACTTTTACCAAATGCCCTAGATTGACTTCGATGGATTTTTAAGAATATAGATGAACTTTTCATCTACCTGCGGACTTCATCGCATGAGCAATGTCCTGTTAAAAAGATGAGGGACTAGTCACCGTCTCATTTTATGGAAGTCTTACCAGACTAGCCTAAAGGACGGTACTGTAATATAATGAACCCAGAAAGAAAGAAGTGAAAAGGGGGGTAAGCAGAGTTGGGCCTGGTTCATGCAGGTTGTATTCGTTGCGGCAAATGAGCCACAAGGAAGTGGAAGAGTAATGTATGTATTTTCGTTCGTACAAGGAGGCTGCTCTCCTCTCTCTCTCTGATTCTTGTTACTGAATTATTCACAAAATGAGTCTTCTAAGGATATCCATCATCTTTGCTTTCCTCGCCATGGCTCAAGCTGTAATCAAGACTTCGATTCACATCGACCAAGTGGCGGCGTATAATTTACTGCCCCCGTGTGCTGTATATCCCCTCTCCACTATCGTTCGTGATATGTCGCGAGGGTGTGGCGATAATAATGATCTCACGAGCTTTACCTGTTTTTGCTTTGACAGTTCAACGTGAGTATTTCCCCCTAAACTAATTGTAGATCTAGTAGTAAACTGTCGAGTTTAAAGACGTATGTCCAGCGTGATTTCAACAGCAGTGCAACGCAACTGTTCAGCAAGCGGAACGGCGACCGAAGCAACAACAACAACAGCAACAAGTTCACCGTATCCCCTACCACAAGCGAGCCGCACAACAGGAGTCCCGGAGGTTGAAGCCATTAAAGTATTCAACAGCTACTGCAAGCGAAGTACAGAGCTATATTTATGTATGTGCCTCGTCTTACTTACTAGTGTCTTTCCCGTTCCTAATACATGTATAGACCAAGGAAAAGTTACTTCGACAATTACTACAGCGCCGTTATCAACCCTTATAATCACCACAGCGCCTTCCCTCACTTCTAGTGCACCCACGGCGACGGCATCTACTACCCCCTCTGGAAAAGATTCGGCCGTCCCACTAGCGGAGATTATTCCTCCTGTTGTGATTGGCATTATTGCCCTCGCTGGCGTTATCGCGATTTTGGTGATTCGGAAGAAGAAAAGGGGGGTGCGAAAATCATCCGCTGATACATCTGACGAAAAACTTAAACAGAACGAGGGAGAAAGTGTGGGCAGACCTCAGGTAGAGAGCGCAATAGATCAAGTTAATGGAGAGAGCCAGGCGTATGAAGCCAATGGGGGTAGTATTAAGTATGAATTAGCTACACAGAGTATGCTGGCTCATGAGTTGGGTGATACGAGATGACGGACGGCTCTTGGGCAACGCGCTGACAATATTGCTGTAGGTTATGAGAAGTACTCGAGGAGAAAAGAAGAGAAGAGACCGGGTTCACTCATCTGTTTTTTATACTACTGATGGAATAATAGTAATCTTTTGGTGGATTAAGAACGGATAGCCAAACTGACGCCTTCCAAGTAGACTGTACAAATCAAGGGGCATAAAGAAGTGAAAGTACCTCCGTACTTCTTGATATAATCTATCGAGAAGTAAATTGTACGAAGCTGTTGATGATTTACTCACGAGTTTCCCAAAGAAGTGAATCAAGACCCTCCCAGCGAGTTGAATTGAGTTGAGATTCGCTCATTCAAAAACTTGAGATTTGGATTTAACAAGCTTACATGATTTTTCAACGTAAATACCGAGAGTGAAAGACATCCAATAGATCATCTTAAATTGGCAAAACATCGTATACCTCGCTTAATCTAAACCCAATCAAACCAAAAGACTATGCCAACCAACATAGCATTGATAAGCCCACTAGGAGAAAGAAAATCCATTCAAATTTCTAGGCAAGTCCATTCAGTATCAAGATCGATGAGTAATATCTTCTTGTCACCCCTTTGGTCGAGGGACAGCCCAAAGCCGCCGCAGGCCCACAACTAAAGAGAGCTGGTTATCCATCCTATCCATTCCCAACCAAATCCTGAGGTTGGAGACTCCGTACTGAGTTCCGAAGATCCTGGCCGGTGACATGTACTTCAGGTTTTTAGCACAGTATTAATGTTTGTGCTATCGGCAAAAGCGAAGCTCTTTATGCACCAAGCCAACTGAGCTACAGCTCCAGCTGTCGATAGTTCTGATTATGATGAGAAAAGAGTGCTTACTGCGTGCCTAGGGAACGCCAATCGGACACTCGTATCAAAAGCAAAAAAGTAACTTTCGAAAAGTGAAATAGTGAATTCTGAACTTCCGACTTTTTAATATATAAAAAGTGATTTTGTGATTTTGTTAAAAGAAAGTCATATTTTAACAACCAACACTTACACTTTAATTCCACCACAAACAATTCCACCACCACAATCAATTCTACTGCTATCAATTGTATAACAAAAAGTCCTTTATAATTGTCGATATTATATTGAATTAAAGTGTAGATTTGCGAACGAGAGTTCTCGAGTTATCGCCTTATCAGCCTTATCGAAGGAAAACAACAAAGTGGCGACTAAGGAACGTAACCGCGTTAACAATTCGCGTCACTTTAGTATGTGGAATGTAAGGATCGGTCGATTTGTATAGATGGAATGCGGTGGTATTCCCTAACTCGTCATCGTAGATTCTAAACTCTGTTCTGAACGTAAACAACAACAACATCTCAGTAGCTATTAAAAGTCTAGGGGCGCGGACGACGATTCTGACGATGAGGGGTTATTTGTTAATCAAATTGTATGTAAGTAGTCCGTTCAATCTAGTTTGGTGGTCATTAGAGGTGTAGAATCGTCGTCTACGAGATATACCACAAATAGAGTGTGTTAGTGAGGATGAGGAGGAACTAGATTTGACTGAGCCTAAGGGTAACAGGAGCGCGGACGACGATTCTAACGATAAGGGGTTATTTGTTAATTAAATTGTATGTAAGTAGTCCGTTCAAACCAGTTTGGTGGTCTTCAGAGGCGTGGAATTGTTGCAATTCAGTCAAAAAGTAGTCAAAAAGTCACTAATTTACTTTTCAAAAGTCACTATTTCACTTTGATACGAGTGTCGATTCCGCGTTCCGTACGTGCCGCATAAAAGCAGGAAGTCATGATAAACCACAATTAGTTTTAGGTATAGGGGAGAGTGAATAGCCACCTCAATAAAACCCCGAAGCAATCCCACCAACCAAAACCCCCAGCTTCCGCCACAAACCCACAACCCCCCACAAATCCAACAAAAATACCATTAAATATTCAAATAACACATCCACCACCATCAAAACTGGGATTCTGGCGCCTGGCCCAGTCAGGGAGGTGTCTAATAAATACCTTAAACTGTTTCGTGGAAGTAATATCGAGGGTAGGGGTCCGGCACTGGAGAAAAAAATCAAAAACTCAGTTCGTCTGGTATTTGAACCTGGCCGGAGGTTTTTTTGCAGTTTTTTTAGTAGGTACAGTAATCTTTTTTTTTTTGCAGTAATATTGTTGTAGTATCACGTGCTAGGGGAGGGTTCGTCATCCTAATAGCTTGGAGTGAGCTGCGCTTTCCTCGGCTCTTGACCTCCTGGATCTCCTGTAGACCTCTCTTCACAACTCACTGCTTCCTTGATGATTTCCTGTTCCCTTCTCTGCGGTTCAATAACATTGGACAGTAACAGCTGCAGAGAATGTTCGGCTTCCAGGGTGGACGGGCGTCTTGTAGGAGTTGAGGTGAGGAACAAGAGAGTGACCCTTAGAGCCCAAGCTCATCTAGTAAGAATCCAATCTAATCCAATCCCAACCCTACCTAGGCTTTTCTCCCAAAGCATAAAGTTTTGTACCTATTATAGAACAAATAGTACTTCCTTTAAAACTTCTACCGGTATACGTTTTATGCTTCTAAAAGTATATGATACTTTTTTTGTATGGAAGTAGGTAAGAAACAGAACAAACATATTGTCTATCATTTCTGTAATGAGATAGAAAACCAAGTGCAAGGTCATCCTACTCTGCAAGTCGAGGCTTCCCATAACTCCAAATTTCAATATCCAAAGACCACAAAGAAATTAGACCTTCCTCACAATGGCTAGAAAAGAGAGTCAGTCAAGCATATTATCCATTTACTCATCTAGTAAGATTACCTCTTAATTATACGCCAACTTACACCCGAACGTCCCCAACCACCTTTATCTCGCTCTCTCCCCATCAAGAAAACACATCTCCATCTCCATCTCACACACTCAGGCGCAAAACACAGCACAGCACAGCACATCCAAAATAAAACATCATCACACAAACAATCAAAAGTTTTCCCATTTTCGCCACGCCAGAAATTATCACAAAACCAACCTCCATAAACCCCCACCACCACCCCTAAACCCACACCCATGCCCCTATGCCAAGAGAAGAGAAAAAAATACGCCAGACGAAAGGGTACATTCCAACCAAGCCAGCCATAGCTCAGCTCACCCCCTCTGCCCATTCAAAACAAAAAGAAGAAAGAAGAGAAACAAATCCGTACAATACATATCATATCCTAACACCACCACCATTGATTGATTGTCCTTGGTATCACCACAACAACAACAACACAAAATGCCAATTCTCTCTCGCCCACACACACACACACACTCAAACCCACACCCTCCAAAATCAAAACATATATCTAGAACCTCAATGACTCATTGTAAGATAAGATAGGTAGGGGGTAGGTAAAAGACTCATTCATTTCATATCATCAATCCGCCCCATCAATATCCCCCAGACTCCCCTGTCTCTCTGTCCTGCCCTCGTCGCTGCCGCTATCTCCACTGTCCTCTCCTTCCTCGCTATCATCTTCGAAAACGATTTTTCTCAATAACCCGCGATCGAAAAGCTCAATCACGAAGCGTCGCACCGTAAGTCTAAAATGATGAGATTCTAGGAGCGTCATAACCTTCTTAAACAACGCCGGCTGAGTGAAATTAGGACCCTTCTTCGTCTTGATATGCATCAATTCCGTCATAGATCGTTTTTGCAAAACGGTATTACCAAGGTCCCCAACGAGTTCAAGGATGCGCTTATTGACGGGGTCCTCGTCCGCCTTAGCGGCGTTGAAGACGGCTCGATTTTCGGGCGTCATGAAGATATCACCGACGCTCTCATGTTTCCATGTTTTGTAGGAGAATAAGTTTCCGAGATTCCGTGGGAGGCAGAGACCTAAGGAGGCTCCCATGATTGTGGTGTTGCTGTCCCATCCATTCTCGGATAATATTTCGAGACCGTGGACGCTCTTGGAGATGAGGCCGAGTACGAAGAAAGCGGTACCTCTCATGCTCATGATTTCGTGTTTTTCGGCAATTTTGACAATGTCCTCGACAACATCGCATTCTTCCAAGAAAGGCGCCCCGAGTTCCATCGATCCAACATTACCGACGGCCCAAAGACATCCTTTGACCTTGAGGATGAGTTCAGGGTCATCTGAGAGCATGCCGTAGTCACGAATCGAAGACGAAAATTCCATGAAGTGGCCCTTGTCGCGTAATAGTTTGCATCCCTCCTTCGTCCGAGTCAACTCTCGGTAGAAGTGAGGTGGCACGTGGCCATCGTTTTCGGCGTCCATTTCATAATTTTCTTCATCCATGCTCATTCGGCGAGATTGCTCTTCGGGTATGTCTGCAAATGCACGAGCCAAACTTGCTTCTACAACCCCGACGTACGCATCGTTGCGACCTAGGAACCAATCGTCCATTTCATTACTGATGTAATCCAAACCATCGAGGTAATGGTAACCTATAGAAGTGGACAGGAATCGCAGCAGTAATGGTGCCCCAATTTCGCCTAAGTGATCGAGAGCTGGTCTACACTCGACGATGTACTCAAGGTAATTCCTGCGGTTACAGGCTTCTTCGAGGATCTTGATAGCGCAAGCACACACTTCTACCTCCGGGTCGTACAGTTGCGTAACGAGAAGCTGAATTGCCCATTTCGAGTCACCGACACCCTGAGCGGCCCTCGATCCTTTTGAGTACCTCCTTAGAACATTCGTGGCATGTATACGAATCTCTTTTGTTCCAGCCGTCAAAGCCTTGGAAAGAAGAACTCTTGGGTGTCCTTGTAGACTGTAGTCAAAATTTGCCAGTAGCATTTTGATGAGATCCGGACGTTGTTTCAGGTCGATAATGTGATACATCATATTGATCATTCTCCAACGATCCAACATCTGCAAGCCTCTAACGTCACCACTGAGCGTGCCGAGCATACTAAAATATCCGCTGCAGAGAGTCTCTTGAAGGCGTTCCTTGGAAAACATTGGAGATTGAGCGGTCAGCCCACTTGCCTGTCAACCGAATTAGCAGAAGATACGTCTCGTCCCAATTTTGGAGCTTACCGGATCACATTGAGCCAGGCACTCTGCCATTTGCCTGAGCAATTTATTATCCGCAAGATACTTAACCCCTATGTCGGTCTGGAGGAGAGTGTGCACGAGAGCACAGCCAACTCTGATATATTTTTGATTAATGCGGGTATTTCTGACCTCCGCAAATTTATACTTGAATGGCCGATAGAAACTCATTATCCGCTTGATGAATTTTGAGGCTTTTATAGCCTCATCCAAGCGTTTGCCATTCAATAATGGCCCCTCGATAATTCTCAAGATAATTTCCCAGTTCCATTTGATAGGATTGGTACTTGACAATACTTGGGTTTCCACCAATAATTGTCTGAAAGTAGTTTCATCCAGAGTGAGATTGGGATTGCTTCTTGGGGTATCTTCTAGGCCTTGCAAGTGTTCGGAGCTCATGTTTTCGGGATTGACAAGAGCGTTTGTGGAGGTTGGGCTTGTTTTATATAATGTTCGGCTTACGCTACTGATTTGATAAACAGTGCCCGTTGCATTGAATCGCTCTGGGTCTCCAAAGTGAGAAGCGGCCGCGAAGAGTTCTGGGAGAAGTTGTAGATCACTACTCCACGAAGAAGGCAATAATCTGTTAGCCAGCTTTAGAACCTCTCCAATAAGCAATGTCGTCTTCCTTTTGAGCATCATATTGTCGGCATCGCGAGTGACTTGTAAAAGTCCCGGGAGCATATCCGAAGATATCAAAACAGCAAGTAACAGTGCCGTATAGTGATCTACGAAGTCTTTGTCGCCAACCTCTTCTTCAGGGGCGGATTTATTGGGGGTCGATGGTTTTAGCGTGGCAACTCGTCCATAGGTTGTAAGTCGTCGCCCGGCCAGAAATGATGTGGCCCAAAATGGTGATTTGATACGGAGCAGCGAGTATAACAGTTCAATTATCGTCTCTCGAATCGTTGGGTTTGGTAGCATCAAACTAGAAATCAAGGATCGAACAGCTCGAAAATTATACATTGATAATGCCATGAGACCAGGCCACGACCTCATGGCATAAGCTATCGATCGCGAGTTCTGCTTCAGGATAGACTCTTGTGCAAACAAGGAATCAGTGAACGGGGTGAACAGAACTTCAAGCTCATAACCTGAGCGAAGATACTTTCTTCTCTGGGGTGCATCTAACAAGAAGAGGAACGCAGCTGTAAGGCTTTCAGACGCCTCGTAGGTACCCTCGCCCAGAGCATCCGCCAAAGGTCTCAAGCCGCCAGAAGCAAGTAAAAGAGATGGACTTCGGACCATGATTTCACCAAGAGTCTCTATACAGATGGAACGCAAGCGGTCTTCTATATGCTCAGCGACCGCAGTTATCGTTCTGACAACTGCTCTCGAAATATGATGCACACCATCTTTCACATCCAGGAATGCACGTACGAACTTAAGTGCTTGCTCTCGTTCAACGTCTGCATTTGATTTTTTGATGAGCGAACTGACGAATATTTAGCAAATAACAAAGTGATATGACGAATGAGTACTTACAGGACAACGAGATAGTCTGTATTGAGACTTCGGATCTTTTGTAACGAACTGATATCAGAGATTGCATATCTAATCATTCGATATCCGGCAGCGACCACTTCTCTACTCTCACTCAAAAGCATGACCTGCATCCTCAGTCCAAAAACCGACCATACCAGATCGTATTTCAACGCTGGATATCTTTTGAAAAGCTCCACCAGATTATTGGCATGACCAACATAATAATCTGGAGTTAACCCCTCAGTCTCGAGCGCCTGAAGTATCTCTGCTAACGCATATGTAGGCGACTCTGTCGGCTCGTCATAATCGGACATTATGCTTCTTGCGGCACTCTGTGGTGACCGTAATCCATTGCTGTACAAAATGCCATCCATTCGTGATTTCGTAGGTGTCGTAGGAACCTTCCGCCCCTGTAGTTCTGATATCCTGTTTTTTAAATCCTTTATTTTCTGATTCGAAGAATTCAGCTCCGCCTCCACCCTCAACCGCTGTTCCTTCGTTTGTTTCGCTTTCTTCGTATTTAGGGCTTCCAGCATGTTCTCGCTCCCTTCCTTTATTTTCATCTCTCGATTCAGCGACTCCCGCAGAGCGGAAATAGCCTGCGCAGGCTGCCCATCATCCTCGTCCAGCCTTTCCAGATTCGCGTTTAGGTAATTTACATCCTGAGTTGATCCTGCCCGCGAAGGTGCCAACTGACTTCGCATATTTGAACTGAAGCTCCCCGGCGCTGGGGAGGGGTTGAGGGAGGAACCTCGTGGTGCATAAGACAACCCAGGACTTGCCAAAGCCCGAGAACCATTGATGGTCGTCGTTGGCTGTAGACCATCTCGATTGGAGTCGGAGCTCGTCCTCGGATTTGCGGTGTACTGTGATTTTTGAGTCGGCGTCGTGGACGGGCTCATAATGCTCTGTGGTCCAACCATCGGCCCATGGACGGGGGAGGATCAACGTGCTTCTTGCAGCGGTGGCATATGTATTGTAGGCTGCTGGATGGACGTCGTGGTCATCCAGTGCAGATATGTGCTAGGTTTTGAGGCGCATTCGCAGGTGTCTGCAGGGTGGCAGAGGTATGGATGTACTGTCTGTGTAGGACGTCGCAGCGCAGTTCAGACGGGGTGGGGAAGTGTTGAAGACTAAAGCCTTGGGCAGTGAAGCACAGATGCAGCACTTTCCAATGCCTCTCAGGGCACGATCGGTGAGTTTGGGATCCGTATACGACGGGATGGTGTTGGGATTGTTTCTTCAAGCTCCAGCGACAAGTTTGCTGGTACTGGTACTGGTACTGCTACAGAAGCATATAATATCTATCATACTCTCGAGGGTGGTCCGTCGCCTTTCCAGGATGTGCATCATGACACGAACGCCGTACACGCTCGTCAATTCTGAAACACATCATACTCCGACACTACCAGTACATTAATTTATTTTCTCTTTCACAATTTAAGGTCGAGTATTTAGTTATACTAGTTGAATCGCATTACTACTTTGGGATATGTTTTTACTTTTTCACCTATCATATTGATGTTCTCTTGCAGCTATACTCGGTAAGCCTATAACTCCTCTCGCTTGGTAGATCGGCAGATCAATGACATGGCAAGGGTTTACTTTGTGTCACCAACTAAGCTATTGAAAGTCGTTAGCTCGTTGGAGGGGTACTCCGTATAAATCCAGTAATCGCCTGGAAGCCGTCGAGGGATTGGTTTGATTAGGTAGGTACATGTCTAAATCTTCCCCATGGCCAAAGGAGGAGTCATATCTTGTCATATGAAGAGACAAGCCAACTCACAATGCTCTGATTCATACCTACGTGTGGTATGGGTATGGCCTATGTTCCGGTGGGCTGGAAAGGTGGCAGAAGACCACCCCTCGTTATTCCTTCTTATATTATTTTCAATCGAGTCACCTTACTTAGGTAATGACTTTGAACAATAGCTCTTGTTGTCATAGAACATAGAACCTTCCGCTAGTCATTTTTGAATAATTATAAAGTATAAAATGTTCCGACAAATACGAAGTAGAGGTTCTGTTTACTGCCATCTTCTCCACTCTGCCCGCAAGGTGCCAATCAATGCTGCTTCCCCAAGCATATCTCCACTTTTCCACGTTTCTCCTCCTTTTCTTAAAAGAACCCAAGATTTCCATTAGATATCAACGAATCAGAATAATATACTATCAATATCCCCTAATAATATGACCTAATACCTTCTCAGATAACGCAAGTTTACCATATCTAATACAATTAAGCTCTCACCTATAGGATTGATTAGTAGGCGGCTCTTGAGAGTCATCTAAATGATAGATAGATAATTGAAAGTGCCCTTCAGTTATGAAATTGCCAAGAATTCTTATGAATGTTTGAATGTTTTCTCTATTGCCGCCTCTAGCCTCAAGAGTAACAGGGATTGCAATCAATGCAAAAATCGAACCATCAAGGGAGGCGGCAAGGCCCGGACGGCAACTTGAATGAACTATGAATTAGCAGCAAGTCGAAAAGAATCTCAACCCGCAAAGAAGAGAATTTTCCCGAGTTTCTTCGCCGGACTTTGATGAGTCGACTTTTATTACCATACCATTTCAAAGGAGGCTATTGAAAAAGAAGCCTATTATACCTAAAAGAGCACTTGTGCCCATTCCATGATTGGATACTCGAGTAGCCTCATCGCCCCGCAAGGCTTACTTATCCTTTTCGGACGGCTCCGGTGTCGAGCCAGATCAGCAGCTCCGGTAACACAACGCGTGATCCAGGATTATCTTCTACCTGCATATTGACTAGCCTCTGTCATTGGAGAGGGGAAGCTCCGAGGCTTTCGTTGCATCAATTTGTAGCTTCACCCCTGTTGGAGATCTCCCAATAAGCCACATACGCTCCCGCCCGATATCCCTCAGGGTCGTAGAGATAAGAGAGGTACCGGTACGTTATAAAGACGAGTGACTGTCCTCATGAAGCTTCGCTGGGCAATTAGCAATCACTTTTGACTGACTCTTAATCGCCTACTAGAACGGACAATCCTTGACTGACTCTGATTCACCTACTAGAACGGACAATCATTGCCCAAACAGATATATATTACAATTGCACCGAACTATATAACAATACATCTACCTACCATTTCATCCTCCAGTTCGAACTGTTCAACCTCCAGCTATAAAAATGGCCGCAATTGGTTCTGCAAGATATGGCAAAGACAATGTCCGCGTCTACAAAGTTGAGAAGAATTCCGAGACAGGTGTGCAAACAGTCACCGAGATGACAATCTGCGTCTTACTGGAAGGAGAAATTGAAGCATCGTAAGCCCACCAACAATTACCCCTCCATTCCGACCCCACTAATATTTTTCTCAAGGTACACAAAGGCAGATAACAGCGTAGTCGTAGCCACCGATTCGATCAAGAACACAATATACGTCAAAGCCAAAGAGCACACAGTAACTCCCCCAGAACTCTTCGCCAGTTACCTCGGAACTCACTTCATCGAAACCTACAAGCACATCCACGTTGCCAACGTCCGCATTATTACACACAGATGGACCCGAATGACAATCGACGGAAAACCACACCCACACTCTTTCTACCGAGACGGCTCAGAAACCCGCAATGTTGACGCAGTTATAACGAAAGGCAAGATTGAAATCCGCAGTGGCATCAATGGTTTACTGGTATTGAAGAGCACTGGCTCCCAGTTCCATGGCTTCGTACGAGATGAGTTCACCACACTCCCCGAAGTCTGGGACCGAATTTTGAGCACAGATGTCGATTGTGGTTGGGTCTGGAAGACATTCCCTAGCATGGACGCCGTAAAGGAATCCACGCCAAAGTTCAATAAAGCTTGGGAGGGAGCCAGAGACATCACAATGAAGACCTTCGCCGAAGAGGATAGTCCCTCGGTCCAAAACACCATGTACAAAATGTGCGCGAAGATCTTGGAGTTTGTTCCCGATGTTGAGACGGTTGATTACAAGCTTCCAAACAAGCACTAGTAAGTTTCCCCATCGTTATTTTCACCAGTGACCAATATCTAACACACTCTAGCTTCGAGGTTGATCTCAGCTGGCACAAGGGCATCAAGAACACCGGAAAAGATGCCGAGGTCTACGCTCCACAATCTGGACCAAACGGCCTCATCGAAGTAAAGCTTGACAGAACACCAAGTGCTCGTCTCTGATCTCTGATAATGAGTGGGCCTGGATCTTTTCTGTACGATATTTGCCTTTTGCTTCAGGAGTTTTGAGCTTTTTCCACTCGCGCGGCGTTGTTCACGAGATTACGAAATGAAATGATGAAACGGTGAGACTTGGATCAACTACCACCGCTTTTGTACATAGAATATTTTTTCTGCAGATACGCATGAATTCTAGAATGCATGATGTTTCCTCACTTGGGCGTGGCGTTTCTAGGGAGAAGTCGTTTCACGTTAATATGTCTTATTGATCGCAGCCAGAATTACAATATATCTCTACTTAGCTAACATACTGTATCTCTCAATGTCCCTCGGTATTACTCACAACTTCATAAGTAAATTGATCTCTTATTCCTTCCCCTCATTCTCACTCTACTGCCCCCTTCTCTCCCTCACCTCCTCTCCTCCCTCAACCCCTTTTGAACTCTCTAACATCCCCCTTAGTGCCTTAGGAGCTCCTTAAAAGCCCAACAACGAACCCTAAAATTCCTACTCCCAAGGCCGAATCGAAACCTACCTCGAAGACACCTCACCCTACCAACCGTCTTCCCACTTCCCACTTCCCACTTCCCCACCACCCCCTCATCCACCAACACCACAAACACAGGCGGGAACCACCTCACAACCAAACAAGCGGTCCAAGCCGCCGAAAAAAGGCCTCTACCGAGATCTCTGATTCCGAGAAGGGGGTTGTTAGGGTGAGGCGTCTTCGAGGTAGGTTTCGAATCGGCCTTGGGAGTAGGAATTTTAGGGTTCGTTGTTGGGCTTTTAAGGAGCTCCTAAGGCACTAAGGGGGATCTCGGTAGAGGCCTTTTTTTCGGCGGCCTGGACCGCTTGTTTGGTTGTGAGGTGGTTCCCGCCTGTATTTCAGGCTCAGTGGTATGGCTGATGGGTGATTATCACGTACTCTTACCAGCTCTGTTGGGGAGGTTGTGGCTTATGGCGTCAATGGTAGCGGACAGCTCCTTGTTTTGTTTTTGTGTATTCTTGGGTTTCGTTGGGTTTCTGATATATTGGGGTCGAATGTTAGGGTCTATGTAATAAAGATTGACTCAGACCATACATAGACTGGCGAGAAAGACTCGAAGGTGTTGGAACTAGGTATTGAATACTAATAGCACTTTTTTCGCGTGCTAGATTTCTACTTTTTCATACCTTAGACTTTCAGATAATTGTACAGTACTTGCAACGACCTACATCTTGGGGCGCAATCGCCATTGAAAGGAATATTTTCTCATTACTAACTATGGGAAGAAGACAGAAAATGAATAGATCCGATGTTGCTCTCGAGGGAAGAGCCCCTTTTGCTTCACTTTCGTTCCTGTTCCACAAGATACTGGTCATAGAATCTGCTGATGGTTAAGTTAATTGAGTCTTAACAACTCTTGGATCTTCCGCTGTTGATTCCCCAAATAGGTTACGGGGGTTGAAAAAGAAACAAGTAATTGTACTTGCGATATGACAACCTATGGTTGCTCATACTAGAACATTATAGCCCCCGCAGACGCTAAAGATCTAAGGCTGGAAGATTTATAATTGTGGGAGTCGGAGGGGGAGGGCTGTTAAGTGGTTGCGTGGCCGTCAGATTGTCCCTTTTGTTCTCATTCATTAATAAGGATTCGCTCATTGAAACACGCGCGAGTGGCAGGTTCATGCAGGAGATTTATGGAAGACCGGTTTTCATATACCAGGCATCAAGTTGCATATGTCGCTTAAAACTGCACCCAGTATATGGTATCTCCCCTCCTTTCAGCTCCCCGCCACTCCTATCCACAGGAATATCCACGCCTATCCGTAAAAATCGGCGCGTTATCCTTCCTTCTCCTATCGAACCAGTCGCATCTCCTTATCCTCGCCAGGGTGTCGGATAGGAAAGGGCGGGAGTGGTCGTAAGGCTAGGGTTTAGTAGGTCTGAAATGTAGGTAGAATCAAGGAATCAGGGGTAAAAAGGGGGTTAAAACAGGGCCGGATTCTCGAGGAAACCCACTTTACACACCTACGCGCTTGTGTACTTACGTATTTACAGCCACCAGCAGCTGACTTACGCGCGCGTAAGCGAATAGCCTCATTTTTTAACCTTATTTCAGCCTCTCCTTCCTACTCCTGTCCTAAACCCAGGCTTTCCTTATCATAGATAATTTATCTTCGGTAACCAAACTTTGTCTTAGACAGTGAATGAAGTTCGCCACCCCCATACCCATCCTCCCATCCTTCCCCTCCCTCGTCCTCATCTCCCAAAAAAAGGTTCCAAAAAAGCTCTACAAAACCTACAAACCCGGCTAAAAAAAAACAGCAAAAGAAATACCCAGCACTGGAATCACCCTAGTGTCTGACAAGGTACCGAGAAACTATCCAATGTTGTCTCTTGCGGCCGACAGTTAATCACTTGATCTCATTTCCCATTGGGCCATTTGACCTTTTTTTGTGAAATAACTGTGGTTGAGAGCTGGAGGTCTTATTTGTGAATTTGAACTTTGATTGTGGGATGCTTGGCTGAGAATTATTGGTTGGGGAGTGAGTGAATTGGTGTTTGTGCAACCACTTGGGGTCTTGAAGTATATGTTGTCGGAAATGAGGATGGAGTTTTACTCTTCGTGGGGTCTTTTCATTGGAGGTTCTTCGAGAGATCTTTCATCGATGGCTTTATAGCCTGGGTTTGTTCAAAGTTAATTGATTCTGAGCAAGCCCCGAAATTTTCATCGGAGGGGAGGTGATTTACCTCCAAGGCCCCAAAGGCATTAATATACACCAGCCTCTTTTTCTCTGACTGCAAATCGGTTGCAAAGTCGCTAAGCCGCGTGTCAGATACTCATATGCAGCTAAGCGCTCTATTTTGTGGTTTTCTGTTGCATTTGGATCTCTTGGCATCACAGCCAAGCTATAAGCTTACAAGAAAACAAGGCTCTGGGATTCATACGAGTATGGGATCAGAGATTGAAGTGGATTGAATTCGTAGTATATAGGAATGTTTTTATACATGACCTGTTTCTCCCTCATTTTCACATTTTCACATCGTCCCTTTCTCCCTTCAAAAGCTTCTTGTGTTTACGACTCGCTGTACCCCTGATTAAGCGAGAAACGGAACATCATCAGTAAAAACTTTGGCATACACATTTCTTTTTTCGGAGCCTTTTTTCGGAGCGATTACAGAGATACACAATGTCACATCAGACATTTAGTACACTAGAGCCCGTGCCTTTGGACTCTATCCAATCAGATTTGGAAGCACATATCCGGACCCCCTCACCAACGCATACACACGACAAAGCGGAACCATCACGGAAGTTTGTCCGGCCAAGGATGAGAAATTTATTTGGACTTACCAAGAAGAGATTCATTGTTGCCAGTACTCTAACGATTCTTCTGATCTTGGGCGCTATTTTAGGGGGGTTTTGGGTGGTACTCGTGGGAAGAAGAAAAAGCCTGTGCCGCCACTTCATGTTTCAATACCAACCAATACTACCGGTTCCTCATTGTTGCAGAATTCGTCGCTAGCAGCTATCTCCTGGAGAGATGGCCAAGAACTTCTACATCGCGCTGTAGCCTATCAGACCACTCATGGCGATATCTATACGTCGTTATGGGAGGCAAAGAATCAGACATGGAATGTCTCACAAGTCGTCGATAGGAAGGTCAAATTACCTGCAGCGATGGGTACAGCTATCGCCACCAGCATAAAACCAAGCACAAGTGGCTTTCGACTTACAGTCTATTACTATTCAGCCATCTCCACCGTCATGGAGATATATACGAACGACCAGCAGGCCACTCCAGGTAGCTGGAAAATGGGTTCGCTACCATTAAGTGCACCCATGGGGCTTACAGACTCCAAACTTACCGCAGCGTACCAGTATTGCACCTTTTGCGCCAACAGCACCGTAATTGTATACCAACTAATGGAAGGCGGTCTGCAATCGGTTACAAAGCCCCCAACAAAGGTTGGAATTTTACTCTTTTTGGTGGAAGCGTTGGTAAACGTACTGGCATAGCTTTGCTGCCTTTTCCCAACGTCAACAGCACCAAATGGGATACGTTGAAGCTCTTCACTGAAACAAACGGCTCAATGCAAGAATATACCAATTTTGGGGTGTCAGCTAGATGGAATATTGGTATGCCCTCGTCAGAATGAATCAACAAAATCATACTGACGATGGGGATTAGCTTCAGAAGATAACTTCCCAAATTTCCCTTTGGAGAGTCCCGCCAAGATTGCTGCAACAGCATTACCCATACAGGCCAACAACGAAGGCTGACAGCCTTTCGTGGTATCACTTGACCAGCAGAAAACGTTGCAGTGTGTAGTGCGCTTGCGCGTTTCGAAATGGAGAGAGCCAACGACACCGAAATTAAGTGAAACTTTTGGTGACTTTGATGATATTGCTATAGATAAGCATCAACACTTCTACAGGATCTCAGGAGGCAAGATTTATGGGCATGGGATTCCTCTAGAGGATCCGTATAGTTGGAGATATCTGGGTATTGTTAATACTATCACAGGATTATAAAAGAAAGGGCTGTGCAATGGATATTCCGGTTTGCGTTTGGCTTGTGATGTTGAAGAAAAGAATTGGTTTTATAAATGAGTTCATTAACGGGAAAGAAGGTGGTGTGACTCTGAACTCAGCGCATGGCAATGGCGCAAACAGTACCGATTGATGCTACCTGGAGTATACTATCATTTAATCATTCTGGTGTCGTCTTTTGAAGTGTAATCTCACTACTTAATTATGCTCAGATAATATTTCTGAATGAATACTATTCAGACGAGCGGTAAATTTATACTTTTTGAACATAATATTTCTGATAAGACTGCACTAGAATTCTTGATGAATGCCTGTCAAGTGGACTCATATGAGGACCAATACGATTACTTCTTGTTCTCAATAGATTTTTATTAAAATTCATTAATTCTATGCTTAGTAAATATAAAATACCAGAGCACGCAATATTATTGTAAGCTCGACCTTTCCCCTCCTTATTTCGTATCGTACGAAAGCATATCCTGCCGTACCCATTTTTACTTCAACCAAGGTTGTATGAGACTTCCATCTGGTTTTCAGCTTGGTTTCCAATCCCATAACCTTCTTAAGAATGGCTCAATAAGGCCATGCCCATCATCCCAGGTACTGAAGCAAACCTGGTGTGTATTCTCACCGTCTAAAACTTCCACTCACGCTTCTGAAGCCCTCCTTCATCATGATTCCACTACCCCTTGCACTTCCAATAACACTGCCTACCCAACTACCCCTCACTCCACTTCCCGTATCCCCATCATTTCGGCTCTGCTGTCGCGAATGTCCACCTGCTGTAAGCTGACCCCCATTAGCAACACCAACCTCGTGCTCAAATCCACGATCCGGTAAGTGAACCTGTTCCCCGGGATGATGTACGTATCTCACATCCCACGTCCTGCCGTCCCTCATAACATTCATGCCTACCCCTTCCATCGCAACCCCCACCTGATCACTTGTAGCTACACTCCCACTCATCGTACTCTCCCGATGTCCTCTCGTGTGACTCGTAAACCCACTCCTACCACTCCTCCGACTCCTCGCACTCTTTTTCCTCAACACGTACCCTTCTCTCGCCTCCTCTTCTTCCGCGCCATAATCACCTCCCTCTTCGTTTTCAGCATCAAAATCCCATTCGCGCCAAAAGTCCCTCTTCCCCTTCCCAAGTCTCCTCAACCATCCCGGCACAAACCCTCCTCGAACCTTCCAAGTCCAGAAGTCCTTCTGCTCATAATCATAAGGCACAATGCGTCCCGAGGACATCTTAGCAATGGCCCATGCCCCAGTGTTAAGGATGATATAAGTGACAATTCCAGTGATGAGTCCATATGCAATACTGTACGTGAAAGGCATAATCGCCATTGTTAAAAATGCCGGAACGGAGTCGCCAATATACCGCCAGTTGATATCCGTGCAAGCGCGAGCCATCATTGCTCCAACAAGTATAAGGGTACATCCTGTAGCCCAGGATGGGATGGAAGCGAATATAGGAGCGAAGAAGAGGGATATGAAGAAACAGAGACCAGTCACGCAAGCGGTTATTCCTGTTGCGCCCCCTTCTGAGATCCCAGCGCCTGATTCAACAAAAGCTGTTACGGGAGGCGAACCGAAGAGCGATCCGATCGTGATTCCCATTGCGTCGATGAGGTATGCTACAGCAGATCCCTCAAAGTCTTGCGTGTCTTCGTCGATGGCGCCACAGAAACGGGCCATGGAGTATAAGGTTCCGGTGCAATCGAGGATATCAACATAGAGAAATGTAATGAGGGCCACCATGAATTGGGTTGTGTGCGCACCGCTAATATCCCAATCCTGGGCCCCGAGAACATGTTCGATCGGATGAAATGTGACGATTTTCTTGAAAAAGTTGAATTTGAAATCGCCAATATTAGTGCGAGGAAAGTATGTAAGAGGCGTATCTCTTGGCCATGAGATAATTGAAACGAGAAGGATCCCGAATATGATAGCCCCTTTGACACGATACATCATCAAAAAGGCAGTAAATATCCCTCCACCAAATATTCCCAACCACATTGTCGGATTTCGCATTTTTCCAGATTGACAACTCCCATCCGGACCTCGCAAGGACGGCAAACAACCTCCCAGCTTCAGAGGATCGTCTTTTCCACCTGTTATTGCACCAATACCAGCATCGTAAGTCAATCCTATTAGTGCTAAGTAGAGCCCAATTCCAGCACCGCTTGCAATTTTCAAACTTGAAGGTATAATCCGTGCAAGCCACTGCCTAAGACCGAACAGCGATAGTACAACAAATATCAAGCCTTCTATGAATATTGCCGTCAGAGCTAGACGATAAGATACTGTCCCTGATCCATGAACGCCAACGACCTGGTAGGTAAAATATGCATTGAGACCCATGCCTGGTGCCAGAGCAATTGGCATATTGGCAAAAAGCCCCATTGCAAAACTAGACAGGGCAGCAGCTGCTGCTGTACCCGTGACAAGGTCGCGGTTGATTTCTTGCACGCACTTTTCATATGGAAGAAATGCTGGGTTGGCGCTGTTGGTGCAAAATGGATCTGGTGGTTGAAAATCATGCGTTGTATCACATACACAAATTCCTCCACTGTCTAGATTTGTGTCAGTGTGAACCTGAAGAACGGCTCAAGGGTTTTTACCTGCCGTTATTGCTGCATTGACTGAAATTATATAGGCCATTGCAAAGAACGTCGCAAATCCCGCTCTTACTTCTGTCAAAAACCGTGTACTTTTCCTTTCGTTCCTATGCCCAGAGAACTCGAGTCGAAAGCGCCTGCCAATGATACTCTTGGCGACTGCCATATTCGTCCGCTCAACCTGTCCCTTAAATAAGTGGCTGCATAACAACAGAGAAAATCTTGAGAACGTACCCAACCCATGGCGTCTTATTATGTACCGAAAGTTAGAATATGTATTGGAAGAAAGAAGCGAGAGACTCGGGTATTGGGTTTTGAACCAAACACCTCAAATTAAGAATTTATCAATCTTCTGAAGGCATATTCGTGCTCAATCTTTGACAAATGGAGAATGAAACAAAGTGAGTTGATGGCGTCTCAGCCCCAGTACATCAGATTCAAGCTATTGCCTTTAGATGGTACTTGAACGCGAAGATCTCCGAAGCTATTTGTTAAACAGGAAACAGGTGTATGATTATACAACAAGGCCGCGCTGATAGGGTTAATTGCAAGCCACGCCACAATACAGGACCAAAAGAAGAAGCAATCAGTGGTTCGTACACGACGAATCGTGGAATTTGAAAGAAGGATAAGAGGATATGTGCCAGGAAGCTCCCGTGGAAGCAAAATAGAAGTGATTACCGGGCAGGACCCGTCCCTTATCCAAGATGATGGGATGCGGCACAGAGCCAAGGAGGCTGACAAGGGCAAGGAGGAAGGGTGGTGGGACACCAACACCATTGGGCCCAAGCCAGAGGTTGTGTGATGCTGCAAACTACCAGCCATAGGCAGATAGTTGAGGATGAGAGGAAGGAAATAATACAAAATAAAGTCATGGCAATGCATGGTATGTCTGTCAAGCCACTCAGGGACAGTGGGCCAAGCCGAAGAGATGCATTGCATTGCTGTACTTCACACGGAGTAGCACAGAATGCAATTGGCTGTCTTGTTCTTAATGGTGGCCACATGGATGAGGCGGGGAACTAATAGCGAGAGAGGCTAATATAAATCTACTGATTCATACACATAACCATAAATAATATGCCATCCTCGCTTCGACTTTCGGATAAGGGAAGGGCGCGAGAAAACAAACTCAAACAAAATGCAGATTGCACTCATTCTGAGTTTCTCTTACACTTTGATCGCCCATGGTGCAGAGGTCCTATGCATGTGATGGGTATGACGGGTGTTTCGTCGTACAGAATTGGGATACTTTGTGTGCTCCCTTAGCAGGCCAGCATTGTGCTCTGGGGAGTGGCCCTGGGAAGGTTGAGTGGTAGAAAGACCATATCCGTCGTGATGTCCGAGGCCATATGCCCATGTCTGGTAATACCTTGTCATCCACAGCCAGTAATTAGCGGGATGGAGGCTCAGAGGACGACGGCCGCCTCCGCATCTGCGATTTTCTCTCCATTACACTCGCTGTTCCTGTCTCTGCAGGACGTCTGCATTGCGCTTGATGTCTGGTGTCTGATTTAACCTTCGGATGATGATGATGAACCCCGCATCGCAACGAATTGCCGGCTGAGTTGATTCAATTATCTTTTCCCCTCCCTCAAGCCGACATTGACGGATGAGAGCTGGAGAGGTGTACAGAGTACTCCCATTCTAGGTGTAACGCGACAGGCGATGAGCAGCACGAGTATGGACGTCACTGCAGACTTCATAGCAATATACACATTGACAAAGTTGATGGTGATGATACTGCAAACTTCTGACTTTGATAGAGATTGTAGGAAAAAGGGTTGAGCATGTTTGATGGGGATTTCCCGTCGGGTCGCCAGGATAAACGTGTCACGTGCCCTATCTCGAGTTAGGTAAGTTTCAGCCCTAGGTTCTTGTCCAATTTTCTTCTTTTCACCTTACCCAAGAACCATTAACCTATTATTTTCTGTACAGGACTTTCTCCTCCTGTGTCTCATGTGCACACATGTTACTGCATTCGCTTATACCTTCTCACTTTTTATATCAAACAACATTGCTGCACACGAGGTCAGAAACTTGATAACTTGATAACCACGTATGATAAATTGACACCTTCCTTAAAGGCTGCCATACCTCCATCCGAGTTGCAGGTCAACGCTCACACATCACCCATCATTCCACAAATCACTATTAGTCTCAAATCGACCCCTACTGTTCTGGGGCCCTATGGATTAAGAGCTGTTGTCTCGATCGCTGAGATCCAATCAGATTTGACCTCAATAACTGAAAGTCAATTCAAGCATTTCAATTTCATCTAAGCTTTCAGTCCCTTCCCAGTCCTTCTATAGTCTCTCTTTGCTACTCTATGAATCAACCCTGCTGGCTTCTGAAAACCCCCGACTTGGCAATGAAACCTTCGATACCTCGATCGAGTAAGTGTTCGGCTGTATCAACTGACGTTGTATCAAAGTATCTGCTGCTCAGGTTCGACAGATCTCTTTTGGGTCGGCAACGTCGAATTCATTTCCTTGCTAAGCTAATATTGGCAGTCAAAACGGCGAGATATATCTCCTGTCATTGGTGACATGTACTCTGCCCAATATAAGCACAGTGTCACAGATGCCATATTTTCCTATACATCTTCCAACACACTACTCGCATGTATTTATCCTCCAAAGACACCAATTCCATCGAACTCTATCTATATTCTATCATGCATACAAAAAGCCCTCAAATCCTACATGTCAAGTGACATTCTCTTACCCAGAGCATCTAGCCAGCAAACAGACAACTCTCCCAGTATCACTTAGGAGACTTCTCATCCCATGTGGTATACCTTTCTCGAACTCAGGTTCAAGCACCAAAACGCCAAGTTAGCTAGTGCTAGCTCCTCGGATGTCACCTCGCGCAACGGGAGGCTGCAGCAAACATTGACGGGGGGAGAGCAAGATCTGGACCACATAGTCCAATTGAGTTCTTGTCATACTCATGTGCAGCTTGCCTGGTCCCCGTTGATCATTGCGTATATCAGATCTTACCCAGATTGCGTATGGCGTGCATTTGCCGGGAGTTGGAGTGGGAAAAATTCAACTCGGGAAGGACAAGACTCAAGAGGCGACTCAGGCGAGTGGCCTCCAGCCCGCCCATGCCGAGGGCTTGAAGAAATTGTTTTGCAAATTGCGTGTTTGGACCCTCGTTGAAGCTCATGCCTCTGGATTTGAATCAAGGTTCTGTGAGCCATGAAGCCAGAAAGATTGATTCTCCTATATGGTCTATATGTATCTCAAGACACAAAAAGACCGCTACCCGACACTGACCACATCACAATATTCTCGGTCCGAGAACAGCCTTCAAGACTCTGTATTCTCTTGCTGAAATGGGCTCTCAAATCCATGCCGCGTCCTGCATTTTCGGGGTCTTCAATGATCGTGGACGTCAATGGCCCGATTTGCTAAGCTGCATCTGCCAGTCCCCGATGCCATTCTTCGCTAATTCATTCCTTCTGTCAAAAGCACTCATTTCCAGAAGAGGACGCTTACGCAGCTCTTTGGCTGTCTCTTCAGCCATAAGAGCACGGCAGCACCTCCATGATTAGTATTTTTCATTTACCTGGAGACGGGTTCTTGAACTGTTACTGTACTCTCGTCTGTCGACCCTTCTGCGGACCTGGTCGTAAGAGGTCAAAGTCTGGGTCTTCACCTCTCAAAACAAGATTTCTTTCGCTCTGTTGCTTTTAATACGAGAGAATGATGGGCTACCCCGACTCAGGTACATGGCGTCAAGCAGCAATGAAGCCTCCGGGGTTCATGCAAGTGGGAGTTTGCAGATACGGGGTGTTTAAAGATGCATCGAATGATAGTCTAGGGTTTGTAGTTGCGGGGTTGAGAGACTTCATGTCATTACCGAACACTGAAACAAATTTAAACAATCTGGGGCTGTGTTCTTGGTGAAAATCATGGCGGCACCTAATACAAATCAGATTAGAAGAAGTTTGGTGCCGTAGTGGAAGATTGGTACGGTGAAGTAAACACAAGCGAGGTTCAATTAGAGCTTTTCATAGTTTCAGCTGTAATCTCATAAAAGATTATTTCTCTGGTTCTAGGTCCCTTTATGGGTGATGTCCGTATTGTGTTGTTCTTGTATAATCCCCTATGTCGTTACAAGAACTCAAGTGACTTTGCTGACACGTAGACGTAGAATCCTTCGAAGTCTCACCATCTATTTGGTAACGATACATTTCGTTCAGTAATTGTGGAATTGATCAGTTCTTTGTAGACAAACTTAATTACCTATATTGAATGATGCTATCCTATAAACATTGTTCGTATCCAGATAATAGGTTTCGAGTAATATTGTATGAGACGTCTTGTGGGAAAACCAGCAAGTATGTTTACTTCAGATATGTATTGCCACAGTATTCAAGTCACTTCGTATTATCTTACCTCTTGATTTGTTACATTTGTATCAACATTGGTCAATCCTGTAATCTACAAATAAAACACGCCTGGTCGCGCTAAACTTTTGATTGACAATTTTCCCAAAAGAGGAGAAGGGGTGTGAACCCAAGGAAATTAACCTCGAGGTGACTGACTATGAGTAAGTAAATACCAAAAAACTCGCCCATTAAATCATCACCAAAGATCTGTTGAAACCCCATGTCGAAATTAAGTAGCTAGCTTGATCTTTCCCTCGTCATCATAAAATATCTCCTTCACCTTGACGCTCCGCAAATGATTCGTTCCAGAAAGCGATGTATCATGGTAGAACAAGTACCATTTATCCTTGAATTCACAAATAGAATGATGTGTAGTCCATCCCTGTACTGGATCCAAAATCCGTCCTTGGTATGTGAATGGTCCTAATGGAGTATCTCCAATGGCATACGCCAAGAAATGAGTATCTCCAGTTGAGTATGAGAAGTAGTATTTCCCTTTGTACTTATGCATCCAAGCCGCCTCGAAGAATCTTCGTTCATGGTCATCCGAGCTCAAGAGCTTTCCATCAGCATCGAGAATCTCTACTTCCTTAATGTCGCTAGTGAAAGAAAGCATATCGTCGCTCAATTGAGCAACTCGAGGAGATAATGCAGGTCCTGATTGTGCCTCCATTGTTGAGTATGCCTCCCGATCAAACTTTCCAGTCTGCCAGCACTGAAGCTGTCCACCCCAGATCCCACCAAAGTAAAGATATGCTTTTCCATCTTCATCGACGAAACTGGCGGGATCAATGCTATAACTTCCAGCAATTGGTTCCGCCTCGGGTTTGAATGGGCCCTGAGGAGAATCACTAATGGCAACACCAATTCGGAATATGCCTTCCTTGTCGCGAGCTGGGAAGAACAGGTAGTATTTCCCGTTTTTGAATGCAGCATCTGGAGCCCACAATTGTTTCGATACCCAAGGAATATCTTCTGCTTTCAACGCCACGCCGTGATCTGTAACTGATCCACCAATTGACTTCAGGGAGAGAACATGATAATCGTTCATATCATATTGATCGCCGTTATCGTTTTCTTGGATAGCGGTCTTTCGATCGTGAGAAGGGTAGACGTAAATTTTCCCCTCAAAGACATGCGCAGATGGATCTGCCGTAAAGATGTGACTGACAAGTGGCTCGTTCGCCATGATTGTTGTCTTGATTGAGGAAACGGTATTGAGATTTGATGCTGAGAGAGGGGTATGGAGGGGTAATAAGTCTGGGGAGGAACCTACGATACAATTACAAACTGGGGGAAAGTTGTCCTTTTTGATCACTTTCAAGATTCTGGTACGGCTATTGTCAAGTGCCCATTCTTGGTTTAATCCACTGGGCCATACAAGCCGTCGTTGGGTTGCAATGGGGCTGCTTCCTATACAGTAGAGGAGAGGGGGGAGTGAATGTATTTAACCGAGCCGGGTAAATTGACGAAACCTGGTGGATCACATGTGGCGTTAAGGTTGTGGCTGGGAGCGCCAAGGCTAAGTTGAGTACTGATTTCAAGCCTCTAGGTTCCAGATATCCATCCATCTTCCATAATTGCCTTCGTACACAACCACCACAGAACACAAAACTACGACGAAAAAGACCAACCAGTCATGGCTCCATCAACCGTCAACGTCTTGCTGACGTCCTTTCCCGGACTGAATCTCCCAGCGACTCTGTCATTACCGCTTCCCGCAGATACCACAGTTTCAGAACTTCAATCGCGCATTCACGAACGCCTCCCTTCATATAACGATCGCCTTATCCTCACGACCCTCTCAAATAAACAGCTACCTACTAAATCAAACACATGCGTCTCCGAGCTCCTCTCTAGCCCTCAAGATGATTTCCTTTCTTTGCGACTCTCGGCGCGATTATGTGGTGGCAAAGGAGGTTTCGGATCGCAACTGCGAGCAGCAGGAGGTCGCATGTCCTCGAAGCGCAAGAGGGGAGGAGACGAGAATGCATCAAGTCGAAACCTAGACGGTCGTCGGTTACGGACTGTGAACGAAGCAAAAGCCTTAGCGGAATACCTAGCCATCAAACCAGACATGGCCAAGAGGGAAAAGGAAGAGAGACGAAAGCGCTGGGAGCAGGTTGTTGAACTCGCCGAGCGCAGAGAGGAAGAGCTGAAATCGGGGAATAAGGGAAAGGTTGATGGCAAATGGGTTGAGGATAAAGAAGAAGCGGGCGAGAGAACGCGAGAAGCGGTTTTGGCCGCCATGAAATCCGGAAATTATAAGGATAATTTGGTTGAGACTACTGCTAGAGCTTCTGCCTCTGGCTCTGGAAGTTCGGGAAGCGAAGATGACGCGATGGGAGGAACGAGCTCGAAGGATACTACACCTCCATCAGACCCAGCACCCAAGCCTAAAGCAAAGACATTCTTCGGTTTTGATGAGGATGATGAGTTTATGAGTGACTCTGACGAGGATGAAGAAGATGAGGAGAAGCCTGCAGAACCTGTCCTTCCCGATGTCATGGAAGAAGACGAAGCTCCCGAAGAAATTGTTGAAGTCATCGAGAAAGAACCTACACCCCCTCCTGCTCCAGCAGCCAAAGGTAAGGGCAAGGCAAAAGCAAAAGCGGCTCCCAAAGCCAAAGCAGCACCGAAAGCGAAAGGAAAGGGAAGAGTCAAGAAAGCTTAGTTTTGGTTTTTGTTGAATTAAGCGTGGCGTTTTTGGAATTGCTGATGGGGGGTAACAGGAAATTGTATGATACCTAGGTAGATAGTTCACAAAGCGCCAACTAAATCTAAATTATGGACCCGTTCATTAAAGACTTCAATAATGTATCCCACTTGTTATGATGTAGCATTGAACACTGGGAGTAGATCACGCCAGGACCCCACTTTTGACTATCTCCAGCCACTCCCTGATACCTGCCTCACTATGTCAATTCAAACAACACTTCCTTCAACATTACAACATGAAACTCAGCAATTTGAGGTTTCTGACGAGGTCTCGTCTTCCACATTCCCACAACCCTCTTACCATAAGATCCTTTTCCATCTCGCAATGTAGAGCGATCAGAACTACCGAGATGTCAGAGAAGCAATTGGGCGCTATTCAAATAAACAGAGATAGGTTATGGAGAGATTTACATGCTACTTGTGAATGGGGGAAGGGGGAGAGATGGGGAGAGTATGTTTTGTCTTTTCTTTGGGATTTGATGACTTTCAAGCTATTGAGGGTGGTGTTTGCGATCTGTTACGGTTATTGCTATGATCATATCATTTCTTATTGTTGACCAAGTGTTTCATTATACTCTTTGCACTTATTTGAGAGGAACATTTTATGACGGATACACTTGTGGAGTTATTATTGTATTCTGTTCCCTTTCACGTCTATTCATATTCTATTACTCTTATTTCTTTCCTCCCATCGACAGACTTCTGGGAAGCACGAGTCTATTATCTATCTATCGAGTTACTTCCTAACAAAATATAAGCGGACCCACAGACATCGGCCTGTCTCGACTCGCACTATCCGACTCCGATAAACAAGCCCGAGATTGGTTCGTTGAGACAACAAAAGAGCTGGGTTGTGAGGTAAAGATTGATGAGATGGGTATGTACTTTCACACTCCCAAACTCATTCTATCATGAGAGAAAGCAGATACTTATTTTGGGTCTCAGGAAGTATATTTGCTATTCGTCCTGGGAGGAGTAGTGCAAAACCTCCTACTTATGCGGGAAGTCATTTGGATACACAAGTTAGTGAAATGGGGAGTTCTAAAGATACAGTTGAAGTGTAGATTACTGTACTGACAACTATTGTGTCAGCCAACTGGGGGACGCTACGATGGAATTCTTGGGTAAGTAATAGTCTAAACTCCAATGAAGATTGGTATGAGACTCGGCTAATTCAATCACAGTGTTCACGCCGGAATCGAAGCCATAAGAACAATGAATGAAAACTCCATAGAAACCGAATACCCAACCGGTAAATCCACAATTCCCACTTACTCACTTACAAAGTCCACTCACCAACCCATCACAGGAGTAATAAACTGGACCAACGAAGAAGGCGCCCGCTTCCCCATCTCCATGGTCTCCTCGGGCGTCTGGGCCGGCGCAATCCCCCTCCAACAAGCCTACACCCTCCCCTCAATCTCAGAATCAGAAACCTTGACCCAGAAATCCGCGCTCCAAAAAATCTCCTATCTCGGCACCACACCCGCAAATCATGTCATAAACCCAATAGGTGCTCACTTCGAGCTACACATCGAGCAAGGACCCATCCTCGAACGCTCAGCCGGGAAAATAGGCGTGGTGGAAGGTGTACAAGCTTATAAATGGTTTACCATCACTGTGAAAGGTAGGGATTGTCATACAGGCACGACGGATTTTGAAAATAGGGCGGATGCGTTGCTTTGTGCGGCGAGGTTGGTGGTGCATAGTCATAATGTTGCGGCGGGGATGGGATGTCTTGCGTCCACGGGAGTTTTGGGATTGAAGCCGGGGAGCACTAATACAGTCCCTGGATTTGTTAGTTTTTCGCTAGATATTAGGTCGAAGGATGATGCACAGTTAGCGGAATTGGAGGAGGTTTTGAAGAGGGAGTTTGAAGGTATTGCACGAGGTGAGGATGTTGGAGGACTTAATAAGGGTATTAAGGGATTGGGATGTAGTGTTGAGTGGAGGCTTGATACGGATTCTCCTGCTACAAGGTTCCATGGGGATTGTGTGAGGTGTGTTGAAGAGAGTACGAGGGGGCTTTTGGGGGTTGATGATGGGGGTAGTGTGAAAGTCCAGAGGATGACTTCTGGGGCTGGTCATGATAGGTTAGTTCATTATTTCTTTTCTTCTTCTTCTTCTTCTTCTTCTTTTCCTACCACTGAAGACTAACCTAACCCTTCTCTCTACTTAGTGTTTACACATCCAGACATGCTCCAACCTCCATGTAAGTTATTCTCATTTTCTTATTTTCTCATATAGAGAATTAGGATTATGTACCAACAAGAACAGGATCTTCGTTCCATGTCGAGATGGCGTTTCCCATAACCCGGCTGAGTATTGTAGTCCGGAGGATTGTGGAAATGGAGCTCAGGTGTTGCTTGGTGCTATGTTGAGATATGATCGACTTCTGGCACAACGAGGGAATTGAATGGCGGCTTAATTCGGGGTTGTTGTTTAGGTATACTATCCTTAAGGGAAGGGATGTGGAGCAAGATACCTTGTTGGAGATTCAAGACTGAATGAAATCACAAGGCTAGCAAAAGTTATGAAACATTACCTTCAACTTCGCATCTTCCTGCAACGTGATCACAGCCCAGCGAAGTTTTCGAGAGTCACTCACGATAGACGATAGGATACGCAAAACACAAAATCTTCACCACACATCTCAATTAATCCTATAACTCTGCCATACTATCTACATACACACACACACACACACACACGTACAGGCCCAGTAGCCTTCCTCATCAAATCGGCAGAGGAAGCCACATTGTTTGGTTGCTTAAGCTCCAACTCGTCATTGACAAGCGGACCACTGGTCCTCCTTGACGACCATATCAATCGTTCTGCTCCCCCATGTACGACTTGTCCTTCAGCATCTAAAGGAGGAGTTGCGAAGCCCTCTAGGTGAGCAAGACCGTGAAGGGTGCTATCATCCCACCACACACCACACCCCCTCTTGGCTTGAGCAACGTCCCCATCAAGCCCCCTCCCACATATACAGTTCTGTCCTCCAGCATTCATAGGAGGAGTTGTGAAGCCCTCTAGGTGAGCAAGACCGTGAAGGGTGCTATCACACCACACACCACACCCGCTTCTTCCCGAAGCCCACGTCGAACGCGACCTCCCGCTGAATTTGTGCTTGAAGACGCATTGCCTCTTCGTGACGACGCTCTTGTTCCCGCAGCAAACGGTGAACGCGACCTCCCCCGTGTACGTCTTGTCCTTCAGCATCTAAAGGAGGGGTTGTGAAGCCCTCTAATGGAGCAAGACAGTACACGAAAGGAGGTGACATCATCCCCTATCCGCCAGCGAACATGTCGTTATCATTGTCGTTATCATTGTCATTGTCGGATGGACATGGTGAAAGCTCCCCTCCCCCATGTACAGCTTGTCCTTCAGCATCTAAAGGAGGGGTTGTGAAGCCCTCTAATGGAGCAAGACAGTACACGAAAGGAGGTGCCATCATCACACAGTCTGTCATCCACATCTCATCATCCCCTATCCGCCAGCAAACATTGCTAATTGGATTCCCAAGGTGGTTTCGTAACCAGCAAGGGAGCCACCGAACGTAGTTGATGGCGAGGTTGATACGTTCTACCACCGTGCACTTGTCAAGTGCACTGGTAATTGGCACATCATCGATATACTTTGCGAAAAGAGGCCTGTCTTGCTGGGTCTTGGAGATTGATTTTGCTTTGGTTCTTGGCTGGCGACTTCGGACCACCAGCTTGGGATGGTTGTGTTGGAGTTGTATTGAAAGTGTTGTTGGGAACTCCATGGTGGTGTGTTGTGATGCCTGATGGGATCAGTGAATTAGCATTTGTCACGCCAAAATCGGCAAGTCGGACAAGGACATACCGATTTGCCGTCCCATGACGTTCTCAGGCCATGCGTGAGAATCAGAAGGAATTCATTTGCCTTTGCTGCCCAGTGAATTGCAGGGCCAGAGAGCGATTCTTCAGTTTCGTTTTCGTGGTGATTTGGTCGGCATTCACGTGAGATGTTTGGAGGACGCTTCAGCCTGGAAGGTTGCGTGTTAGCTGTGAGGTCCACCGACTTGTAGGAACAAAGAAAGAGAGTGTGTACCTTTGATGGTAATCCATGGTGATGCAACTGTAATTGACGGTGAGAGCGACAGTTGCTTATCCAGAGATTCTGCGCGATGTCAGTATGAGATGTCGCGAAACTGGTTCTTGCGAAGAGGGAGAGATCGGACCACGGGTTCACCTTCAAATGGGTCGAAAGGAGATCTCTTACCTGTTGAGTATGTGTGCAGTTGAAAGTGAGCAGTTGAAAGTATGCAGTTGAAAGTGTGCAGTTGAAAGTGTGCAGTTGAAAGTGTGCAGTTGAAAGTGCGAAGACAGTAGAGAGGTTCAGTGTTGTATCAGGTTGTCAAGAAGAAAGAGAAGCACAGAAAGAGAAAGACAGAAGCGGTGGATCTGAAGAGGTGTATATACTGTTGACAGCGACTGTCTAGACAATAATAAAGTAATTTCCGAACAAACACCGAAATGAGCTGCTTACCAAAAAGAGCTGTCAGTGGTTGCTGCTGGTGGTGGCTTATCAACAAATTTCGGCTACAGATTCCGAAGTTCAAAACTTCACCTTTTTGTTGAGTCACCCTGACGTGATTTTCGGTCTATCTTTGTAGGAATGTTTCTCAGATGACCACAGAGATGAGATGGAGAGATATACGGAAATGAGTTGCTTACCAAAAAGAGCTGTTGCTGGTTGCTGCTAGTGGTGGCTTATCAACACATTTCGGCTAAGGATTCCTTAAGTTCAAAACTTCACCCTTTTGTTGAGTCACCCTGACGTGATGGCGCTCTGGCTACTCCAAGCATGTCTCTTTGATTGCCATGGAAACAAATTGAATGTTGGCTGGGGGCAGATAGCAAGAATCTCGGATGGTTTACTTGCGCTGGTGCTGGTGGTTGCTCATCAACACATTTCGGCTAGATATTCCTTATGTTCAAAATTGCATCTTTTTGTTGAGTCACCCTCGCCTGATTCTTGGCTCTTTGATCTCCATGGAAACAAATTGAATATCAGATGGGGGTTAGATAACAGGAATTCTTGGGGGTTTTACTTGAATCATAGTCAACTAGAGTTGTCAGTTACTGTGTTTGGGCCAATCAACGAGGTCAACTCAATGACTCAAGTCTACTCTTCTATCTCTCAACTCTTTCAAAAACAAGCTGATAGACTTTGATACAATATCTCCTCCTACTTCCACATTTAGAACAATGGCATTGACTTTCAAGTGAATTGGGCAAAAATAGTCTTGCAGCATCAGTAAGCCTCCACTCTGAGCAAGTTATCTCTAAGCGAGGACGTGTGACAATGTCAAATATGAGCCTTTCTTACTGCTTTAGAAAGAGAATTCCAATTGGCTCGGGAAATAAGAGTCATCAAAGAGGCACTTGCCTTTCGTCAACTTGCACCTCTGAGAAATTCACGAAGCAAAAATCGGGTAGGAAGTAAGCATAGCGTGCTGTGCAATAGCGAGGTAAACACTTCACCGCTTCGTTGACTTGATGATGATGCGAGGGGCACTCGGAAAGGGCCACGCCGAGAATGTGCAAGCAAGATGTAAGCCAAGTATGAGGTGTTGTGTTTCCTGTGCGGTCATTATTTTAGAACCACAAATGCTGGTGAAATACTCCATTACCATTGGCGCCCAGACTGGGTCACAACTAGTTAAGTATTTGGACTGGATTGAGGACCGTTTGTTGGTAATGGGAAGTCTATTCCTGGAGTGTTGTAGGCTCTGGTAGGCTACTACTGGTACAGTACCTAGGCTGGGCTGTTAGGTACCGAATGGCCCACCGATGGAGAAAAAAAAAGCGAACCCCGCCCAGCCCCGCCACCGCTCTCTTTTTGGCGCAAGGCTTGTGTATCACGTGACATAATTAAGCTTTCCCAGGCCAATGAGAAACTGGCATGGCAGCAGTTTCAAAGGCAGGGCCAATGAATCCAACGGCCGTCTTCGGCTTCCCCCACCATCGCTCCATCACTGAGTAACACCGCATCCAAGGCTAAGGTTAATGCCTGCTACTACTATTTTTTTCTGCACCTAGTACCTACCTAGTACTTACCTAGGACCTACGCTTGTAACTTTTCTGCTTCAGCAGTCGGAGTCTCCTCTTCCCCACAAGACACCCTACAATCCTTGAACTGGTAGAGTCATAAGGATCCTGAAATTTTCCTTTTCTGCCACCGATTCATAAATACCACTTCCCCCACCCCGTCTGCCAATCTTCATTCCACTTCACAACCCAAACATCATCTACTCAATTCCTCCTTCTCCCTCCACTACCACATATATACCACCAAGATGTGCCCCTCGTGCGAAACCACAGAGGCCGCTCCTACCAATGGACATGCCAATGGCAGTTCCAATGGCAACGGTGTCTCAAATGGAAACGGCAGCAACAGTAAGTTGCTTCTTTCAATTGCTGCTGCCCCTCGATTAATGTTAATTGAATTGTTTCTGCAGGCCACCCAGGATTTACTGCCGTCGAGACCAAGTCAAATCCCCATGCTCACCGATCGAATCCATACCAGCCAGTTGGCGATTTCCTGAGTAATGTGAACAACTTCAAGATCATTGAGAGTACCCTTCGTGAGGGTGAACAATTCGCCAACGCCTTTTTCGACCTCCCAAAGAAGATTGAGATTGCTAAGGCTCTCGATGATTTCGGTGTGGACTACGTGAGTCATATCCGGGGGTTTTCTCCGACGAGGAATTATACTGACAGATGGATTAAAGATTGAATTGACTTCCCCCGCCGCATCCGAGCAATCAAGATCCGATTGCGAGGCAATCTGCAAGTTGGGCTTGAAGGCCAAGGTCGGTTAAGCTTTTAAGTTGGGTGCGCCAAAAACTAACTTCTACCTAGATTCTTACTCACATCAGATGTCATATGGACGATGCTAGAATTGCAGTTCAAACTGGTGTCGACGGAGTGTAAGCACTCAAAGTTTCTCATTGTCTAACTCTTCTAACATGAATTTAGTGATGTCGTTATCGGAACCTCCTCCTACTTAATGGAGCACTCCCACGGAAAGGACATGACCTATATCACCAACACCGCCATCGAAGTTATCAACTACGTCAAGTCACACAACATCGAAATCAGATTTTCCAGCGAAGACTCTTTCCGATCAAACCTCGTCGATCTCCTCTCCATTTACTCCACTGTCGACAAGATTGGTGTAAACCGTGTTGGTATCGCAGATACTGTTGGATGTGCTTCCCCACGACAAGTTTATGACTTGATCAGAACTCTTCGAGGAGTTGTCAGCTGCGATATTGAGACACATTTCCACAACGATACCGGATGTGCCATCGCAAACGCATACTGTGCTTTGGAGGCTGGTGCCACTCACATTGATACTTCAGTTTTGGGTATCGGTGAGCGAAATGGTATCACTCCTCTTGGTGGTCTTATGGCACGCATGATTGTCGCCGACAGAGAATATGTCATGGGCAAGTACAAGCTCCACAAGCTCAAGGATATCGAGGATTTGGTTGCCCAAGCTGTTGAAGTCAACATTCCATTCAACAACTACATCACCGGTTTCTGTGCTTTCACCCACAAGGCGGGTATTCACGCCAAGGCCATTCTCAACAACCCATCGACTTACGAAATTATCAACCCTGCTGATTTCGGAATGTCGAGATACGTCCACTTTGCTTCTCGTTTGACAGGTAAACAACTTCTAATCCTACTTTTTTCCAGCCGAATGCTAACATTACTATCAGGATGGAATGCTATCAAGTCTCGAGCAAACCAATTGCAGATTGAGATGACCGATGCTCAATACAAGGAGTGTACAGCTAAGATCAAGGCTCTTGCAGATATTCGACCTATTGCAGTTGATGACGCCGACTCAATTATCCGTGCCTTCCACCGTGGACTCAAGACCGGCAAGGCAGTTGACTTACTTCCAAACATGACCGCAGAGGAGAAGGCTCTACTGGCCGCTAAGGAGCAGGAGGTCGACCTACCCGAGAAGAGAGCGATTGAAGCAGAGGCAGTCGTTGCCCCAGCCAAGAAGATCAAGGCATGAAAGATTTCACATGAAAGCTGAAAAGACAAAATTTCATTTCTTATTTTGTGTATGGGAAAGGGGTTTGCATTGTTTGGCTATAAAAAAAAGCCTTGACGTTAACAGGGTCGAGCAGGAAGCTCCAAAAAGGGATTTTTACAGTTAGATGCTTTGCATATAGCTGCTGATTTTCTTTGAGTTCTGGCGTTTTTTTTTTTCCTTTCTTTTGTTTTTAGTCCGAGTAGGGCGTATGGATGGGTACTGTATTTTTTGTACTGTATACGAAGATATAGGATGACAATGATAAAATGGGATTTTTCTTATTGAGAATATGTTTGAATTGATGACTTTTGCAAGTGAGTCATGTATGGTTTTGTGAAGGAACGGAAAATGAATTTTGATATACTCGGTATATATATTGAATCTTACTGCCCCTCTGACTAGGCTAGATAAGTTAGTAGAGCCACCGATGAGAAACCAATCGGGGTGTCTTACTTCCCTTGTAGGTATATACTTCGAATTTGTATATTACTGAAATCTAATCCTCCTCCTCTATATGCTCGGTAGCTCGGTAGCTTGGGTTTAAGATTGGGTGGGTACGGGGTACTTGTGTTATATGTATGTATGTATCTCCTTAGGTGACAGATGGATGGATGGATGGATGGATGGATGGATGGGAGTGGAAATGGATGGTGGGGTGTAGGTATCGGGAAGGCAGGTGTCGTCATTTGAAGGGGATGAGGGGAGAGGATGTAGGAAATTAATGGGAGGGGATGGAGGGTGATGGAGTGGTGAAGTGGTAAAGTGGTAAAGTGGTGGAGTGGTAAGGGATATGAAGATATATAGAAGTGAGGAGAGGAAGTGGTATAGTATAGTATGGTATGTATATTACATTACCTAAAGCCCAAAGACTTCAGTGAATCAATCAATCAATCAATCAATCAATCAATCATTCATTCATTCAATCAATCAAATTCAAATCTAATACACTAATAATATACAAAGTCCCATCCCATCCCATCTCATCTCATCTCACTCTACCTATCTCACTCTACCTATATACCTATATACACCATCTACTTACACATACACCATCTACCTACACATACCCAAGTATCAAGTATCAAGTATCTCGAGAATCCCAGAGCCAGAGCAGAGCAGAGAATTTCATACCTAAAATTTAGGGAGGGGAAAAAAGGGGAATTAATTACTCCGTCCGTACAAGAAAGATAATTTAGATAAAGGAAGGAGAGAAACTAAAGAAACTACGATAAGGGACTTTCTTTAGAGGTTATATATATATATATATATATATGTAAACCACTTTTCATATATCATTTTCGTCAACTTAAATACCTATCATATCCTATCCTATCCTATCCTATCCTATCAAATCCTATCAACCATATCAAACATATCATATCAAACATATCATACCCTTTCCAATCCAATCCAATTCATTCCTGATCCCTACACACCAACCAACCAACCATACCCATCATATCATACCAAACTCCCCAAACCTATCAACACCCTAAACTTTTCCCCTCGATAAACATATAAACCCCCCAGCCCACCTCCACCCAGATAAAAATAAAAAGTTGATTAACCATCCATCCCGATACCACCCCCAACCAGAAAAGATCGAAATCATAGAAAAGAATAAGAAAAATTTAAAGAAAAATTGAATATCAACGATATCTGGTATCTCAAATGCTGCTGCTAGAAGGGTAAAATCAACGAAAAAAGATTAAAAAAAACTCGTCGTCAAATACACATCTCTCATTTCATTTCATCGCATCATGCAAAGTAAAAGGGGGTTTCGAAAAGAAAAATCAGGCAGAAAAATCAGGCAAGGAACGTAGTGACAAAGGCGTACGTACATACGTACCCATCACCAAACATTAAAAAAAGCAGCGAGCGATAGATCAGTCTCAACAAATGCGAGCAAGAAAGCTTCAATATCCTCCATTGCTTCGAGTACCATAATACCCCGATCCCCCCGGTGCCCTAGTGTCACGATACCATTCTTCCACCGGCGCCCCACGTTCATCCGGATCAATAATCGCAGACCCGCGTTCGTAAGGGTGGTCGTAGTGATCAGAAGCATCACTAGATCGGCCATCATAGTAGCGATCATAACGCTCGGCATCACGTGGAGAACTGAATTCGCCAGTTGAAAATCTGGGGTACTCAGGGGAGTCCGGAGGGTGGTCCCGCTCACCCCTTGATGGACGATGGCGAATGTCAATAGGTGGTGGGGGTGCCGGGAATGTTGGCCCTGTGTTATATGTGGATTGGTTGAAGCTGGGGGGTGGTGCAAAGGATTGGTTGAAGCTGGGGGGTGGTGCAAAGTTCGTAGTTGAGGAGGGTGGGGAAGGTGGAACATGGTAATTTGAGCTTGGGTTGAGATTTATAGGTTCGGAATTTCTGAAGCTTCTCAAAGGTGGGCTATTGTTTCTTCGAGGAATTGGTTGTGCACGTTCACGTGGTAATGACGTGTAATTGGTACTTTGTGGTCGATGATGTCGGGGATCTTCAACCTCTGGTATGTCTCTTGTACGGTTTGTAGAATTTGCCCGACCTAGTGTTGCTTTGGTACCCAGATTTGAGGAATCGTGAACCTTGCCATTCCCCGGCTGAGCACTGTAGGGCTGACGATCCCTCTCAAGTTTGACAGCCTCTTCTTTGATGGCCGGTGCTGATGGAGTACCTGCATAAGGCTTACGCTCTCTCTCAATAGGCTGTGACTTGGTGTTTGACTGGTTTGTTTCTGAAGCTCTTCGAGCCTGTGTTGTAGAAGAATGCCGGCTGAGAGGCGGACTTGTTATCGTTGGTTTGGACTTCTTGCTTGTCCCCAAATTCTCGTAAAAGTCTCTCACAGCATCGTCAAGCATTTTCCGCGAATCGGGATCCTCTCGTTCAGGCAAAAGATGGCGAGAGATTTGTTTGGGTAACCGTTCGGGTTTTCCATCTACCATAGGACCATCTGCGTCGATTGGTAAATCCTTCACAGCCATCTCAAGTCTTTTCCACTCTACCTCGGGGTAGGCCAGGATGACGACAGTCATGAAATGTGCGAAACCAAGAGGCGTCAGTGCAGGAATTGTTGGTTCATTCCGGACATCATCTTGAACTAGATGGTGTTGACAACCAATATCTCGATAGAGTTGTGATATATGTTCGTTGGCTTGTCCTCGGAAAATAGCTGGTAGATACAATAAGCCAATGTCGACATGCAATGTTGATTTCACTTACTGATAAATGGATGTGGTTCGTTTGACTCGCCCATGGAATAGTTTGAGTAATAAGTGGCGAGTTTGGCTGGTGTTACCACTATGCTCTTCTTGGGGATAAAATCATCGATCTGGCAAAGTTGTTAAGAACGAAGCTTCTCATGTTGGCAGAGTACGTACGATATGATTTGCCAGACCCCGCAAAAACTGCCCCAGTCGCATTGTAGGTATGCCATTAGTATCAAACAGTCGATCCCATTTTTGATCAACTGCGGAAAGTTCGACGGTAGAGTATGTTCGACCACCAGGAGCAGGACGAGTTCGTGGCTCTCGATCGGAAAAGCGTACTCCAGATGGTTTCTCTAGAGGACTGGCAAGTGGAGACTTTCTGGAGTCCATTGGTGGAGGTGGGCCGTATGCAGTTCTGGTGGGTTGTATTGGAGACGGTGGAGTATATACTCTGCGTGGAGGTGGTGGGGAAGGAGAGGAGCTTGATCGTGATTGTTCCCTTTCCATGTATTCAGATCTCATTTGTCCATCAACACTGCCTGTTTGCTTTAAGTGTTCAACGACTACACCGAGCGCACATGTGTTAGAATATTTCAAGGCTGCTTTGTTTATGCACGCAACTTACCCTCCTTCTTCACCCTTTCGGTAATCTGCTCCGTCAGAGACTCCCTCAGAGCTGCAAGCACTTCTGGAGATACACCATCAATGGCTGCCCCTTCGAATCGATCGGTGCTTGAAGTCATTCTGTCGTGGTAGAGAGGAGAAGTTCGCGAGCGTTCTTCTCGGCGACGAGAGGAGGGGTTGTTATCTCGTGGCTCGTCGGTAGGGTATGCGCTTGGGCTGGTGTAATCCGAAAAAGCATAAGGATCTCTCGATTCGAAATAGCCCGGGTCACCGTTGCCTCGTGGGCGACCAGAGGCGTCATAAGCCATTTTTCTGAATGGAAACTGTGTGGGGGGTGGACGTGGGTGAGGCTGTGACTCCGAGTGTCACCACATATATGGGATGAGTGAGTGAGTGGCTTGTAGATGAAGACGAAGACAGAATTTCGGTCTCTGGTGGTCTCTGGTGAATGGGAAAAAGGAGCGGTTGGCCACAGGTTTTTGGGTTATCGGCGGCAGTGAAGGGCGGGTCGATAATTATGCGGCTCAATCGAGGAAGAAGGCTCTGACAAGGCTAGAGAGGGAATTGGGTGATCTGGGTTCAATATTGGGTTGTTCTGGTTTCTGGTTGGAATTCGTGCCCAACAGACCAACAGCAGTATGTCTCCCTTGGGATAGCAGTGGTGAGTGGTGGACAGGAATATCTCTAGGGTACTTGAGTATCTGTAGTGAGTAGACCTTGGTACTCCGTACGGCAGGAGAGCTAGTAACTGCCTGGTAGGCTGGTTGGGTCGGCTCAAAAAGCAAGCAGAATGCGACAGGCGACAGGCTCCCCTGCTCCCTGCTACCTGCTCAAACACTCCCAACCCCAACCCCAACCATCGGTCCACCACCCATCACCCATCACACAGTCACCCACCTCATTGCCTCAAGCAGGCTACACGAAAATCACCCCCTCATCGACCTACCGACCTACCGACCTCGGTAGACCGACCTGATGAAACAACCCACAGCCAACCCACACCAACATAGGGCGTAATGGCCCCCACCATAGTTCTTCATTGCCACGTTCTACTGATCCAATGCTTGGATTTATATATATTATTGTACTCGAGTATATATTAATCCCCCGTCAAAAGCAGTCCATGACCATGACTTACGCCCGACCAGAGTGGAAGAGTGGGAGCCTAGAGCTGCCGAGTCCACGACCATGTTCCTCTCCCGTTCCACCGATTATTTTATATCTTTAGCAAGGCATGTAACCTCCTTTGACATGTGTCTGTCTAAAGTACGGCAAGGCACGAACAGGTTCTGAACTAATATCCTCGAATGCTGATTGATGGGTTTTTAGGTGTGCCATTCCGCGATTCTATTTTAATTGTCAGCATAGAACGACGTCAGTCTCGCGCAGTACTAGTCGCAGTACTAGTCTGGCAAGAGGAGCACCAGGAAGACATCATCAGCGCACCACTCCGTGGTCTCCGTACTGCCAGAACCGCCACCCGAGCCACCCTTGAGCAGCCACCCACCCAACTACCCACCAGGTCACCAACAGCTGCAGCTATTCCCCCACTTGAAACTTAGACCAGACCAGGTAGGAATCTTGAAGGTCACGCTGATAGTGTACTCGAGTAACTGCTCTTCAGAAAATAGTAAAGTTCTGCGCACAATAAACTAGGACGCCAATATCTTGCCACACTTAGGTAGGACGGTTCTTGCTAATTATCTCGTCCACGGGGTTCTCCCAAAGGGAAAAAAAGGCGGGGTGTGGCCCGGTCCCGTCTACCACCTATTCACAGATCCTGCCCCAAAATCGCAGGTTACGGTAATAGCCACACGAGGCTAACCAACTTCTCTAATATATGAGTTAGGGTCTATTTGCCTACTCCAACCAAATTAGTCGCCCAATAACATGAGTCTTCCAGGTTGGTTTGATTTTACCATACTCATGATTGGCTTCTACAAAGTTGTGTGTTGAACACGTTGACAACCTATTACTCAACCCAACAAGTTGTAGTAACACAAAGTCTTTCGCCCTCGCCAATATCAATGTCAAACTTCGCAAGCGACTACAAAAGCAGATTTTCGGTGAAGGGCAAAGGCAGATAAGAATCACCAATAACGCCAACAGAAACACCACGACGCCTGGTGTTACCTAGAGCCGCGTCATTACAGACCTCAATTCCGCCAGCTGAAAAGCCATCTGTTTACCTAGGACTCATTCTGAAAATATGCCATTTCACCTTTGAGATATTGAGAGTATCCAACTAGCTTACAATAATCAGCCTCCCCACCACGCGGCGTTGCCTGAATCTCATGGCGTTAATGTAAGTCCGGGAATGTATTCACACCCAGCCTTGGGTATCTGGGAATCACAGAAATCATACTCTAATCACACTCATCACGTGCCTTCCATTCACAGAATGAACCGTGTGTAATATCATCTCTTATTCACAGGAATGACACATCTACAGTGACACTTTATATTTTGTGAATACTCATCTACAGTATCCTCACGTCTCCTCCGTGATGCAGAGAGTCATATAGCTATGACCTGTCCACGTGTTTGTGAATGTGTGCAAAACATGTATGTTCTTGCAAAGCAATCTGCTCCTGTTTCCTAGCCTCATATGTATCGCGCTTCTCAACTTCTGCGGGTTTTTCGAAAAGGAGATTATGACAACGAGGATCGTTCTATGATGCTAATGCTGAGTACTCCACTTAGTGGAATCCTTTTTCTGTAGGCTATGTAATCTTGTTGTCCTTTTCGACTCTTTGGTTTCCTTTTCTTCTTATTCCTGATGATCATCGCTGCTGTAGTAAGATTACAGTGGAACTGGTATCATCAACTGTACTCTGTGGAGTAGATCACGGGGTAGAGGTTGAAGGGAAGTATATTTTATTTATTAAATTTTCTAACTATTTTATCCTACGATTCTCGGGTAATATATTTGAATGGATGTTCCTTTTGATAATCATTGTTTCGCACGGTATCGATATCTGTATCTGTATCTCTATAGTTTCTATTTAACAATATTATAATATACCCTTTCATAGAAGATCATTATATAAAGATATCTTGAGAAGATTTATTTATTTCTATTTCTATTTCTACTTCTATTTCTACTCAACTGAATTAACATCTTTATCTATATCCTGAGGTTCATATAATATATAATATAAAAATAACCCTAATTTATAGTTAATCCATCTTCCAAGATCCATCCATATCTTTTTCAGAGCTGAGCTGATAATTCGCAAGTAGGATCAAGACAAGACGTATGACTGCTATCTGGAATAGTGGAGGGAAATTGTGTTTGTAATATTGAATCCAGACCTGGGCACGATATTATCGATAGAATATCCGGGGGTCGACGATCGATAATCGTATCGGAAACAAGTTTATCGTCGATATATCGCGATAAATATCGTATCGGCGCCCAGGTCTGATCGAATATTTTGATGGGGTTTAGTTTCTGTGCTATCTCGTTGTCAAGTTGGTTTATTCGGTACTATTTTCGTATTGTGGACCTCGTTCTCGTTTCAGAAAAAGGGAAAATGAGGAGAATAAAGTAAGGAAGAGGAAGTAAGGAATCATGACTCTACGAACTGTAGACTGGAGACTGCAAGGGGGAGAATAGTCATGTTCTAGTACTTACAGTATAGGGTAGAAAGTAATTGTGCGTTGGCAAAAACGGGTATGGTACTGTACTGTACTATCTTGACTCTCTTGTCATGGTGGTATGTCGCGAGTATAGTGTGAATAAACTTAAACTCTGTTAGATCTCGTCTAACCCGGATAGGATTAAGTAAGGGGATAGTGAGTGGGGATGCTAGGATGGGGATTATTGATAGTAGGTAATAAATAGGTAAGAATAATAGGATGACGTAAATACGATCTATAATTTGGGGATTTGGTGGTATACTTTGGTCCTAACTTGGGACTTGGGACACGAGATCCTAGGTACTTAGGATCCTTCAATCAGGAAACTCGTATCTTTTTTGCCACGAGATTGTATTTATGAAGTACTGTACATGGGATTTCTTAATCCTATAGGTGGGAATCTCGTGAAAAAAGCTTCTAATTACGAGTCCGTATATAGTATAGTACGGAATACTAATATACAACACAATAACTCAAAACACACCCCATATAACCCAAGGATATGTGTGGTATCCTTTCGTCCTAACTTGTAACACGAGACCGTACTGTACATAGAGATAGATATCTTAACCTAGAATCTCGTATATTCTTTGCCACGAGACTGACTATACTTACCTAGTCCCTCTTCATCTACAAGTGGAATCTCGTAAAGCTTCTCTCCACGAGTCCGTATCTAGTACGGAGTACTAATATATTAAAAGTTTCAAGTAAAAGAAAAAGGTTTGTGTAGGATAAGAGATTTTACGGGAGAACCCTTCGCACTTTCGTAAGAATGTACGAATAGGGAGGAGGGTGAATCATTTTATGCCTTCTAGAATAACGTTATTTGATTAATATAATTTGAATAGATTAATTTTGACATGGTGTGTGAGGAACGATGTCAGGGGCTCTTGGTATTATACTTTGTAAGTGTAAGTTGGTGATTAATTGATAGAATACTCCGTAAAGAGTCGTCTGATTATTATGGATCTCGCTTTACTTTCCTCTAGATCTTCAATTAAGAAAGAATCAAGAATCGAGATAAGATGTAAGATACATGTAAATTATAATATCGAGTATCGTAATACGATATGTAAAATCGAGGTACCAACCCCACAGAACAGCCTTTATCAATGACCTGAGAGTCTGGTTTAAATTCCGCTGTCTTATAACTTTTTGCTTGGAAGTAAGCAAAAGTCGGACCTATCATCATCGGATTTAAAAAAATCTACGAGTTTCCGAGCGCTGATTGGAAGGTATCACAAATGATTACTGACCAATGAAAACCCTACCCAGACGAGCTACGTCGGCATCAACACCATTGAATTGACCCAAGACATTATATTCCTTATCACATCGTAAAAAAAACAACAATAATTGATAACCATCAAAAGCGGTCCGTACTTTACATGAGATAAATAAATTTCACCTATTTTGTACCCAATCCTACGGAGTACAAACTCGTTTCAATCAACCACGCATGACAACCAACATCACCAAAAATGAAGACTGACGCTCTCCCGGAGATTACTCGAGGAAATCCTACGGGACCTTCGGAACTTTTTGGGCAGGTTGACAGGTTGTGGCAGTAAAACGGGTTCGGATCGCTGGTCCTAGTGGTATCTGTCTATTCTGAAACCTGGAACCTGGAACCCAACCCTACATTTCCTTTCGGTGGCCCCGGCAGAGAGAGAGCAAGACGCGAATTCTTTTTATTCTTAGAAAAATCCAAAATATTTCCGATGTGGTGCCATCCCATCAACATGTCAATTAATTTGTCAGCGGGATCCGGGACTCCGTTTACACGCTTTTTTGATTTGGACGAGAAGTTTGTTTTGTTAGTTACGAGTGTCTCTTGATCCACGGGGTTGAATGTTCATCGTATCGTGGTGTGGAGAAAGAAATTCGTATGCATATCTTTTGCTCGGGATTAAAGTAGCGTAGCAGCCTACTAGCGTCACATTATCGACTCATAATCGTTTGATTCCCCCCCGTTGCATTACATTCCCTTCCTTGTCCTTGTCCTTGTTCCTGTCCTCCCTCTTCCTCTTCCTCTTCCCTGGACCTGGACCTGGACCTGGTGCTGGCTTACTACTGTATTTGTACCCCCCGTAACCCCGCAAAGTTAGAAAAACCACCCGACACGATCGTCGAGAGGAAAAGGGTACATAGCTTACCCGGTTCTGCACTCTTTATACCAGTATTTAGCGACATCAATCAATCATTGAAAAGACTTGAAGTTGCTGTGGTCTGAAAATTTCATTCGGATGGATAGCACGAGAGACAAGAGAGAGATCGTCTGATATGTCGCAAGAGAAACTCGAGAGAGGCTTCGATGGAAATCATATGGGACTCGCCCTCACGGCATCATCCAAGGATGAGCTTGTGCGCCAAGGAGAGGAGTTGGAGGAATTGGAGAAGAATTTAGGGGTTTGGGAGTCGTGTAAACAGAATAAACTTGCGTTGTTTTACAGTATGATAATCTTCCCTCAAATTTCCTTATTCCGGTTTCTACAGTGGCTAACTTGGTTGTAGTGTTAGCAGCGTACAGTTGCGCGGCTGCTTGGGTGAGTGTACTGGATTCAGGAAACAGAACTTTTGATCTGACTTGAGATAGGGCTATGATACCATTGCGAATACTGCTACGTTAGCTTTACCATCTTTTCAAAAATACTTTGGAGTTCAGATGGATGCAACGGATTCTTATTATTTGGAATCGATATGGACTTCTCTTTGGGCATCTATGACTGGAATGTAAGTTCTATTTCCCTGTGCTTCATTGGATCTCGTTCCTTTCTCAGGAGTAACCTTGAGTATTTGGTTATTCGAGAAGGAAAATAGGCCAAAGAATATTAACTGAATCATCCTTTTAGTGGACAAGTCGTTGGCTCTGTAATCTCGGGACCTGTTTCACAAAGAATTGGAAGAAGATACACTGCAATGGGATCTGGTGTAGTTTCAGTAAGTCAAAACATTCATCCCATCTATGTATCTCTTTTCTAACTGTGATGACAGGTTTTGGGCGTCACGTTGCAATACCTCGCTACCCAAAACGGGGTTCTTCTAGCGGGTAAAATTATAAACGGAGCAGCCGTTGGTGGACTCTTGAGTATTGGAACAACATATGCCTCCGAAGTAAGCAAGTTTATCAATTCTCCATCTGAAAGCAGAACTCCTTCGAAATGTGATCAAAAACTAACAATCTCACCAGATTTCCCCACCACGTCTACGTGGTATCTTACTAGGCGGCTTCCCATTCTTCGCAGTAGCAATGCAATGTATCGGCCTAGCAATCATACGTATATTAGTACCCAACACGAACCCCATCTCCTTCCGCATCGCACTAGGAATCCAATGGCTCGTCGGTGGAATCCCAATAATCCTCTTCTTCTTCGCTCCAGAGTAAGTTCTTCATCCACAAAAGAAAAACCCAAATACCAAAAGTAAAACAAGTATATATAACTAACACCACACCCCCAGATCACCAAACTACCTCCTCCTCCGCGGCCGTCTAACAGAAGCCCACACCTCCCTCTCCCACCTCCACACCCCCTCCACAGTCCCCGCCCGCATCGCCCACCTCTCCCACAGCATAACAACCGAGCTCCAAAAAACCCGTGCCTCACAAGCCAACTACCTCGATTGTTTCCGTGGTACAGATCTAAAACGAACCCTTACCGTCTGTCTCCTAATGTTCGGAAACGGACTCAACGGATCCGCATTCCTAACACAGAACCTTTATTTCCTCGACATCGCCGGCCTCCCAGCTATCAGGGGATTCGATATAAATATCGCTGGTTTCGCACTAGCCCTTATAGTGATCCCATGTTCCTGGATATTTGCCGATAAAATTGGACGGAGGACACTGTATTTAGTTGGGGTGGCAGGGAATGTGGTGGGTATGGCTGTTGTTGGGGGACTTGGGTATGCGGTTGATAAGAATAAGGGGGTTATTTGGGCGGTGGCAGTTTTATTGTATTTCTTCCTTTCTCTTTCCTCCCTCTTTCCCCATCTTCCCATTCCCATTCTCCATAACATCTTACTAACCACCCCCTTCCCCCCAAACAGAAACCTCCTAATCTCCTGGCAACTAATAACCTCCTTCACCCTCTCCTTCACCATCACCCCCGAACTCTCATCCTACACCCTCCGCCAACCAACCCAAAGCATCGGAATCTGCGTCCAAGCCCTCACATCCTGGTTCTTCGCGTTCATCACCCCCTACTTGTATAACATCGGACCGAAATCCGCGAATCTGGGTGCGAAAACGGGATTCGTTTTTGCGGGCACGAGTGTGCTTCTTTGGGCCATGGCGTGGCTTTGGTTACCCGAGACTAGAGGACTTGGGACGGAGGTGTTGGATGGGCTGTATGAGAGGGGTGTTGATCCGAGGGTTTTTGGACGGGAGGGGTTGAGGTTGAGACTTGGGAGGGAGGGAAAGGGGGTTGAGGTGGGTGGTGGGGTTTCTATGTCTAAATCTACTAAGTCTACTTCTACTGGGGGGTTTGAGAGGGTTGAGAGTGTGGAGAGTGAGGGGGTGAAGAATGGGGTTGCGGTTCTGTCTAGGGATGTTTGTTGAGTCTGCGTCGTTTGTGTCTGAGTCGGATGTTTGAGTCTATTTGGATCTCTGGTGGCGTTTTTGGTTGGTCTGTGATGTGTGTATTTGGAAAGCCAGTTGAGTTGGTTGGAACTCAGACGGAGCACCTGGACGAAGTTCAGGAGTCACTTGGTCGGTTGGTTCATGGTCGACGACTCAAAATATGTGGTCAGTTGGTTGACGAGAGAGAGATAAGATACCCGGAGTGTGTTTATATTTACGTTACATTTACGTCTCTATATCCTCTAAACAGCGAGGCAAAGAGGGAGGCAGACAGACATAAGATCTGTATGACATAATGTATGAGAACTTTATATATACGAACGAACGAACTTTTGGAGTTTGTTCGTTACAGCCATGGAAGGAAAACATCAGTTTGCATTTGGTTCTGGAAAAGGGTAATTGGTTTCTAGAGGATCATATAATATACTTATCCTAGTATATTTAATGCAGTACTGTTTGTTATACAGATGTGACAACGGTGAAAATGTTAAGCGAACAAGCGAGAGATTACCCCTTACCTCTTACCACCTGACCTTTACATCCCCTACTACGCGAGGACTACGCAAGGTAACTGAATTTGAAACCTACAGTAGGTAACAAGTACAAATCAAATACCATACCTACTTCTAGAAAAGACACCTACCCTCCCTTCCACCCTCTACTCTCCAGTGCCCACCCACCAAACATTATCTCCTAACCCCTCCACTCCCCATCAAAAATCACAAAGTAGAAAGAAAACTTTTTATCTCAAGGAATTTTATTGATTGCAATCTACAATATCAGATGAAAGAACCCATTTATCTCCCCATATGTATCATCTCCCACCCCAATATCCCCACCCACCTAACACAGCGACAGACTGCAAGTGTACTGTACCCTTTCCCTGCCTGGGTTCCACTTGAAAGTTTCTGCCACTGCCACTGTCACTGCCACGAAAGTCTCCGATCGCTCTAACTGGCAACTGCCTTTCCGCGACCTCAATGATTAATTGCTTCTCGAAAGCAAAACATCATAGAATATTCAATTCTCATTAAAAGAAAAGGAAAAAGAAAAAGAAAAAGAAGAAGAAGAAAAAAGAAAAAACGCCTCAACTTAACGGTGATGATTGAAAAGCCTCTCCTTCGGGGGGACTCGCCAATTCGAAATTCGAAAAGAAAAAACCCTTTTCCGGCCGTCAAGGACCAAAGGTCGTTCGATAACCAGAACCAGAACCAGTCTGCATACTGTATGATTCCCAATCCAGGCAATCAATCAAACCAAAGAACGGAAAAAGAAAAGCAAAACGCCGTAAAACAACGCTTGTGATCCTCAAATCAATAAAGACCTCTAAACGCAGAACGTCCATCAAGTAGACGCATCAAAGTATCCAGACCCTCGCTTGATGTCGCATGATTCAGTAGTAACCATAATCGTCCGAGTCCGAGTCACCCTCAATACCATACCGAACCTTTTGCGGGGCTAGCGTAATGGGTGCTGGTGTAGGGGCAGCAGCAGCAGAGGCGGATACTTGTCGTGCCGGTGTTTGTACCACTTTTTGGGCCTAAAAATAAAAGTCAGCTTGTGTATCCAAGTGAGATATAGAGAGACAATCTTACTGGTCGCGAAACGTTGCTACCACGCGGAATTTGAACACCTCCAGATGCCGAAGGCGCACTTGGACCGTCTGAAGCCGAGAAAGTAGAGATGGAAGGATTGCGAGTTTGAAAGTGGTGGTTGCCCTTGTTGTCCCAAGCTAGATAGTCAAAAAAGAGTCAGAACGCCGCAAAATCTCGTATATGTTTTAATGCTCAAGATGAAAACCCGCTTACATTGATGATGATGAACGATTGGTTCTGGTTCCTCGTCAACATCATCCCAAACTGCAACACCAGGTGCCAGCTTCTTGTTCTCTGAGATCTCTGATTGATAAATGTTCGAAACAGATGAGGTTTCAGAGGTGGGCTTGGAAAGATGTCGAGGGTGTGGCAAAACATGCCCGCTACTGCGGCTGTTGATTTTGAGGGAGCTCATCTTGTCGACGACACTTGAGTTTCCTTTACTGGTACTAGGGACTGTGAACCAAGCAGACGGTTCCGGGGCGGTGGACTGATTGTCAATTTAGGACTATTTATTTTTGCTACCCAGGAGGGAAAACTTACATTGCTGACCAGATCGAGATCATCAGCTTCTTCAGTAGTCTCAGTCTCCCATTGACTCTCTGAGCGAGTTCCATCTAGAGCAGCAGCAGCCCTAGCGCGTTGCAATGCAAGTTCTTCATCTAGGGAAAGTGCTCCTCCAGGGGCTGGACCTGTCGCAATGCCTGGGCCACCAGTTGCTTTCCAGTCGGTACACTCTAAGCACCACTGTCGATGAGGATTAGCTTGGAATATCAATAATTGAGGTCGATACCTACGTGGCTTCCATGGGCACCTCTTGCGTTCTTGCTAAACCTCTCTAATGCTTTTACTTCCGAGCTGCCGTAAGCGTCAGTTCCACGAACGGAGACAAACTCGTATAATTCACCGACGACTTACCATGGACCCTCGCATTCCATTTCCTCTCGTCTGGAAATAATTGTTAGTGTGGAATTGATTAGGTGTCAAGCTGCAGAGGACATACTGGTCAACGGTACAGCCCAGGCATCGAAGCTTACGCGAGTTTCCGCGACGAACCTCGTTTAGCTGACGGTTCGAGAAGAGCTCGGTGTGCTTCCACTTCTGGCACTGGGTGCAGCGAAGTCTGTTGGGGAGGGGGACCTCCTTGAGCCTGTTCGAATATCAGTAGGAGAAAAGAAAAGCTGTAATGGTCCAAGATAGACTTACTTAGCGGCAGAGAGGTACTCATAAGGCATCTTGGCGGTTTGATGGAACGGACTTGACAGAAAGTTAGAATTCAGAGCTGAGGGACACCAATCTCAAGAGATTGAAGGTCGAAGTATCACAAGTGGGAAGGAGTCAAAAGGCGCGGGAAGGGGTCCGGGCAAAGTAATGAAGTTGAAAACACAGAAATTCAGGGTGTGAAGGTAACGAAAGGACGAAGATATAGCTCTGAAGTTTCCAGTCCACTCACTAGATCAAGGAGTTGAGATTAGAGTTTGATATCGTAAGGCTGAGGCCGCGTTTGCAGTTGAAGAGAAGTTGGGGTGAATGTGTGAGATCTCAATAGATCCAATGATGCTGATTTAGATCAGATCTTAAGCTGATACTCGAGATGATGCAAAGATTTTGAGTTGATTGAGGAAAGAGATGAAGATGGAGGCGGACGTGGAGGTGGAGGTGGAGGCGGAGGCGGAGGTAGTAGAAGAAAGAGGATGTTGGTATAGTGGTGGGGGGAGGAGGAGGAGGTGTCAGAGCTCTTGAAGCGAGAAGTAGATATTTCGTCACGGTAGGGAAACTGGACGCGTTTGCGGCTGTCTTTGCCTTGAGGCTAGCGACGGGAACTGGGACGCGGCAAGGTAGAAGACAAAAGTAAAAGTGAATAGGAAGGAACGACCGACGGCTAGGGCTGCCGAATTCGAAAGTCAATGTTATCTTATCTAGCGAGCAAATAGAACTACTGTCGAGACCCGCGGATCCTTGTATAGTTGCTACTTTTTTCAAGTCCCTTTCAACAATTGATCTTGATATGATTTGAATAGCGTTCTTTCCTCTATCAACCCCTCCTATCACATGCGTCTTCAGACTCAGTTAGGAAAGTGAAGAAGTATGAGATCTGCAGGCGATTGAAGGTGAAGACCTCACCTGAGCATCCTCAACATTGAAATCCCTAGATTCAATGTGATATCTATTATACAAGACTACTATCCCTCCCTGCATAACTATTTTTCTCATATCTAGCAGATACTATCAGGAAGTAGTTCCCGTGCCTCAAACTACTTCAAAGACAATGCCATTGATTTGTAAAGCGTCAGGTAGAAGCAAGGATAATTGATAAACCCCAAGATGTATCTCAGTATGGGAGATGGGTATTCTATGAACTCCTCGCCTCAAAACTTGAAAACCATTGGGAGATGATGAACTTGAACTCATGTTTAGAGTCATCTCCGCATCTCATTTTCTCCGAGGCTCCCTTGAAAATTCAAGGCGCCTGACTTGATAAAACCTGTCTTCCCAATCTATGCATAAATAGATGTTTGACCCGACTTACCTTGGAGAGCATCGGTACCAGCTAATGAAACATCACATAACAATGAACAAAAATTGCACTGTACCGAAGACCATATCGCTTCTTTGTCTCTCCGGTGGTATTCCACTGAAACATCTTTTGACACAAGAAGAGAACGACCGAAGAAAATGGAAATGAAAATGCCGTGGGAAACGCAGAGAATGATGCATGCTTCCGTTCTGTTTTAAACTCTTCTTGTTGTTTCTGCTGAAGTTCGCAGAAGCCCTCTGCCCTCAGCTCCCCGCTTGTTATCGCCCACTAGGCATATCTATGGTAGTCTACACAGTACCAGAGACCAGCCAGTCGGTACTCCGGCGGACTGAATTCTAGAAGCTTCAGTCAGACATCGGGTGGCTTGATGCTAAGATAAGGAAGTTTGAAAACCATCTTACGTATTGAGGACCTGGCATTTGAAACATAACCAAACTGGCAGAGAGAACTTACTGGTAGATTGAATCTACCAGAAGATATATAATATTCTCAAAAGCTAAAACTGTTGATATTCATGACGTTGGTGCTTCTACTTGAGACTTGGCCAAGCGTATGTCTGTGAAACTATCGTCGCCCGGTAGTACCGTAATCAAGCCTAGACATCAAGGTAGTTTGTCCGGATAGACATCCAGGTAATATGTGGGTGTGGGTATTAGTTACTTCAACAATTGCTTGAATAATGATGATCAAGCAGCAACAGTCAAAAGAAAATGATGTAAATTTACCAAAGAATTGGAATACTCAGTCAGACCTTAGAAATTGTGAAACCACAGGAGTGGGAGTAACTTGGATATCATCAAATTCCCTCGTTGAGTCGTTGTGTGTGGCTCACCTGTGAAATATAAGCGATGCCGTCATCCCTTCTCGCTTTCATTATCGAGAGTTCCACCAGGCCACCTCGGCAGTACAATACCCATCTCAACCTTCCCAGTTTTGGCTGCATCGTGATGAGGAGGCTGCAGCTGTGCAGATATTTGGGTTAGTGGGGTTAGTGCCCTACCCCACTTTGGCAATCGTGGATAGATAACCCATCTTTTGAGCACGGGAAGCGATCAATTGATCAATTGGCTTCTGAATTTCTCGGGAGAAGTCGCAAAAGTCACCGTGTGGGGAAATATGTATACTGCATTAGTACAATACTTCCTCCATTCCAAATTAGTCTTGTTGTTCGCGTAATTCCAGTGTGCCCCTGGGTTTTCAATGCACCTATGATTAAACGTGGTGATTTGGTCCCTTCTCGGTGGAGGAATTCAGGAACGTGGGGTGGGGTGCTTAGTCGTTGAAACAGAACACCGATGCGAGACGACTCCAAGGAAGTTGCTGGATAGTACTAGGTAGGCAAAGGAAAGTTTCCGCTTTTCGGATGTCTTCGGTGTTCACATACTTTGTATCTCTAATGCTCGTATCTCGTACACCTCGTGGTCCATTGTAGAGCATTGTAGAGTAGCCGTGACTACCGCCTGGAGTACCGGTAGGTCGAAGGGAAGAGGGAAGTCTCTCGGTCCAGACTCCAGAGTGGTTGAGGATGAGAGATGGGGGATGAGGGATGGGGGATGAGGGGTTATTTGAGGGGTCTGGTGATGGAACCGGGCACTGCAGCCACTGCAGGTGACGGTCAAACCCAGGAAAGCTGGAGGGGGGCAGGCGAATCACGTGGGAGAGAGGAAGCCGAAATAGCTTCTTCCATGTCCGTATAGTGCGCATCATCGCGACGCGCGCTTTTGACAGACGCCAGAATCAGGGTTGATAGTGGTCGATCGAAAGGCCGAGAGAGACCCAGACTCTCTCTACTCAGTCTACTGGTTTGCAAACGTGTTCCAGATTCCAGTAGATATCAAATGCATCAAATTGGCAGATTGGGGGTTTGGCAATTGGGGGTTGGGGGTTGGTGCAGAGGGGCTAACCTGGGACATTTCGCATCGCGACTAGCACCAACAGCACCACCACCACCAGCACCTCGCCTGCAGGTGTATAGTACTCGAGTCCTGCGCCAGTCTGTTCTCAATGGAACTCGCTAGGCTAGTCAGCGTCCGAACTTTCGCTACACGTACCCTCTCTGGTACCCTCTCACGCCTCTCCCCATCCCCTCTGCTGACAATGTATCCCCTCGCCCTCGCGCCGGACCGGTGAAGCCTTAAGCATTGGGCATAGGCGCTGGCGGTATGCGTTTTTGAAAAAGGGGCAATCCGAGTCAATAGGAGACGGTGAAAGACGATAGAATTTGCTGGAAGCTCTGTTGTTACCGGGGAAGCGCAGGAATTGATGATGCTGAGTGATTTTGATCCGCAATCTTCTACACCGTGGCATCGTAGAAGAATCGTGGCCCAATTGTGGACTCCGGGGGACGAGTGCCAGAAGTTACGCAGCCTAAACACAGTACTAGTGGGGGCTACTCAAGCCGTGGCAGGCCTGCGGGAGAGAGCCCCGGTGGGTTTAGGGTGGGTTATTGAGGATCCGCGGGATTGCTGGCTGTCTAAGTCCCTCTAAGTAGGCGTGGTAGGCTCGGCTACTAGGGGCTACTACTAGGTACCACCCTGGCTCGCCTGGCCCTTCAGTTCGCATCCCCAAGGCAGCCCAGTCCAGCGGGCCCTGCACGTTGCCGGAGAAGGGCAACATCAGGGCATCAGGGCATATCACATAAACACTCACGACCGAACGAACTCAACAACCAAACTACTAACACAACACCACCACAAACCAAAACTAGAACGCCCCAAGTCCCGCATACAGTCGCTTTTCGTGCAACAAAACCCATCTATCACCTCTCGCTTTTGCTTGCTCCTACTCTTGCTCTTGCTCTCTAGAGAATACTATCTACAGTATCTCTATCAGCGAGTTCCGTTCATCCTTCCCTCGAAACTCCCGGTTTCCGTTCGTCATCACCAAACCCCTCGCTCCTCCCTCTTCGCACATCGCAGCAGCTTCATTGCTTTGCCCGATACGACTTCGTACTTGCTCTTTAGCTACGTACCGACTCGATCAACCGCTGTCATCAGCTTCGTTGTCGCGTCCTTTGTCGATTCCACCACGTTTCTATCGCAAGTCGAGTGAGTCAGCCCAGCCACCAGATCCCTTCAATTCTGAACAACACAACCACTTTCCCATAAATATATTTGCTGACTGCCGGTCGCGGACCTATAGAGAAACGTACCAACCCACTCTCCAATCGAAATGGCTGCCATGACTACTTCTGCTCGCGGTATCTCCAAGGCCTCTGGCCGAGACAGCTTTACTGCTGTAGCGGCCATGAGTGTCCCGGCTATGAAAGCCCACGCTCTCCCCACTCCTCCCAACTCCATCTCTCCAAATATCATTCCTCACGACAAACCCTATGGAACCCGTTCCGCTGCCAAATTGTCTTTGGATCCTGTCGAATCTGACCTGGACCTCCAGGACGGTCAGACGGGAAGCGAGGATACATTTGCCGAGAAGATTCGCAAGCAGGGCTCACCAGGATTCGACACGGCCGGCACGATTACACCAGTCCTGCTTGCTAGATATCACCTCCCGGAGATTCTCTTGTCTCATGGGCCTTTAGCTATTCGACACATTATGGGCTATCTGACGACTTCTGTTCCGGGCTTTTCGGGAATTCCACCTGCAAAGGCTCGAAGACTCGTCGTTGGTGCCCTTGAGGGTAAAGGAAGCGCAGGAGAAGGTGGTGGATTAAAGGGCGAAGTCAAGTTTGAGAAGGTTGGATGGGGCCGTTGGGACGCAAGATTGAAGGGACATGCTCGTGGCAGAGCCAGTCAACACTCACCATCCCCAAGTGGCTCCTCTTCCTACTCTACCGGCATGCCTATTGCTAAGAACAACCAATGGCGAGATGACAGAGGTCGGTTGAACGTTCCAGAATCCAGTTGGGCTGGTGACTCAGCGGTCTTCTCCCACGATGACGAGATGGACCACAACATGTTGGAGAACGAAGCAGACAAGATGTCTCTTGATGAAGACGACTCCTGTTCATCCTCGGAGGCTGAGCCAGAAGACGAAGTCATGGACGATGACGATCCAGATGACATTACCGACGATGAGGACTGGGCCGCAGTGGGAGCTGCCGCCTTGCGAGCTGCTTCATACTCAGCATCCGGCCCTGGAAACAACTATCTTACGAATTTATATCCTGGGGGATCCCACAGCGGTGGTGGGCCATCCCTCAATACACTTGCTAAATCAACACCTTTACGACCTTCGCAACTTAATAATATTGATTTTTCTGCATTTGGCATGACCTCGGATTCTCAGGAGAGAGAAGCCATCGAGGCCCTTTTACGACTCGGTTCTGTATAATACCATTCGGCGGCGTTACTGGGACTGGGATTTGGGTGCATAGAATACGGACTGATCTGCCGGCGTGCATTGATTGAAGGGTCGCATTTTGTCATACCTCTTATCGCAAGGGTTGTGGTCTTACTAGCATGGCGTACTTTTGTCTTTTTTTCTCTTCTTCGTCAGGTTTTCTTGGGAAGGAACGAGAGGATGTTCCTGAAGCCTGCCTCGTCCGCTCGACACCTCTCAATTTTTTATGGATGGATTTTTCGGTTTTCTTGCACATACCCCCGACTTCAACGTTACTTTTTTTTACTACACACTTTTATTCAACATTGCACTCTGCACACAAACCACTCCGCCTGTTTATTTCTGAGACCGCTGGGTTAGGAAAAATAGGATTCCCGATCGATACGCCTCTCTCGAGAATTACGAGATATCACTATCGACCGGGCGCTTGGGATCTTTTCTTATTCAACTTTGATGGACACCCCTCGCCGGAAGGAAATTTTCTTTTTTTTTATTCGTTTTATTGCACATATGTATTTTAATTTTATACTAGGGGATAGGGACGGAGAGCGAGGGTTCTTATTGGAAGGGAATTTGGGGGACAGACAGACAGACAGACATGGGTTATGTTCAGATGGTAGATATCTGGTAGCTGCAAGACTGTTTTGATTGGAGGGGGAGAGGAAGAGAGGGAGATAAATTAGAATAACCTCCCCTTTATGGATATTCCAAGTTCCAATCAAGATGATGGGTTCAATCAACTACCTAAAAATTTGCTTGTTGAGGAATTACTTTGATGTGATATGACGCTTAATTCGTTGTTAGATGGATGAGCCTTATCATTTATGACAAACAGGCCAAGAGGTGATGATGATGACGCAAGGCTCCATTTCTATGTTTGATCAGAATCTTTTTGATGACTGCCTGCATACAAGTAGCCTGCATATTGTACTTACGTGGCGTCTTTTTTTTTCTTTTCTGTGTGTGTGTGTGTGTGTGTATGTGTGCTTGCATGACCCAGAGCCCTTTCCTTGAGTAGGTTGAGGTTGAGAGGTATGGTGAGATGTTTGTTTTTATGTATGGAGTGGGTGGGTGGGTTACACCTATGCGGACATACGTACTGTACATATGAAGTTACGTAGGTTTTGTTTTGGTACAAGGACGGAGGGTAGGTAGGTAGCGAGGGTAGGTAGGTTATGTAATCTATGTATGACGAACAAGACAAGATAAAGTCTTATCTTCTTTTTTTTGTTTTGTTGATGACGGGTTTGTGGGATGGTGGTATTCTGTGTTACTATGGTTGGATTAGTCATTTTTGTAGTTTGAGATTGTGGGTTTGTTGGATTTGAGGAGCTTGGGGTGAGGGTAAAAGGGTGAGGGTAAGAGGGTGAGTGTGAGAATAGAGAGAGGGTAGAATTAACCTGTGAACCAGTGGTTCTGGGAGTGACAAGTTTCTGTCTACCTAAGTAGTAACACAAACCCTCACATATCCCCTCTGTCCTATTCAGCCTATTCTGTTCTGTGTTACTACTGTACAGTATCATATCACCACCCCTAAGAAGTGCTATTCAATGCTCAATTGTGAAAGGACTTTCTCCCAAAAAAGCCTGCCTAACTTTTCATGCTTGTAAAAATCAAATCTCTCTCTATTCTATTCTCTTCTCTGTCTCCCCTAATCATAATGAACATTTCCTTCGCCTAGAAACCGTCCCTTGTGATCCTCCTTGCCAATCCTTGTGTACCAACCCGGACAAACACTTCTTCCGATCCCGAATATCCGGACTAGCGGATATTCCGACTTGGCACACAAACAGCCTAAATTTGTCTTACCCCACCTTGTCTTACGACTCCTCTTTATCCTTTATCTTGCCCCATTTTAAGGTTGTCTTGCCCCATCTTGCCTTGTCCCATCTTGTCTTGCCCCATCTTGTCTTGCCTTTCTTGCCTTGTTCAATGCTGAGCCCCGCGGCTCTTGAATACCGCGCATCAATACAACATGGCTGATCATGATCATGCCGATGGTGATGATGGAGGAGCGGCGTCGTCTGTAAGTTTATTTCTTTCTCTCTCTTTCACTTTTGCTGCGCAGCCTTTTCTTTTGGAGGGGGCGGGGTGAGTTACATTGTATACGAACACTTCCATGTCTCGAATAAGTTTTCGCCAACGCTATTTTTTGCTCTGTTGGTCTAATTCAGGGATAACATAAAGAGGCTGCGCTAGATATTATGCAAAAGGACGAACTCTTGAACCGAGGTGTTATCCCTGAATTGGACCAACAGAGCAAAAAATAGCGTTGGCGAAAACTTATTCGAAGTGTTCGTATACAATGTCCCACAATGCCTTGTCTTGGTTGTTCCCATTATGCAGGATATCGCTGGAGTGTATGAGAGGAGAGATGAGATAGTTCTCTTATCTTCGTACATCTCCACGAGTCCACGCTGCCCACGCTGCCCACGCTACTATGCTGTTCCTGTGTTCGTGGCGACCTTCCGTTGTGGATGGAGGAATTGTTTCTAGTGAGACTGTCTCGACTCGTTGTCTTGTTGGCTGCCCCGCGGGGTGAAATCTGGGGAAGTTGGCATTGGCGTTGGCGATCTGGGGGGATTGCAGGTACGAGGAAATCCGATGATTGGAGAGGGGATACGAGATATAGCTATGAGCTGTTAGTTGTTTTTCTTGTTACTGTTTCTTGTCTTTCGAGTCTTACTGTGGTAGAGGGTTTTGTGATGGTCGTTGACGTCGCTCTTCTTCGACTCAATGGTCGTGACATACTGGTCGAATTCTCTAAGTGGAGCGCAACCAGATGTGCAGAAGTTCTGCATAGGCTCGAATTTGCAGACCAATTGGCGACTCATATTCTGTTTGTTTTTGTTTTGTTCTCTTGGTTCTGGAAAGTTCTCAGGGGAGGCTCGAAATGGCGTGGGATGAAGAGGGAAATCCGACCAAGTCGAAGACCTCGCAGTTTCGCAACCACCATTGGCAAAACCTACGAGCAGGAGAATAAGTTTGATTTGTACTGTTTTTCGTCTGAGTTATGATGTCGCGGGTACCTGAATTTCGAGCCTCAGCTATTGTTATCGCTGTCTCAATGGGCTGATCAATCATCGCCCCTCCCGCTGTATAAAACATGGGAAGCGATGATCTGCGGGACTCGCAATGATATCCGTAGGATGGAACTTTGGCCAGACCAATCAGCTTCATCTTGTTCCTTTTTGGGGCTGTGATTGTGCGTGTACCTGCATTTTGGCATCTCGTTTAGATGTTCCTTTTTCTCTCAACATTCTTGGCTCTGCCCAATGTCTCAATGTCTCAACGTCTCAGCGTCTCACGGCCTGAAAAGATGTTGGATTGTATTCGAGGCTCGGGGTACTTCTATTTCTGGAGGAGAAGTTCTGGTGATTGACAACTTGTGGAATCTATGAGTTGTTAGTTTCTTCTTGTTTATATTTCTGGTTGCAGACTGCGAACTTGCCCATACCCACATTTCCAACCTCATCTGCCCATGTTCTGCATCCTCGTTAAGTTGCATCTTCTGCTTGATAGAGACCCCGCTTTACTCAGCCAAAGTTCTGAGATCTGAGAGAGCGCTAGGAAGAGCCTACATAGCTACTCGAAGATTCGAGGGGTGGTATCTGATAGATGCCCTCATAGAGGCTCGAAATCTCGAGGGGAGACTTGGATTGTATGCAAGACCTGGGTACTGCTATTCAAAAGACTTGTTGATGATCCTATTGGGAGACAGTATGAGGGAGTTATGTACGCATACCATACTTTCATATGGACTATGTTGCTGGGAAGAAGCAAACGTTGTGGCGGCCGACGCTCCGGGGCTTGTTGCCCCACAAGCGAGGCCGCGAGAATTCGGAGCGGGAGTTTTTCCAGAGAGGGGGACTAGGTCTCTTCGGCTTTATATTTCTCCTCCCACTACCCTCCCACAAATCGTTTTTCTTTATCATTCTTACACAGTACCAGTGAGACAACACAACACGACATCTGCTGATTCTAGACCACTCAATAGGACATGGGTCGAAAAAGCAATTGGATACCTCCTCCGTACGATTCCTGTGACGCGGGACCGTACGAGAGCGATGACGAGAATAGCCTCAATTTGATGTTGCCCCAGAATTACAGATCACAACAAGTTCGGGCGTTCCATACCGAACGAGCAGCTTTGAGGGGAGAAGGCGGTATGCCACCTTACCATATCGATCCTTCACAAAATCAACGTACTGACCCGGTTGCCAGAGAGCAATCTTGCCAATCTCCAGCAGTATGCCTCGTTTGAGGGGGGTGAACTCGCTCCTCTCGGAGAAGAGTTCACCCTCTTCCAACTGGTAAAAGACTTTCCCTGGCGTTTTGTAGGAAAGAAACACCAGCACAGAGTAAGTAATCTATTCTTTCCTCCGCCACGCTCAATTACAACCATCATCAGCACCATTCTGTGTTGGTCGATGGTTTATTGGCCATATTCACCGCATACGTGTGGGAGCTCTCGACTCGGCAACTCAACCTCATCAAGAGGTTTTCGTTCGCTCGAGTCGCGGAACATCCTCACTATTTTCAAACAGTACCTCGCTTCTCATCGACATGTCCGCTAACGCCTACCAGGTCGCCAAGTACAATTTCGACAATGAACAACTCTATAGTTACCCGTGGAGCTTGTGAGTTGCGCGCTTCATTTTCAGCTCCATATTGATCAATGTTCACTGACATCAGAACACAGCTTTTATCTTCACAGGTTGGAATCACAGAACTCGGCCCCTCTCATACTAGTCCTTACGAGCCAATTTAAGCATTACCTCGAAAAGATCAACGCTCTTGGTAGGAAACCCGCACTTCTGTTTCCAACCGGGGAAGCTGCTGGGGCATACCAAGCATATTTTGAGGACGAAAGCACGCCGTGCCCAAGATATCTTGGGGCTACAAAGGACCACACGGAGCTTGAGTATCTCAAAAACTATAACATCTTCCCTGCCCATTACAGAAAAGAGGGCGAGCCGGCAACGACGACGCCCACAACGAAGTCTGTTGAGTCTTTTAAGGCAATTCTTGATACTATGCTTGCCGCACAAAAAGCCAAGAATGCTGCAAATAAAGCTGTGGCCAAAAAGAAACGTGCCGAACTAAAGCATTCGTGGGGAAGCGCCATTAAGCGTGTCCAGCGTTATGTTGGTTTGCGAGAGAAAATTCCGGAAAGTCGAGAATGGATACCTTCTCCAAAGATGAAATATCCAAAGTTTGAGGCAGATAATCTGGCACCGGCTGTCAGAGACTTGGACGTCGTATTCGTGTGCATAGATGTGGAAGCGTGGGAGGGCAACAACAACATTATTACGGAAATAGGTATTGCCTCTCTCGATACCAGAGACCTAGCTACAGTCTCACCTGGTGAGAAGGGCGAAAAGTGGCACGCCCTCATTCAAGCACGCCACTTCCTGATCCAAGACTACGACTCCCCTCACTATGTCAACCGAAACTTTGTCACGGGATACCCAGACAAGTTTCTCTTCGGGCAAGTACTTCTTTTCTCCTGTTCAACTTGCCTGCCTGTGTGCTAATTTGAGAAAATATTTAGAACAACTGAGAAGATCCCCCGAAGTGACTCTACTCCGTACATTCGGAGCTGTTTTAAAGAACCATTCGCTAAGCGAACCTCTGGCGTTACGAGAACCCCAGAGACAGATGTCAATGAGCTTCCCGAACGGAAAATTGTTTTTGTTGGACACAACATCGCCTCTGATATCAGTTTCTTGCAGAAAGTCGGCTTCAATGTCTTTGCCGAAAGCAACATTATTGAGCATCTAGATACTGCTGTGATGTATCAGTTCATGACGCGCCAACCCAACCCTACAAAGCTCTCGAGTGCTATGAACGAACTAGGCTTGGCTTCTTGGTATACGCATAATGGTGGCAATGATGCTGTTTACACATTGCAAGCCATGGTCTCAATAGCAATTCGTGACCTGGTGGATAAAGCCGAGGCCAAGGAATCGAAGAAGGAACAGGAGTTGGCCGCGCAACAGCATATCGAAGAGTATGTCCCCTTCCAATCTCAAGACGAGAATTTTAAAAGCGGTTGGAGTTCTTGCTGACAGATAGAAACAGGTGGGCGAAGGCACCGACTGAGGGCCATCAGGAAGATTGGCCTTCAGGGGGGGAAGAAAGTGATGGCGGTCTCCCGGTGACCCCTCACCAATTCCCTTCCCTGAAGAAGGATAAGTACATGGCTTCTGGTCCGGCGCCAGTTTGGGACAACTCAAGTGCTCAAGCTCCTTGGGGTGGATTTGGTGGTGAGGAGAAGGGTATGGGTGATACAAGTGCCTGGCCTTCCTCTGCAGCCCCAAAGAAATCCGGGCCGTGGGAGTTAGAGGATGATTACAACGTTATTACTTCTGCTCCGGCGCAATCGTGGGACCATGCAAACATGCAACTTTCTCAGGGTGGACTTGGTGGTGGATCTGAGAGTATGAGAGATGACGCAAATGTCTGGTCTTCCTATAAGGTCCCAGAGAAATCCAATCCGTGGCAATTAGAGGATGATGTTGTTGCTTCTCCACCAGCTCCCGCCGGTCGATATATTGCGCCTCACCTGAGAGGCCTCCTGAAGAAGAGCACTACGAAGCCAGAATCGATGGCCTGGGAAGATGAACTCGCCACCGCGACCTCTTTTAAAGATACTCAGGCGGGAGACAGTACCCCTCTTCACGGCAAACCTTCTAATCATCTCGCTCCTCACCTGAGAGGCCTCCCGAAGAAGAGCACTACGAAGCCAGAATCGATGGCCTGGGAAGATGAAGTCGCCACCGCTACTGAAGTCGCTCAACCCCCCGACAACGTTGAAAGTACCCCAGGAAATCTTTATCAACTCACCAATTTGCTGCAAGAGCACAAAAAAAACCAATCTCTAGCATGGGATGATTTACCTCGAATCGACGACGAGACTGCTAAGGCGATCGCGGATCTTACCATTGTTCAAAGTAAGACGGACCGCATCAGTGAATGGCTCGGCGACGGTACATCATTTGGAGAGAAAGGTAGCAGTTCTGAGGCGAATATGGGCGGGTATGATCCTGCTGGAGATTCTGGCAGAAATGATCGTTTTACACGCGATCCAAAGAAGAAACGTTTTACTGCGTGGGAGTAAGAATTTTAAATTGATGAACCTAGCTTGCGATTTCTGCCAAGCACTTCTTTTCTGGCGTTGGTCCTCATTCATGCTCTACTCTTTGCGAGCTGGTTGGTTTTCTGGGACATGCTTTCTAGGAGCATTCACATGCGGGCCCGACATTTTGAGCATTCCTCTTCTTTGGGTGACTGCGATGCATTTTACATTTGTTACTGCGGTATCTACCTTCCTGGATGCAGTCGCGATGACCTTTAACGAATCATTTTACGCACTTTCTCATTCGGAGCCTTGGAGTTCACGGAATTGCGGATCGAAATACTTCCAAGTCCGTTTACATGGCGTTGAACAAAGTTCTACTTTTGAGTTTCGACTCGTCTTTCACACTTACTCGATACTTGAACCGTCAGTCTACCGTGGAAATCTTCAAATTCAAATTGCATATTTCCTTGTTTCCTTTGTTTTTCCTTTTTTCCTTACTTTTTCTTGACTTTTCTCCTTTTCAAAATGAGCGACGAGGATTGGGGTTAATGGCGTTTTATGGGAGGATACGATTGAGATTGCGATACCAAATGATCGATGGGAGATGATTGAAATGGATGGAATTATTGATTGATAACTTTGGTGCAAGTCCCTAAGGACACGAGGCACTAGAATTGATGTTTGCCAATATTTTTGGTGCTAGCTCCTGTGAGCATTTGCACTATCCTACGAGACGTTTATAATTAGCTCAATCAAAGACGTTTTCGATGTTTATGATTTGCCTTGGTGGTTGGGAATCGATATGAATTGATGGTTTCATAGAGCCCAGGAAGTTCGTGAATCGTGATGATTATTAGACTTTCTCGTTTGTGAAAGGGTACTAAAATTATGATGGCAATGCCTGTATGAGAAAGTGAGAAAGAAAGATGGTTGAAACTGGAACTCCAAACATCTTGCTCAAATTTTCGTTCTGAAACGAGGAACTTCGGAGTTGAGGCCGCCATTTGAATTTTTGGGGGATAACTGTACGGAGACTCGGAGAATAGTATTTGGTGTTGAAGGAAGGGAGTTGGGTATGGGTTAGGAAATTACCGAGTTGAGTCTTTCTTGCTCTAGAAACCCTTTCTGAAATACCGTCTGTACGGAGTACTTGAAGTTTGTTTGTTTCGTTCTGAAACTATTAGTTTCACCTCACCTCACCTTACCTCTAATAGATTATAGAGGATTTACGGAATTTCTCGTGGAGTTGAAGGAGGGAGTCTGACTTAATACTTGTATACTTTCTACTATAAAAAATGCAAATGAAATATGGAAGCAAAATCTTACTTGTCCTAGGAAATACTTGGAATTTCAACGTCTCTTCTCGTTTTGAAATATATAATTGGAGTTTCTATTTGAAGTAAGTCGCCCGATAGTTCCATAAAAAAAGACAGAAGAAGAAGATTACGAGGTGTTTCTTTCTTTCTTCCTCTAAAAACTTTCCGAATTATTACTGTATTCAGGTACTGTACAGTCTACTTAGAGTTCACTTGTTTCGTTCTGAGACTATTAGGTTTATCTTACTAACAAGGTTTACGTGGATGGATAGATAGAATGTAGAGAAGAAAGAAAGGGATTTTCTACTTGAAATATAGAACTTAAAGTCACATACCAAAGACTAATATAAAAGAAAATTTATAAATCTAAGAATTCAGAACTACTTCAAAGTATCTTCTCATTCAATTCCGAAACCCATCAATATCACCTCGTTTACAAGATATCCATTCCTACATGAACCAGTACCACGGGATTTAAGACCTACATACTTCGCCCAATTTCCAAAGACAAAAGAAATTACAAACGTAAACCGTAAACCCCTTTATTTCATTTACCTAGTTCATGGTTCTTTTGCACCTCATAGAATAAACGTTTTTTGCATGCCACTGTCCAGCTTGAAAATTAGAATTTAGCAGGGGGGTTTATTTTAACGAGGACTGTACCACGGATACAGTAAAGTAAGGAAACTTAATAGTTTCCATGAAAAAGACAAAGGAAATTACGAAGTACTGTAAGTATCGCTTTTTCAAATTCCTTAGTTTTATTTACTCCGTAGGCCTCGTATAGATAGACAATTTTTCGGGTTTGTGAATAGCAGGGATCTATTCCTACGAACTGGATACTTACTCTGGACTCGGCGGGAAGCAGAGGATTTGATAGTTACATAAAAAGACAAAAGAAAGTTGGAAAGCTTGAAGATTACAAGCAATAATAGCAGGGAAGTGGAATCCTACTTACGAACACGCACTCTGCTCCGGACTTTCACACTTTCTTGGGAAATCTATGTATGATGAGAAGAGATTCATTCCTTCTTGCCTTGCGTGGTCTTTTTTGTAAAGTACAAGTTGTCATACATTCCATAAACATGTCCCCATTTTCATCAACCATGTAAATGCGGCTGTAATAACCTCTCCTTGGTTAACCAAAGAACCGACCCGTATGAACGCCATCGCTATGCCATGCCTATCCCCTCGAGGAGAAAAAATTCAAATAGTATACACAACCCACCCTCTTCATCTCCTTGCAACCAGTTTCCAAAGTCGCAAATCGTAGTTCCTGAGATGGTTGGTGCAAGGATAGCGCCCGCGGTTTCACACATTCCTCTAACCCATTTCTCCGAAAAGAAGCTCAAGTTGAAGAAATAATGGCTATGCTAAGCCCCCGCAGAATTTTCGTTTCAAAGAATCCACGATCAACCGTTCTTCTCCAAGAATTCCTTTGCCTCGTTGACTTTCGTTGCTAGGTATGGGGATCCCCCGCGATCGGGGTGGTTCAACATCATGAGTGTACGGTGATTCTTTCGGATTCGCTCTTTGGTAAGTTGACGTTCCCTGGATTTTATTAGTTCATTGCTTGTCTGGTAGACCATGTTTCTGGAGAGAAAATGGGAGGGACGTACGAAAGTTGTAGGATTAGGGCTGCCTCGCGCTTGTTCATCTTAGGCTCGAATCCGCCTTTATAGAATGATTTTCCCAAGGCACCAACTGTTTCTCCTCGGGACCGGCGGAAGGCTACGAGTCCTGCGCGTCCCTGAATTTGGAGTTAGTATATCTGCAAAGTCCTTTGGGGGCAAGATTTTGAGGTTATGGGCGGATGGGTGGAACAAAACGTACCAAGAAGGCTGCTGTGGCAATGCCAGCTCCCCATACCATCATTGATGCCATTGTGCTTTTAATTTCTCGTATATCCTCAAATTTTCCCGGTTTTCATACGTCTTAATTTCTTTTATTGGCCTGACGGATTGGAAGTCGCAAAGTTGTCATTGAAGCTTTTGAAAAATGGACAGGGACGGAATCTTTGGAGGTAGAAACCGGGCTATCATTTGATTGGTTGTCGCGCCGGATTATGGTTGATCCGGGCCTAGCCGATCCCCACTAAAGATATGGGGGCGATGTAAAAATTACTTTGCGATAAAGATTTCAGAGGGGAGCTCTAGCTTTTTCCAGAACAACCTCCACATATCGCATCGCAGAATTGGAGAGTCAAGATGAGGTATGTATTACGCGACTACGATTTATATCTATTAAGATTCAAAGATCAAACGATCCTATGCTAACGGCGCCGTCATTCTAGGATTGAGACTTGTTACTTCTGTTCGAGGCCTTGCTATCCCAGCAAAGGCATTACTTTCGTCCGCAATGATGCGCGCCTATTCCGGTTCTGCAGGAGTAAATGCCACAAGAATGTTTGTCTCACTTATTAGAGAGCGAGGCTCATGGAAGAGGAGAGGATCAAAGACTAACGTGGAACTTGCAGTTCAAAATGAAGCGTAATCCCCGCAAACTCGCCTGGACCAAAGCCTTCAGAAAGGCTACCGGGAAAGAAATGGTCGTTGATGGTACCCTTGCATTCGCTGCCAAACGAAACATCCCCATCCGATACGACCGTGATCAAATTGCGATCACCGAGAAGGCCATGGCCAGATTCGAGGAAGTCAAGCAGAAGCGACAACGTGTATTCTACAAGAAGAGAATGGCAAGAAACAAGGAGAGGCAACGGGAGTTGGATAGAAAGTTGGTGGCTGAGCAGAGTCACTTGCTACCTAAGGTCCGTGGAAGTGAGAGAAAGAGACTTGAAGAAGAAGGATTGGTTGCGGAAGGCGAGGAGTTGGAAGGTGTTAGGGAACTACCAAAGGTGTTTGGAAAGATGAAGGTCAGACGGAAGGCGCTTGTGGATGGAGGTGTGGAAGAAGAAGATGCCATGGAGATGGACTGAGGGGTTGCAGATTAGGTTGCGCGGATGTGTGGAGTGAGGGGTGTTTACCAAACGGCGTTTCTGGAATTGCAAAACGGGCGTTAGGGGTCTATGTTGTCGAATTTTTCTTGCAGAATTGCTCAAGTCAGTTGGCTTCCCAGTAATTTCCTTGTGACAAATTCGAATGGCTATAATCGTCTCATTCCCTCAAAACAAACTATCATCTCCGTGGTGTTTTGCTAATAAATTTCATCTTGGATTCAGCATGGCAGCTGTATCTTCAAAGTGTCAGCCTCTCAAGTTTAAAAATAGTTGCTACCACCAACATACCAAGATATACCTGATAAAAACTCATTCTCCACGTCTCATCTTCCTTCACCAGGGTTGCACGAGCAGCCCAATCAACCTGGCAAAAACGCAAAAATTAGCTTTCTGTCTCCAAACATCAGTCATCCACCAATCGTATCACGATATTAGACGACTCTCTAACCAATGACTCTCTATTACTGGTAATGACTCTGTTATCTAATCAACGCGCCAATACTCGTACAATTCCAGTACATTTCCAGTACCAGTTGTCGAAACAAAAAAACAGTGCGTCTTATGTCTACGTTTCCTTTTACGACAAGAAACAAAATCAAGGGATGAAGAAAACAAGACGGTACCTCAGCCACTCCTCCAGCTTTCAACTCATACTTTACAACCCCATGTATCATCAACTCGTCGGTATCATCACTTCCGAAAGGGAAAATCTTCGCCGGGGTGTGAGATCTGGTTTGTACCTTGTCCCACATCGATTTACGAAAGGTAAGGATTTCTGTATCTTGGGTGTCAGAAGAAATGGCCTGATTTTGGGCGAGTTGCGATAAAAAAAGGTGGACGTAATATATGCCGCGCCTCAACAAGCTCTCTCACAGACAGCCAAGAGAGATTTAGAGAAGAGACAAGGAGAGCCACGAGGCTCTGTTTCCATCTAATTTACGATAGTCGCCCGTCGTAGTACCGACAGACATGAACTTGGGATTTTCTTGGTGCATCATTTCGGCAATTATGGTCTATGCTGTGTTTAACAGCAGTAACGACTAAACGGAAACACAGTAGTAAAGTAGTAAGGAAATATTGAACCAACCATCTTGACCAACACATCTCTTGGATCCCATGACAAAAACGGCGTCTTTCGTGAATTGATCAACGTACAGATTATGCGCCGTTGGCGTATCGGAGATTCTGTAAAATTCCGCAAAGAAAGATCTGACCCCCGGAGATATGAGGCTACTACGGGCAGGGCAGACGAGGGTGTAGACAGGCTTTGTGTGACCCGTGTTTTGAGCCATGTTTTTTGAGTTGGTGTTGGTGTTTGGAGGTGACGGGGATGGTATCTGTAGTTACAGAGCGGCACCTCAGGTTACCGATTTCGTCCGCTACCGTACTTCATCTGTACTTTTGAAGTAGGTTAACCTTAAAATAACTCGACCTGCAAACCATGGTGGGGGCGAGCCCAATCCTCTCCCTGATCTGTTTTTCCAAGCAAAACTACGCAAGGAAAGGAATCTGGTCGGGTTTGTCGAGAAAGCTGAGATGGCTATCTTGTAACCAGAAACAATTCCATGAGGGGGAAAACGTGGGTTGCTTGTCTTTGTGAATTTTCAAAGTGCAAGTTTACCGAAGTCGGCCGAGTAATCCCATATTTTCAGCACAAAGTGAAGCAAGCATTTCACTCGATCTTGGAGAGTGTTGGCGAACGCCTCTGTGAGCTGCATGGACGCTCCCCGGCTAATATGGAGTTGGGTTGCATTTGATTAGCTTAGTTTCTCTCGTCTAACCTTAAGAGCGGGCCTGCCTGCTACCTACGGCAAAACGCAGTGTGATTTCGTTCAGCAAAACTTGGATAGACCTTTCATAGGCAAGATATGGGAGTTTGGCGTGCTGCGGATAGGCGAGGTCACCCAAACAAGTATGCGCTTCTAGACTTGCCCGTTTAGGCATTTGTGAGAAGTACGCGCGCAACCTCGAACCAGTATCACTGTATCAGCAATAATGTCACTGGTAGAAATAGTATTGAAGTAACGCACTCGGGCTCGGGTAGCCTTAGGAATGTTTTTTGATACTTACTGTATACGTAGTAATATGACCAACTTCAATGCTCCTCGTTTTTCCGATCCCTCATTTGAATTATTAGGCGAGGGCAGGGATATGCGAAACGAGACGAGCCCGAACTGTTGGTCACGGTTGGTTGGTGACAACTTGCTGTACGGAGTACTTCTACTTTGTTACTTGTAGATCGTGTTAGCTTCGGATTTTCCTATTGCCCTGCTTTATTTGGAAGTGTTGGCGGAGAATAATAATAGATGATCCGACAATCGTGTTAGCCCCGGATTATTCTCTTGCCCTGCTTTATCTGGATGTGTTGGCGGAGAAAAATAGTGGATGATCCGACAATCGTGAGAGACAGGATGTCGAATATTCGGGAGATCTCTAAACATCGATACTTCCTGCGCGACGAGTATCATAGAGGGTCATACGAAACTGTAAAAAAGTCTTTGTGAATTACACTCAGCTTCCCCCTCCCTCCCCCCCCGAAAGCTTGCCTTGTAGAAGCGATACTCACTTGGCCGCAATACGCAATAGGTCTTCGAGATCGGCCATCATCTTCCCTGCCATGGCCAAACCTACAGAAATCGCATCTCACTCCAGAGTTGAGTTTAGACACCAGACAGAGTAAATACAGCACAGACCCGTTTGGTGTTATAGTATTTCGCCTCTACATGGGGATGGCAGCTGTCTGGCAGCTGCCAGCTGCCAACTCAGGGGCCGTACTTTTCAGATGGCAGTTACAGGAGAACCTCGATACAAGGATACCCGATACTGAACGAAGTAAAAAGATAACCTTGGGTATCCCTACAATCTGCGACCCATTTTTATGGGTGTAACTGGAGGAGGTTAAGGATTTACTCTGCAATAAAGATGTCCTTACAGGCCACGGTAAGTTTTCTGGTCTCAAATTTTTCTTGTCGCTAAAAATATGCTTGTTTTTATCCTTAAAAACACTACCTAGGCCGTACGTAGTCTTGACGGGCAGGCAATCTCTTGCTGATTAATAGTTCCACTTATTCTAATCACATTTCAAGCAGATACTGCCTCCCAGGACTTTGTAGCAAGAATTAAGAGATTGTACGATTCGTATGCAGCACGAAGTACTCCTCTGTATGGTAATCCTCTATATTCCGCAAAAATTAGGAAGAACACCACCTACCTATAGGTACCTATAGGCAACCTGCCGACCTAGGTGGTGTTCGCTTATGCCAAGACTCTCGTTATAAGGTATAATAAGGATAGGTATCCTGCCCCTTTTGGGGGGGGCCTAGCAGGGACTTGCACGACGTTTTTAGTGTGAGTTTTCGTGTGCAAGATGTCCAAAAGCTTGATGCAAAAAGCGCCCAACGGTGCAGGAGATATCCTTATAATATGATAGAGGTATGTTTACTGTATAAGGATCCCTGTGACGAGTTTTCACGGTAGCTGTACTCAGTAGGCGATTCAATGGGTGCGCTTCTGGCAGATTGTGCCACCAAGGCCTGTAGGACTGCGACGTCTTACACCTCACGTCCAGTTTCAAAAAGGCATTCTCTTCGGGATCTCCAGAGCCATTGGCGAAGACCCTTTGGTGGCCCGGTCACAGCGGCCCCTGAGCCTCACCTGCAGTGGACTTGCAGTGGGCTGCAGTGACCATTTCGGGCCTGCCACGGAGAGCCACCCTGGCGAACCCTGGGTAGCTTCTTTGCCCGCAGGACCTGCGTGAGACCCACGCAGTGCTCGAGGACCTGCCCCGCTGCCAAGTCCTTGGGATAAGTATCTCAAATATCCCTCCTTTTCCGTTTTTTCCCTTCCTCAACTCACACTTTCAAGTACATATTATCCCCGGTGGTGCAGTTCCTTGTCGGCGGGCTCCTCTCTTTCACTCTCCCAACTCGTTCTTCTTACATCTTGCCAGTCAAGAGATCTCGTTGACCGAGCATCTAATTTTTTATTCTATCTATACACCTCGACGGATATAACATTCATTTAGTCTTCGCCTCCACACTATTTATTATCTCTCAAAATGCAGTTAAAACAAGTTCTAGTCGCGGCGCTCTTCGCTGCAGCCGTATCAGCTCAAGGAAACAATTTCAAACCTCCCCAGGGTGGCAACCAGAACAAGGGCGGCAACCAGAATCAGAATCAGAATCAGAACCAGAATCAGAATCAGAACCAGAATAAGGGTGGCAACAACAAAGCCGCTGCGGATGACTTGACACTCGATGCTAAAGCAGTTCAATCTGGTTCCGCTGCTGATGGAACCAAAGACGGAGTTTCTGAGCCTGGCCAATCGAAATCTCTCACTTCAACAAACAACTTCATCAATTTCTGTGCTGGCAAAACATTAACAAACGGTCTCCAAGTTGAAGCTGGTTCATGTAATGGTATCCGTAAGTACCCCCAGAACTCGAAGGCCGTGAAAATATCTAACCAAGAACAGCCATGGGTGAAATTCCAGGCAAGAATAATATGGTTTCTGGCATGATTATCTTTCCCCAGACCAATGGCAAGTCGCCTGAACCAAACAAGGATTTCGATATTACAGTTCAAATCAACAACCTGGTTCCAGGAACCTTCACCAACCCTAAAGCAACATACTACTCCGCTCCACAGCAATTGCAAGGTGGAAAGGTCGTCGGACACACTCACGTTACCGTCCAAGATCTAGGAAACTCTTTGAACCCAGGCAAGCCTCTGGATCCAACTCAATTCGCCTTCTTCAAGGGTATCAACGACGCTGGTAACGGACAGGGTCTTCTCAAAGCTACCGTCGCTGGTGGTCTGCCAGCAGGAAACTACCGTTGCTGTACCATGACTTCGTCATCCAACCATCAACCAGTTCTGATGCCAGTTGCCCAACGTGGTACCCCAGATGATTGCACCAAGTTTACCATCGGTGGTGGTGGTGGTGGCGGTGGTGGAAATGGTGGTGGTAACAATGGTGGTGGTAATAATGCTGCCGGAAAGGCTCCTGCCGCTGCCCCAGCAAAGGCCGACGACGACAAGAAGAAGGCCGACGAAAAGAAGAAGGCCGACGATGCGAAGAAGGCCGCCGACGCCGCCAAAGCAAAGAACGCTGCTCCCGCTCCAGGAGCAGGAGGACCTCCAGGAGGCAATCCCTTTGGAAACGGAGGCTTCGGACAATTCGGAAAGCCCCCAGGAGGAAAGCAAAGAAGAACGGTTCGCGAATTCATCGCATAAGAAAAGATTTCAAAGTTCGCTTCATGTCAAGATACGAGGGATACCATTTAGAGGACATACGGGCTACAGGCTAGTAGGGTGTAATTTATTCACACAGAGGTGGAGTAAGCGTCGAGATTTTTGGGGTTATAATTCAATTTCATCAGAGGAATCAACACCAATGAGATTGCATCTTTATTTTACTTTTATTTATTTTCTTTCTTGGGGGTTTTTCATGTCAAATATTGCCGTTCTATAAATATTGATTTCAACTTTAATTTCATAGATGGCTTTCAAGGCCCCTTCGCTTATGATTGACTATTCTCTGAATTGACTTTACCAAAATCGGTCATTAGGGATGAATCCGAGTGGCACCTTCGCGGCTCATCTCGATGAGCAGTGCCATCCTAGATATATGAGACAAAATCTGGAGATGGGACGATGCCAAAACAAAGCTCAAACGGGGATCAGACGCTAGACTTCGGATCCTTGCCTTTCTCGGCTAATTAACCTATCCTGGCGAACTTGGTCAGAGCACCCGCCAACCCCCTTGATTTCTAGAATCTGCAACGTATTTTTTGGGCCCGCTTCACTGTCCTGTTGCAACATCAGATGTTTGGAACATGGGCTTGGTCGGAATCAATATTCAGTCCACACCAGCCCCACGCAATCTTCGACCAATGGTGCTATGACATACCCCATGTCCGTTCCACGCTATCGAGATCTACTCCGCCTGAAGACAATCAATCGAAACGGAACCACAAGATTAGAAATCCTGTACCGTGACACTGACACTGACAGTGCAGAAAACAGCAAACAAGCGGCTGGAACGGGAGATTGTTGACATCACTACGGAGTACCTACGGAGTACACGACAATCTGATTTATTACCGGTACGGCAGTTGAGTCGCCGCGGAGAGAGAGAAAACACCATCATAGTGTTGGGTGGAGCTACACCAGCTGGGGTTTGTTTCGCTTTCGATATGCTGGCACGATGTAAGTGGACATCATCAGAATCTCTGAATAGCTTCATATTTTGTCCTTCACTAGACTTCCTCAGCGTATCATATTGCTATCTCTCCTCTGTCCCAACTGACCCCTTCACAGGATCGACCCCTCTATACGTCTTCGTCGGGCCATCCATGCCGCAGATGCCCTTCTCGTCTCCCGCATCCTCAAATCGCATCCTACCCTCCTCCACAACCCAGACTATACCACAATCGAGCCTCCAGGCCTCTCCAATACCTCCCTTCATCTAGCCTCAAAGCTAGGCCATCTCCCCATAGTCGAGGTCCTCCTCTCCCTCGGCCACGAATCCGGCGGCATCTCCCTAAATGAAGACCACCAAACCCCCCTCATGCTAGCCAGCGCAGCAGGTCACACAGAAGTAGTCCATCTCCTCTGCACCTCGAATCCAGAAAGTATACCCAAACACGATTCGCGGGGCCGGGATGCGATCATGGAAGCCTCGCGGTGTGGACATGATACCTGTTTACAAATCCTCCTCACATTCGCGCCTTCATTGTCCAGCGCTCCGTTGTTTGACCCGGCGAGCCTGCTGAAGAACGCGGATGTGGATGGGAATACGGCGCTGCATTTTGCGAGCTCGAATGGACATCTGCTTGTGCTGAGGACTTTGCTGGCTGCGGGGGCGGATTCGGAGAGGAGGAATGTTTGGAGTTGGACGCCGGTTGCGTATAGTGCTACGGTTCAGGCGGAGGTCTACTTCAAGGGCTTGGTTGCGGAGGTGGAGAGGCGGAAGACGGCCAGGAGGGAGGTGGCTCAGGATAGGGGGACTACAGGGGCCGTAAGGCTGGTTGGGGATAACTATGAGGAGCCTTGAGGATCTTTGCTTGTACAGAAATGGGAATATTGGGATATGGGGGAAAGAAAAAAAACACAGCGTTTATCTAAGGGGAGTTGGATGGCTATGGGGAAGGATGGATGGATATTGGCGTTCTGGAACTGATTTTAGTTACGTGTGATGGATGATGTTATTTTGAGCCACGATACATACGATTCTTGTTTTTCAAACACTGGAGTTTTTGATACCATCACATGCATGTGCGTCCTTTAATTTGGCATACATGGGGATTTGTTGTGTTTCTGTTCTATATTACTTTCTCCTTTTACCCAATTGCTGGTCAAAACATCCTCAACTTTCACTTACGGAAAGCCCCACGTCCCACCTGGTCCTTCTATTTCACAGTGTTCATCCAGTCTACCGAGTACAGTGTCAGTACCAGAAAGAGTTGGGACGGGTACGGGTCTTCCCGTGGATCTACCGGGATGTTGTGCACCTGGATTTGACGGGCCGTCAGATGGGAAGTTCGTATCTCACTAATTATCCATGGAAGTAACTTTCCCTTCCATGGTAATTTGTATTTTTAGATTCTCTTGTGCTTTTGTGATTTTGTGAGGGGAGGGGATTGAGTTTTTATGTATACGGGATTGTGTGAATACCAGCGTAAGGTATTCTAGGTACTCAACATGCCAAGTGATTTCAGATTGGGTCTACTAGACTAGTAGTCGAGTGGGAGATTGTTTCTTTGATATGCTGTTGATACATGATTAGTAGTAGATGGGATGGGGTTTTATGTAGAGTGATAGGTTTTAGGGGTTTCTAGCTTTTGTTTTGTGGGATAGGATTGGATGGAATTCCGTTTTTATCGAATTACATTTGAAAAGGGCTCATGGGGAGTAATTACTAGTTAAATCGTAATGAGTTTTACTTTTGAGCTCCCTTCCCCTGTTAGTCGTGTAAGAGATGGAAATGTAGAGACTATCACTCCATGGGATAGTAAATTTTGATCAACTTTGTTCATCGTTGGGATGGGAGGAATGGGTATGGATTAATGTATATACTTAGTGGATTTTGGTTGGTGGTTAGCTCCGTAGGGCTGGGTTTTATTGGTATCCTTGTTTTCGGCGTAGACGAGTTCTTGTGGAAAGTTCAATCCGCTTTGTGGTTTTGATGGTGGGTTGTTGGCGAAACTGATGATTCTCATGATGTTATACTGTGATATAAGTGGTGAGTGGGATATGCTAGTCCTGTGATTAGTGTGTTGGGAGGGAGAAATGTTATGTAGTTAGGTTACAAGTATATATGGTTGACAGAAACTTGAATGGCGATCTTGACGGAAATAGCAGGAATTTCTGGAACTTTGATGGGAAACGAAAGGGAGATGTTTGAAGAAAGATTGAACCCCAGGCGGAATACAGCGTAGAAATATGGGCATTTGGTTTGTTATATGCCTGAGAACCTTGGAGGCTACGTATATTGTGCTTTGGAGATCGTGCGTCATGTTACTTCTTGTACGTTTCTGTAGAGGAACAAAGGAGTGTGCTTGTGTTATTGGACAGTGGATAGTAGAGATATTACATAGAGAGGAATTGAACGTATTAAGTGAAATTGGTAGTAGAGTGTTCTTCAACGGTGAAGAGTTCGCGGGTTTATGAGAGAAAGAGTAATATATCATTAGAAGATGCTTCGTATAATTTTTCAAGTGGTTCTTACGAATTACATCACATTGACACGGGCGAAACTTGCGGTGGCATGGTCCTTTTCTGGTCTCCTTATTATGCTCTGTCTCAATGCCTAACACGTTGGACTTCAAGGAAGGAAAAGGCGACGTGATTTATAAGGTAATATTCTCCTTTCGCAACGTGATTTCCTGAAGTTTTTCATGTCAAATTCAGCTTTTGGAATTGAAGTATGGAAGTTGGGAGAGGTGGGTACATTCAAGTACTTTATTTATGAAGTGAAATAGGCGGAAGAGCGGTTTGACGAGCAATGTGGGATTTTGGTACTGTAATACTGTAATCAATTTCTGTGGTTCTTTTTATTCTTCAAAAAGTTTTTGTTTCGTAGGAAGAGAGACGAGACACAAAGGATGTTTTGTACTTTAGATTATCGAGCCCTTTCAGTACTGGTGGTAGTTTGCCTTGACGATGGCGCAACATAAAATCTTGAATTGGAAGGGGGGTTAGAATCCGCAAATTTGTATCTCTCGTTCACAACCTACAAGAGGGAAAATCGCGGAAAGGAACGGATTCGCCTTCTAGGAGTAACCTTAAGCACATCTCCAGATCTTCGGTTCGATAGAAACAGAATGTTGAAATGGATCCTTACAGGCATGAGTTCTTTATCGAAACCTGGTGTGTGTGATAGAGGGGTTCGACAGAAAGGATTGTTTCGACAGTGAACTGTTCAGGAGTTGATGGGAAAGAGAATTTGATCTTTGTTTCTAAGGGTTTGCTAGTGACATAGTAATGCAGAGCTTGGTCCTATGGCTCAATAGAGTAGTTTTGGACGTTCTTGGCTGAGTGGAATGACCGGCCAGTACAATGGCAATGTTGTACTGTACATCCACTTATTCCAAACAATATTTTTCGATGTAATCTGGCTGTATAAATAGAGTATTTGTGTTAGTCCAGAGGATAGGGACTGAGTTCACCATTTGTATGAAGCTACTATATACAGGCATTAACTTTACAAATGCTGAAAAACTCGACAATTTCTTTTATAGTTCTCTCGAAATGAAGTCTAGTGTGGGCATCGAGAATACACAGAAGGCCTGTAAGATTGACACTAGATACACCCGATGAATATGAATTGTCGACTAAACACCACCTCCTCCATGACAACTACAATTATACCTACCATCATCAACAACAACCCTAGAATACCAGCCATAGCTCCTCAACCCCAGATTCTTCGTCTAGTTCTCTGTTTGACCAATTAGAAAATTCAGCTCATATAGACTTAGAAAAGGAGATTCGTCCGCTGGACCTCTTCTCTTTTAGAAGATGTATGGGTTATCTATCTTTCGCACTGTGGCAAGTATTGACGTACTGTCTCGTTTTTTAGACTTTGGGGTTTTTAGCAGTAATTAGTATGTCTCTATCTGGTGAGTTTGATCTACATTTATGTGGAAGCTGGTATTGGATACTAAGGTGGCCTGTTGAAGTGTTTTGCATGGATTTTGAGGGTTTTGGGTCAGGGGATTGTGTAGTGACTACAGCTTCATATTTCTACTACTACTTTGACAATTCTGATACTTTGATAATCACTTAAATCTAACATCACGACTCATTTCTCGTCTTTCCACAATTTTGAACTCCATCTACAGAGTCTTCCCGTTGAAATACATAGCACGAAAGAGCAATCCCCAACCTTGAAGCTTCCACAACCACCACCCTAAGCAACGAAAAAGATAAGTGACCATCGAATACCCAGTAAAACACCTACCATCACCACTGCTACTCTTTTAGCAGCCAGCTCGCAAGAGCAGCCAGCCTCTACAGGCACCAAATCCAGCGACCTCCGGGGTATACGCAAACCCACCACAGTGCCAGTCTCAGCTTTCAAACAGTGTTAAACCTCAGATCGATTCCCACCTCGCACCATACTGGTGCTCCACAGATGGTAGCACTGTAGACGAAATATGATCTTTTCAGAAAAATAAGTCTAGAAATGTATACATGAACATTTAGATATACTTCAAAGTGTTAATCGAACGAACGATTCGGTTTCGACAGCAGTGACTTGAACGACGGTAAAACTACATTTTGGCGTTTCAAATGAGAACATGTAGAGGGCATTCTTCGCACTCGTCGGCTGACTCCACGGTCGATTGGTAGGACCGTTTGTAGGACTTGGCAGGGCTCTTTGTTGGTTTTGTTTGACCCCTCCTGACTGGGTAGGGTATGAATCGAATTTTACTGGTGCCTCACAGATGGTGTATTATATTTTGGGATTCGAGATAGCACTAATTGGATATGGCTTCTGTGCCGAAATAATCTCTGCTTCGTGCAAGTTTTTGCCAAGAATCACGGATCTGGAAGAGAGCGTGAGTTGATACTTGAGATTTTATATATGTGGCTTCTGGGGTTGTTTTTGATCCTTTTATATTCTTAGAAGCTGCGCAGATGAAACTATTCACCTTAGCACCTAATACGATTTATGTTTTTAATTAAGACATTCGCTGTCAACCAACAAGTATAAAACACGGGAAACATAGCTCCTTAGCCGTGGCCTACTGGTAAGGGCGCCAGTCAGTGTCAGTGATCTTGTTGGCCAGCCATAAAGAAACCCAGGTAATGCTGTGTTTGACCCGAGCGGTAGGTGCAACTGATTTAGTTGTACTCATTAGGATCTTTTTGCTATTTTATTTTCTCGTATTTCTTTTTTCGTATTTCTTTTTGCTGCGTCAGCTGCGTCGACCAAACGTAGTCGCTCGTTGGGTACTATTGGTTGTTAAACGTATTCACCTTTAACAACCAATAGTACCCAACGAGCGACTACGAAGTAATAGGTAGCGAGGGTATAGTGACAACACCACGCACATCAGTGTCCCGATCCAGAAGGTTAAGCTTCGTCACTAAGAAGACTTACGAGTTAGACACAGTCGACTAATCTAATATAATCTGGCAAGTATGGCAACAGAAGGGATTGCTCTGGTCCATAGTCTATATCCTACCAGGTGAATTCGTTTTCGGGGTTGACTTGGTGTAGTGTAGTGAATTAGGTATCAAAATAAAAATAAAAAACAGTTTCCTTATAAAAATAAAGTACCAAGTCCATAATGATTATCCACAAGCTGCCGACATAACTTTGGAGATGAAAAGATTATTTCAGTGTTGTCAGGCGGGAAATAACCTACTCGGTATGAAAGGGTATGAATAAAGTACAAAGTTCTCGAGAAAGGGACGGGAAACAGTAATATTATATACTACAGTATCACGTGATACCCAACGTGAGCAAAGACTGCCCAGGTGGATCAACCTGAAAGCTTTCTTTGGTTAGAAAGACTTGATTATTGATCCAACCCGATCTTTTTCTATTCCAGGCAAGACAAAAAGAGCCGACGGGGAGTTTTTGAACAATGAAAGAAGGTGAGCGATGGCCTGACCCGATAAGCGACCCCGTCAGCAAGATTGTCACGGGGTTCTTGAAGAAGAAAATACCCGATTATTGGACTCCCGTCGTTCTTAACATCGAGACCGTCAGACGGCGCTTCGACCGCACATGCGCGCGTCTGCAGAATTATTTTGGCCAGAATGGCCGATTATATTTGCATTTGCAGGGGAGTTTGGTGAGTTGTGAGTTGTGTAATCCAATAAATGTGTTGTTCACGAAGCTCCTCTTTTTTTCCCCCAGACGAGCGTCGGTACCCAATCAAACCCCATCATCCGCGATTTTTCCAACGTCAAACTCGTAGCCGCCAACACAACCGTTTCGACTTAATCGCTTAATGACCTTGATTGGCTTTGAACGCAGCCCTGAATTCAGGACAGGAGTTCTCACAGGTACAGTATGTAAGTCAGTGACTTGGTGGTGGAGCCACAACATTCTTTTTCCCCTCGGTTTCATTTCAACTACCACCTGAGAGACAACAGGAAACAAGCCAGGCACACAAAGGTGCAGCAGCAGCCTGTTGTTGGGCCTTGCTGTAGAGACCTGATAGGAGCCACTCATCTCTGACTCTTTGTCGGCAGTTGGTACAAGATGTCTCCATATCCTCGATGGGTGTAGCGGTTCTGCAAGTTTACATCATCTTTTCTTTCGTTTTGTGCTCGTTGTCACTTTTTCGTGCTTCAATTTTATCTCTAGAATCTTCACTAGATTCTTCTCTCCGCAATTCTTTCATTATCTGATTCATCTATCGCTGGTTAGATTTCTTTGGAATTAGCGCTTGCGTATCTTTCTGCTTCGTCTATTCTTAGCATACTTTCATTGCGTTCAATTATTGCAGATCAATAACTGCACATAATATTTTCTACCAGTTCATCCAAATCCTTCATTATGAGATCATCTCAAATAATATCCGGGACAATTTTCTTTTCAGTTCTCGCAGCGGCTGGTCCGCTACGTCGTGATACATCTGGAAATTTGTAGGTCTGGTATTTTCGAGTCATAGAGGTTTAGCTAACAATTATATAGTCTGGCAAGAAGTGTACCCTTCAGTAATTTTACCACTACAGCAGTAGCGAGTAGTACAGATGGGGTGGCAACCGCACTGGACGGTGGCGGCATTACTACAATAATTCCTGTTAATACTCCCAAACCTTTGACTACGACTTCCATTGAATTGTCATCTACAACATCAGCCTCACAAATACAACCGTCGTCAGAATCATTAAGTTCATCGTCGGTTTCTTCGACGGGCTCTTCGATTGTTCTCACGTCGAGCAAAGAAAGCACTTTGGTCGGATCATCGACCAAAACAGCAAACCCTTCGTTACCTACAGGGACTGATCTCTCTTCAAGTGCCAGTGCTGTCACATCTACGGCAAGGGGAAATTCCACTCAAGAGACATCTCAATCAAGTCCAGCCACGACGGTGACAATTCCAACCTCACTTCCAATTGCGACCTCCGAGCAAGCATCTGTTACGAGAACTTCCTTGAGCTCCAAATTAGGAAGCACTTCCCAAGATTCGTCTGCTTCCAGCACAGCCGATGGCTCCGTCAGTGGCAGGCCCATCTCAAGCTTTTCGCTTTCAACCACAAAGGCATCGACGAGTAGCTCAGCTGCAGTCACCGATGAACCTGAAGTCCCTTCGGCAATCCCAGAATTCAAGAACCCAAACACATTGATCTCCGTTTCAAAAGAGACATTAAAGTCTGGCACTAGAACTCGTGTTCCTACACCCGTGACTTCATCGGCTTCGGTCTCGGCCACGACCAAGAATGCCAGTGCCAGTCAAGAACCAAGTGCAATAATTCTATCCTCAAAAGTACCCAGCGCATCAGAAAAACCTTTGAATTCATCGTCAAGCTCAGCGCAAGTTGCCACAGAAAACCCAGCTTCGGAAGTCAGCACAACAATAATTTCAAGTTTGAGTTCTATATCGAGATTTACGCTCACTAATACGGATGTTATCCCACTACCAACAACGGCAACAACATCTTCAGCGATTCAGCCACCAACAGAACCCCAGATGTCATCTATTCTTACGCTTTCTTTTATCGTTCCTACCAACATTCCAAAAGCACCCACGTCAGCAGGGGTACAACCAACCTCAACCCAGGTCCAAACCCAGGCCCCAACATCATCGGCCCAATCCTCCCAGGTGACAACCTCACCACCTATCGCTCTTCCAACGACTCTTCCTTTACCGGCACCCACGTCACTCACTCCAGATGAAGTAAGATCCAACCTTGGTTCGGCACAAATCTTGAACCAAGTTTTCTCCACACTTACACCCTCATCAAAATGTACTTCCGGGGCAATCGCCTGCGTAAACTCCAATGTTGGAACGTGCAATGCTTCAGGGAAATTCGTCATGAGAACATGTGACACGGGTTCTTCATGTTTCGCTCTTCCCATGACTGATACACAGGGTGTGTATGTTGGATGTGCGAACACTGAGTCTGCGAAGAAGATATTGGGCGAGGGCGTCCCAGGTGCGACTTTGACTTTGACTTCGGCTTCAGGAGTCATTCCACCTATCTCATCTGTTACCTCGATAGCAAGTACTTCGACTTCGGGTGGAGGAATAACTCCACCGATCCCATCTGTTACGTCGATAGCAAGTACTTCTACAAGTCAAAGAGACATACCATCTCCCATCTCACCAACCGTCCAGCCATCCTCCGCACAAGCAAGTCAAACAACCATCATAATCTCCCTCCCAAAACCAACAAGTACCATTATCCCACCACCCACCCTCCCATCACCAAGCGTCTCATCGCAGGAACCCGTGCCGACATCGATCGAAAATCTTGTACCCACTCAAATCATCACCGTCACTGCCCCGGCTCCTGTCCCAACTACTAACATTGCACCTCCTGCGCAAACGACTACTATCTTAGCGCCTAATAAGGAGACCGCCACGATTCGGGAGACGGTCACGGTGACGCTGCCGAAGGAGACGGTTAGGGAGACGGTTACAGCTACTGTTACTGTTCCGGCTGGGGGAGGGAGTCCTGCGGGCCCGGAGCCGATCCGGATTACTATTGTTCCCGGGTTGGGGGCATAGATTTTGGGGGAGGTAATTAATGTGCGGTGTTTGGGATGTGGGTAATTTTTGTTTTGGTGTTGGAAAAAGCCGGGCATTTGTGGTTTCTCTTTTCTATTTTTCTTTTCTTTTGTTTCGTTTCGTCTTGTCTTGTCTTTTTGGGAAATACCAAGTGTGTGGGGGATAAATTGTTCGTTAGGTGGGCTTCGTCCGGGTTATGTAGATTGATAACGTCGTTACGTCGAGATGTAGTATGAAAATATGGAGTCTTACTCAGAAAATATATGTATATATCTAATCTTTTCCCGAACCTTCCATCGTGTTTCATGTCTTTATACAGTATTTGGATTCTATCTGCTGGACACAGCGAGATCTCAACTTATAATCTCAAGGGTTCTGTTTACATACAGTACATGTCCAAAAGTTTGAGAAAATCTCAATATAGATAGGATTCACGAGCAGTGATAAGTAAATAAATAAACAAATAAGATATTCATTCGTACTAGTATGTCATATTCCTTCTTCCTACTTCCCACCTGTCCCAAAATGTTTTAGGGAAGAACATATAACATCTCTCATTTCCCCGTTGAATTAATACCTAAGTTGTGGATTCGTAATACATGTACAAGATACCACGCCCCCTTTACAAACAGTATCGATAACGAGCTAAAGAAAATATGTTAGTAAATTATCATCGTATCACTTTCCCCCTTCTCTACTCTCTCATCCGTCTTCCTCTTATCCAAAAAAAGAATTATATAAAGAGGGAGGGAGGATGAAGGAGACAGAAGGAGACATACAAATTTAGCACTCGGACAATCGCCTTTGCAGAGGTTGCTTTGACATGGATCTTGGGCTCCACCACCCTGTGCTTCGGCTGTGGTGAGAATGGCGAGGGTGAGGGTCAGAAGGAGGGCGTGGAGGTTCATTTTATGATGAGGGTGTGGGTATGGCGTTGTTAGATTTGTTAGATTTGTTAGATTTGTTGATGGTGAGGCTTTGGTGTGGTGTGAGTGAAGAGTGGAGAGTGTTTTGATTTGTAGACTGTAGTTGATACTACGCGGAGAGGATTGGTTGAACGACTGAGTTTCCTTGTTGAGAAATACGAAGTAGAAGTAGGAGGTGTATATGGATATGGATAATGAATAGTCTAAGGGTCTTAAGGGCCTGTCTGCCTCGGATTAGTTAAGTGTGGATGTTCCCGGTAGCGTACCCCTAGGTCCCTGAAACTCACCAAAACTCTACTTGTTTATCAAGATTAGACTCGATAATATATTCGAATCTAATATATATTTATATTTATTTTTGTACTGTGGCGTGTGATGCCTGTTTTACTACTACTGTACTACTGTATATAGAGTCAAAAGCAATACCTGCTAAATAATTAATTCCTTCTACTACCATTTGTTCTACTACTACCTTTGTTAGTATCCCGATTTTCCTAAACGGAGAAGCGTAAATTAACTTGTATGTCACGTCTATTTTGTAGGGGATATTCCGAAGGAAGCCAGAGTACTATATTTAAGACTAGCAGTCTAATAAAGGATCAATTTAACTAGATTTACGTCAACGTCAGCTATGGCCTGACGGCAACTGCACCGCCCGCGGATAAAGTGCGTGCCAAGAATCGGGGTTGTGGCGGCTTAGTATAGTGTTTTTTTCAATATAATATAGCAAGGTACTGGGGTACTGGGATAATACTTACACTTACTAGAGGAACCGGATGAAGTATAACGTACGTTCTTGGACAGAGGAGGAGGGGGGATTCACTATAGATCGCTACTACTTGGTTTGTTGTAGGATTTATTTTATGGCGGAGTGCTGTAAGAAAGTGAAGGATGCTTTGGAAAATTAATTACTAGTATTTTTTCCTTCGTTGGGAATTCGCATACATAATAGCCTATGTTAACCTTGATTCTTGAATATTGTTAAAGATAGCAACTTGAGGTACAACGTCCCTCCTCAAATGCGCCTTCCTACTGTAACTTTCCCCGATCTCTGATAATGACCTTTCATAACATGACTCCTTTCAGCCCTCAAAATCTCAATTGCACCCTCTCAATTGCACCCACTTTCCCTACAAGAACAAACTGCAATGGCAGTTGCCTCCTGTTGTCAGCCTCGTCCCGATTGTTCCCAAGTTGCAACTGACCCGTCCTCTCCTCTAACACTAAGCGAGACTTAATGTAAGTAACCCTATATGCTTTCATCCTTAACAACATTATAGATTCCAAGATAAAGTCAGAATTCTAGTACTAAAGAATAACTAAGCAAGGTAATTGTACCTATGTCGCAGTAATCAAAAACTCGGTACTCGTATACCTCCTACCTAGGCATCAAAAACCCAAACTCATCACAGTAATTATTACACCTTCCTACCAAAGTAACAATCTACATTTCAATAACAAATAAATTCACTATTGAATAATATATGTATTCAGTATTCAGTGCCATCCACTGTTTTACCAATCCCAGTACAGCAACTCCGCGCCATAATCCTCGCACGGAATATAGTCAATAGATCTTTCTTCCCTTCCCTTCCTCTCTTGATAACGATATACCGCCATATCCAGTACTTTCATCCCTATATTCTTCATATTTGTATGGTATATAGATATGACTAGATTGGAGTTCCGTAACCCGGCTATCTGATCTCCGCATGCGTGACACATTCACATGATATGAGGCCCCCGATACATACGACGCTCATAACTTTCTACGATCAATATGTTAGTATAGGGCTAAAGAAAGAGAGAGAGACATGAGATGTAAAACAAATTTTATAGGAAAACATACATATTTGGAACTGGGACAATCAGTATCGCAAAGGTTAACCTGACATGGATCTTGAGCTACCATTCCTTGAGCTGAGCTGAGAGATGCAAGAGCAAGTGCTAAGAGGAGATTGAGGGTTTTCATTGTGATAGTGTGGAGTGTGGAGGTTTTCGCTGTAATGACGGACTTTTCTCGTGAGGTGTTTGTAATTGTAGTTTTTAAGATAATCACTAGTTGAAAGTTCCTAGAAAATGGATAGTGAGAATGGGCGTACAAAATAGTTCTGTTGATGTATCTACTTACTACTTGTACACAATTAGACTTTTAATCAACGTCGCCTGATGTTTCGCACCGCCTGAATATAGAGTGTGTGCCAAGCTTAAAGGTTGGGTGTCTCATGGATGCTCTATGACGAAGTGTTGGGATGTTACTTATTGGATGGTTAAGCGTCTGAAATACAAAGTTTGATATAGTACAGTACTACGGATGGAACTTTGTTGTGTGGTTAGCCACCATTTGCAGGGTTCATGGTGGGATTGAAATAGAATTCTTTGCAGATACGAAGGGCTTTGGGGCTGAGATGTATTTTGGGTTTTCACACGCCATCTTACGAAGTAGTAGTGTTTCAGGAGGCGAGTTCTTTAGCGAATGGTGAGGTCTGTAAGAGGACAAACATTTGATAAATATGGAGTGTGGGAGTTTTGTCCTTGGGTGTAGTTCAGGTTGAATCTTGTTCTTGAATTTATGAAATCCTGGAATATGCGGCAGTTGGGAGGCGGGGGTAGGTAGTAAAGTGAAGTGAAGATGTTTCTTACTTCTCGCTTATTTTACTTCACTCCTTTGAGGGAAATGGGTGATTGGTGGGAGCGCTGGCGCTGTGTATAGGGTTGTAGGTATTATTTACTTCTCTTCTATATCTCTGAAAAAACATTACGGGGGCCTGTCTTCACTTCTAGCTGTCTTCACTTCTAGCTGTGCTTACTTTTTACTTATACTCACTTCTTGTCTCACTTCTAGCTTGTCTTCACTTCTTCACTTCTTCACTTCTTCACTTCTTCACTTCTTCACTTCTTCACTTCTTCACTTCTTCACTTCTTCACTTCTTCACTTCTTCACTTCTTCACTTCTTGTCTATCTTTACTATTTTTACATCATCACATCATCACTTCCTCACTTCTCCACCACCTCACTTCTCCACCACCTCACTTCTCCACCACCTCACTTCTCCACCACCTCACTTCTCCACCACCTCACTTCTTACATATCCTCACTTCTCGCCTGTCTTCACTTCTCGCTGTCTTCACTTCTAGCTGTCTTCACTTCTAGCTGTCTTCACTTCTAGCTGTCTTCACTTCTTGTCCTCATTTCTAGCTTGTCTTTACTTATTGCCTGTACTCACTATGTCGTCTGTTTTAGTAGTGTTGAAAGTTGAATTTGTGTTTTTAAGAATGAAATATTTTTTTAGTAAAGAGGATGTATTAATGTTTCCCTAGGAGAGTTAATAGTTCTATTTAGATAGTCTTATATAGTGAATACTAATCTCTCCTAAGAAAAGTTAAATAGAATGACAGCATCTCTTCTAGTTAAATAGTATCTATAACCCGCTCCCATATACATCATGTACATTGAATCCTAAAATGGCAAAGGCAAAACAAAGTCATCTGTCTATACACAAGAAACCCATTCTAGTTCACTCTACTCCTCAAACATTATTCATCACTCTACTACTTGATCACTCTACTACTTTGTCACTCTACTACTCTATCACTCTATTACTCTATCACTTGATCACTCTACCTCTTGATCACTCTACCTTTGTCACTCTATCACTCTATCACTCTATCACTCTATTACTCTATCACTTGATCACTCTACTACTTTGTCACTCTACTATTCTATCACTATATCACTCTATTACTCCATCAATCTATCACCCTCCCCTTACTCACTCACCCACCTAGTCATAAACCCAACCTCCTCCCTCCCAATCCTCAACCCATTCCCTCTCCACCCCAGATCTTCCCACCCAACCGCCACTCCACATAACACCTCCATCTCCTCCCCAATCCCCAATTCCCTCTTAACAACATCCGGATACCCCGCAATACTAACCAACACACAACTCTGCAAACCCCTCTCATTCAACGCAAGCAAAAAGCTCTGCAAAAACATCCCAACAGAAAGACCATCCGCCATCCCAAGACTCCTATCCATACAAACCACAATCCCAATCGGGGCATCGAAGAACTCGAAATTCTTTAACACCGCTCGTCTCCGTCCCTCAGTATCATCATGTGCGAGGCCATAGCCTGATCCGTAGACCTGCGCGCCGAGGGTGGAGCGGTAGTGTTTGAAGTTCTCCGGTAAAGGGGGGATGTTGGGTGGTTCTGTGTCGCTTGAGGCGATGGATACTAGGGCCTTGGTTAAGCGAGTGAGGGCGCGTCCGTGGACGATGGTAAGACGCCAGGGCTGGATGTTGGAGTTTGAGGGGCTGTGGCTGGCGAGTTGTAGGGAGGTGCGGATTAGATCTAGTGGTGGGACTGGGGACTTGAGGAATTTTCGTGTGGAGTGTCGGGTGAGGATCCAGTGGGAGAGTGGATGGTTTTGGTCTATTTCTAAGGAGGTAGATGGGTTGAGGGTAAGGGTGGCGGTGATAGGGGCGGGTGCTGTGTTTGATGTGGTAGCTTGTTGTTCTGTCGTTGTAGTGGTCGTAGTATTCATTATCAAAGGTATGTTGAGGTGTTGTTGTTGTCGCTTATGAATGTTTAGTATTTAGATCTTGATAGATGAGTTTGATATTTATTCTTTAAGCTGTGCTTGAATTTTTCCATTCTATTATATCCTTCTATCTTTATATATACATTCCCTATCGTGTGTCACTAAAATTATAGTCCGTATAGGTACCACAACTATCTAGAATCAAGAAAAAGACTCTGTACACATCTTTCAAATTCGCCCCCTTTCCACCTCTCGCTAATTCAAATCCCGACAATGCACAACATCTCGAGGCGTACAAACGTCCGATCTCCGGTGTAAGCATTTCCGCCTTACTTCCAGTGCCACTCTCGGCACCAAATTAGCTACAATCATGGTCCCGATCGGTTAATATCCTTGTAATCGGACTCTCGGTCTCTAAAATGCCGTTTTCGTAGCTCTTAGATAATATCTATAAAATATTACTCCTTACGTCATTGTGGCTAGAAGCCTGAAACCGTCTTCTCAGAGGTGGCAGAGATGCAACAAATGCTTCCTACTCAGAGCCGGTAGAAATTTGGAAGGCTTCTTCCATATCTAACTAGCTTCGGAAACTTACACGCAATTAATGCAAGAAGAGATGGATTCCATCACCTGTTTCAATAATATCCATAAAAGGGTTCTGTATTGTCTACTTACCTTAGACGCCGGCTAATGATATCCGGCGCTGTGTAACGATGCGAGGGTATGCAAGCTTAGCGGGTATCCATGGGATTTAGAATATGTGAGTGGGATAATCTTTAAGAACCCGCCAAAAGATTTGAACAATAGAACTTCGCTTTTTCTCGTTTAATTCTTTTACTAGTTTCTCTAATTCTATCCTTACATCTAGCCTATCCTCACTTCTTACCTTACTTCACTCCTGGTCTGTCTTCACTTCTTACCTTACTTCACTCCTGGTCTGTCTTCACTTCTTACCTTTCTTCACTTCTTATTTATTCTCACTTCTCGCCTATACTCACTTCTTACAAGTCTTCACCTCTTGTCTGTCCTCACTTCTCTATCCTCACTTCTCGCCATTCACTTCTCGCCTGTCTCACTTCCCGTCTATCCTCACCTTCCTACCCACCGCTTACTCAACCTCCCCCCTTCACCCTTTCGCGACCTAATTAATAATATATAAGGAAGTGAGGATTGGTAGAAGTGAGGATTGTTAGAAGTGAGGATTATTAGAAGTGAAGATTGTTAGAAGTGAGGATTGTTAGAAGTGAGGATTGTTAGAAGTGAAGATTGTAAAGAGGTGAGTATTATATAGGAGTGAGGATTGTTAGAAGTGAGGATTGTCAGAAGTGAAGATTAGTACAAGTAAAGATTAGTAGAAGTGATATAATATAGAAGTGAGAATTACTAGAAGTGAAGATTGTTAGAAGTGATATTATATAGAAGTGAGAATTACTAGAAGTGAGAAATGTAAAGAGGTGGGCTTTGCTACGAGTGAAGTTTGTTAGAAGTGAGGATTGTAAAGAGGTAAAATTTGTCAGAAGTGAGTTTTGTCAGAAGTGAAGATTGTCAGAAGTAAAGATTAGCAGAAGTGATATTACATACAACTGAGAATTATTAAAAGCAAATCCTACAATCAAATAAATCCGATAACCCAAAAGAAAACACTATACTCAACCCTCATCCCCAAAACCAAAGACACATCAAAACCTTATACCACAATCAAGCCCTATCATCAACAATCATCACCCCCCCTGAAAAACAGCCCATCAACAGAACAATCCCTAATATCACAAAAAAGAGAGCTATTTCTACCAGTAAACATCTAATTTTATTCAAACCCCCACTAATTCTCCAGTGATTGACCTACTATACATGGAATAACAATTTCCAATCTTTTCCTTCTATTCCAAGTCCCAAGTCCTATATAGTGATAAATAAGAAGCTCGAAGAAGCTGAGAGAGAGGACATGAGATATTGACGGAAGACACGGAGCTCTCTCGAGATAGACAGACAGGTAAGAGGAAGATTCAGGGGCGGTGCAAGATATAAATGATATAATATAATAAGATATAGATCTATAGTCGACGAGGTGAAACCTCATGAGGTGGTTTACAGTTTCCTCGTATATTTCCTACCCCTCCCTCACCTTCCCTTTTCCTTCATGATTGAAGACAGCCAGCCAGCTATTCCGAAAGCCGAACTTTCCATGCATTAAAGACGAGAAGGTAATTAAGAGGATATGTGACACCGGTGTCCAGAAGGGAGGATCTTGATAAAAATGTGGAAATAGAAGTGGAAGATATAACATCAGAAATATGATCTTGGTACTTCAAAGTAAGAGTATAGAAGTAAAGGTGGAAGGTCCAAGAAGGAAGTAGTGGAGGTAGAGACGATGGGGAGACATGTGAGAAAGCATAATATGTGGGTGTTCCAAATTCGGTACCGGTACCGATACTCCTCCATCGAGTGAGTCCCGTTGAAGAACCGACGACTCATCATTTCATTCAACTAAAAGATATCAGAAGATAAGAACCAAATCAATCGACATCTTGGTCTTAAAAATGGAGATACCTAGTTGTTCTTCATCTGAAAAGACATCAGAAACAAAGACTACCGGTAATCGATACCAGGGTCCTGGAAATGGAGATGTGGTGTCTAGTTAGTCTGCCGAGATAAAGATTGGGCTGTCCAGTCCAACGAAGGCTCAGGATGGCCGCAAGACCTGCGTGTCATCCCATCTGGCCGGTCCACGTACAATCTAGACTGCAAGCCAACAACAAAAACGATACCAGTAACAAAACAACAAACAAAAAGGAAGAAATACTCGTACAGCCATTGCTGTACGGAGTAGATAAATACGAAACCCCTCCCCCACAAGCAACTCCCTCGCTACCCACTCCTTGGATCATGGATGAAATAATGATGAAAAAAAGACTTCCCGCCATACGCCATACTCCGTACCTTCATCAACAAACCAGTTCCAAACTTCGAACTAACAAGGAGTTCGTAAAGTGTAAGATGCCTTAGGGCTGAACGCAAAAGAACAAATGAAATTTCATACTTCCTTCACTAAACTTTCATATAAGCAAGGACAACCTCGCATCTACCAGATCCTAAGATCTGGTGGTGGTGCCCGTGAGTGGCGAGTGCCGTCTTCACGGGCTTTTGATGAGCTTGACTTTCCCGGTCCATAGAAGCTCGTACCCAAGTTCTCGTTCTCGTACATGATGACGTCGGAAAAGCCGGTGATTGGCCGAAAAGCGGTCGGAGACATCGGAGACCGGGGCCATAAAAATCGCGGATCCCAGGTTGAAAAATGTCTTAAATCGCCCTAAGAAAGGCCTCGACTTTTTTCCTGATGCTTGTTGTTTTTCGTTCCCGGATCTTGAAAGGTAATCTCTTGATCATTGAAAACAACAGCTTCGGATTCCGAAATCTGGTGCACGTGTTCTGTCGGTGATTAGCGCGGGTTTAAAGATCGGATCGAGTGCTGACAGATGTTATTCAGCTCTTTGGGCGCTATTATGCAGATTTTATGCAACTCAAAGGCGCACAGTAAAAGTAAGCCAACGGATCTTTCGGATCTTTCGGATCTCACAAGTGCCGTTCGGCAAAGCGGTGCAATGTGTGGCTGATGATGGCAGAAAAAAATTCAAACGTGTGGGTAATTTTGTTTGCGGCAAGGTGGGGAAATGAGCTGTTGAATGAGATTAGAACGGGAATCTTTTAAGAGGGGTTGTTGGAAAATTTGCGTGATGACGAATGATTGGGGAGCACGAGAATTGACGCTCGCGTAATTTGGTTGGTGAGGTGATGGGACAATCTCGTAAATGTAACCGTGTCGTTCAGTTGGTGATCATCGTGATAAGTATCGTACCGTCAAAACTCAACTCGCCGACTCGGTGGTCCAAAGTGATCCATTAATTTGAGGTTTCATAATCGATAAGAGAGCTTGTCGTTCTTGGACCGAAATCAAGGATCCAATGGGAGGAAGCTGTTTGTTGATAGCTGTCAAGTCCTTTCGACTTTTGTTAACACGTGGTTAGGGTAGGGCTGAGCCCATTGTTTGCAAGTATGGAAATGGTGTACTTGTAGACTTGACAGCAAACGAAGTTAGCCATTGGCACTAGTTTCAAGCTAAAAAGCGTCTAGTCAACCTTATTTTCAATGTTCATCGTCATGTGTGACTAGACAAGAATCCGGCGGTAGGGGAGATAAGGAAAAGCCCGACTGCTGGTTGACATCAGAGGCGCGACCGCGACTTGCAACTTGGGTTAGAGATATTTCGAGTTGCAATCGTAGCAAAGTAATTGCCGTTAGTGAGATGAATTAACCAAAGTTGGACTTTTCAGATCTTCAGATGATTTGCTCGAGTACCTCCGTAGCGAATCGCTTACGAAAAATGCCCCTCGCACTCCTCGTACGTTCTCCATTATTCTCCTCATCTTGTAGTGATGTCGGATTCAAGTGGGGGAGGAGAAGTCGCAGGATTTTGGAGTTGTCACGATTGTTGAGGAGGGATTGATTGGATGGAACCCGCCGAAACGAATACGCGATTCTGGCGAAAGAACAGAATTTCGGTTTGGTTTGGCTGAGCCTCCCAAGTGGATATTGCTGTCCTTTGCCCATCCCTCGACCCCAGACCGCAGTTGCCACATCTTGTTCAGGCGAAGAAGGGCGAGTATATCTGGGACTGTGTTGAAACTGCGATGCAAAAATAGCTTCATCAGGTTGGTGGGGTTCATCCTTGTGGTGGTGGTCGATAGCCGTAGGTATCTCCGTACCAGCATGACCTGTATTGGATATGCAGATATGCAGTCTTTGTTCCCCCGTACTGTACATCGTACATCGTACTCGTCCAGACGTCCACAGGACCACACTCTTGACGAATGCGACTTACTTCGCACATACTTCTATGCGGAGCGCTCAAAAAGGAAAATACGAGGGGTGAGAAGCGCAACGACGTCAACTGATTCAGAATAGGGAGTATGTGTCTTGCATCGCAACATCTGTGGTTCGGGGCGCGATGCGAACATTGTTTGGGGGTTGGCTGGTGCTTCGTCCGAAGTCAATCGTACCAGAGGGGTTTAAGGGACCGAGTCGTTCATTCGATGGTGGCTCATGGCTGGTAGTTGCACCACTTTCTCGGTTTTTCGGTGTCGGCACCGCGTTTTTGATGAAGTTGGAAATTGCCCATGGTCGGGTAGGGTACGGTGCGGTACAGTATGAGGAGCAATGGCAGTATGGTACGGTACCGGTACCTAGCAGGCTTTGCTGGCGGTTGCTGCTGTGCTGTGCTGTGCTGTACTGTACCTGGTGTAGTGTACATAAAATGCGAATCCTTCGGAGGAGTAAAATCTAGGAGTACGGGAGTAATCCCAAGGTTTTTTTGTTGCTGCGTGACTGCGTGACTGCGTCCATTACGGAGTATTTAGTACGCATTTTGAGATCAATAGCGTTGGTCGGCTGGACTTGACTTGGGGGTCTTGGGCTGGCTGCTTAGACATCGGCCATCGGCGCGGCGGGCAGAACAGACAAAGAATTGTCAGCACCCACATCCCACATCCACATCGGATGGGAAATCGGGGTCTGGCATCTCAAGCTGCAGGTGTATCCACCAGCATGGAATTTTTGGTTTGCGGATCGCCGGAGGGTGTGACTGTGTGACTGTGTGACAGCCTGTCGATGGGCTGCGCTGGACTCTCTGGACATGTGAGGCTGATTTAGAGCTTGGGATTGGCTTTGGACAGAACTCTCGCCGCGGTGTGGTAGGTGTGGGTGAAGGTACGTAGGATGTACGTGGTAATTGTGCAGCAAAAAGTAGCACGCGGTGAGCATTAGACTTTGGCCTGTAATGCTTGAATTAGGGCTTTGGGGGGCTTTTTCGAGACAGCGATATATCTGTTACTTCTGTCAGGGCAGCGCAGGCTGAGCAGCAGAGGCAGCATAACTATCGTGTAACAGCAATTCCACGGCGTTGGAGCCCGCGGTAAAAATAGAGCTTGTTGGGATAGGATTGGCTCTCCTCAGGCGGGAAATATGAAATGAGTGCCTTGTTGGTGATCTTGCTGGTCTCCCTGTCAAGCTGACCACCGTATCATCCTCTCGAGTCTGGTCCTCTGGTAAGTCTGGTCCTCTGGTCGGTCCTCTGGTAGGTAGGGTTTCCAGTACCCAACCCACCTGGTGTTGGTCAACTGTCCTGCCCTGCCTCAGTGCCTTAGTGCCTCAGTCCCCCAGTCCCCCAGTCCCCCAGTCCCTACTCCCTCGTCTGCCCGCCTGTGATGGTCCTTCGCTTCCTGCAGCCCGCTGCGATGCGCTTGCTTCCATAAGCTGCCGGGTGGGTTTTAGGGTGGCCCTTATGGTGGGTCGCGAGATGTGGCTTGCGCCTGACGGGCCACTCAAAAGTTGCCCAAGCACCCTTGGCGCCAAGGACTCCAATCCCCTTTAATGATTGGGAAGGTTCAGCACAAGAAGAGCAGACCGGCCGCGCTTTCCGTCGTCAGAGTGACTCCGTGCGATTCTTGCTCCTGCCTGCTCTTGCCTCGAGCTTTCTCTTACTGCAACAACTTCTCTCAAAACCATCCTCTTACCCTCCACCTCACCTCCTCCCCCCCCACACACAACACCACCACATCCTCAATCCTCTCCAGTCCTCCGGATTGTCGAACATATCAATCATTTCCAACCTCATGTACAGATCATAGCATCCGCATCCCGCATCGCTTCGACTTTTCCGCCACTCCGTACTAGTAGCATCCATTGACCTGTGCTCACACGCAATCTCCAGACCCTCAACATCGTTTGTTTGCTGTGGTCGATTCGATCGATTTCTCGTCCGCAAAGGACCATACAACACCATCACCATGCCCGAATCAAATAATTACTACTCTCCGGCGAGTTCGCCGACCTTCATGAAGACGCAGCTGCCATTTTCCTGGTCGATACCGAACCCAGTGCCGCGCAGGTTACGACGACGCATACGCTCCCAATTCCGCGCAGCGATTTCTCCCGCCTCAAATATTGCAGGACTCGAAACGTCTTTTAATCCCGCAGACACAATTAAAGCATTAAAGTCCCACCGGTGGTCAGTGTACGATGGGCAGTACCTGCTGCTCATCATCCTGGCCATTTTCTCGTTGTCCATAAGTCAGGCACCTGGTCCAATAATGAAGACCGCCGCTGCATCTGCCCTTATGCTCGCTTTACTTATGCCAATCACTCGTCAATTTTTCCTGCCCGCACTCCCAATTCTATCTTGGGTGTTCCTCTTCTTCAATGCTCGGTACGTTTTCATCGCTTTTGACTTTTTTCGGCCGCGATCGGCGGCTGTTAGTACGCAGATCGTGAGGTTGCGATCTTCCAGACTAACCATTTATCCCTTAGATTTATTCCTGCAGAGTATCGCCCACACATCTGGGTCAAGGTCTTACCTGCCCTCGAAAACATTTTATACGGGGCCAACTTGAGCAATATCCTCTCTGCACACCAAAACGCGGTATTGGATGTGCTGGCTTGGTTACCATACGGAATCTTACATTTTGGTGGACCGTTCATCTGGGCTATTCTTATGTTCCTTTTCGCTCCCCCGGGAACAATCAATGTTTATGGCCGAACATTCGGCTATTTGAACATCGTTGGGGTCATCATTCAGTTAATTTTCCCATGCTCTGCTCCATGGTACGAGAACATGTACGGACTTGCACCAGCCAATTACTCCATGGAAGGATCCCCAGCTGGTCTCGCTCGCATCGACAAATTGTTTGGGATTGACATGTACACTACAAATTTCACTGCGTCGCCGTTGGTGTTTGGCGCATTCCCATCGCTCCACTCTGGAAACGCCGTCTTGGAAGCCTTGTTCATGAGCCACTGCTTCCCGAAGCTACGCCCGTTGGTCATTGGTTACGCAATGTGGATGTGGTGGGCAACCATGTACCTGTCTCACCACTATGCCGTCGATTTGGTAGCCGGTGGATTCCTTGCTGCAATTGCTTTTTACATTGCCAAAACGAACTTCTTGCCAAGAATTCAAGACGACAAATTCTTCCGATGGGACTACGACTACGTTGAGGTAGGGGATGCACCAACCGTCGATGGATACGAATATGGGTTGACGGTTCTCGACCGTGATTTCCACAACGATAGTAGCGACGAGTGGACTGTTGGGTCTTCTTCATCCATTTCCTCCGGATCAAGAAGCCCAATCGACGAGACCGGATCATCATGGGAGGGCGAAACATTAGCTTCTCAAGTTTCGGACAGCGAGCTCAGCGAAGTTATTGTCCGATGATCCCTCGACCCGAACTAAACACTTCTCTCAACATGGTCACCTGTTGAGACGAGACCTCTCTTGACGATTTACGGCATATTCATGTTACGGCGTTTAGCATATGAGCGGATATGGTTTAATTCCAACTCATCACTTTTTTATTCCTCGACTCCTGGCACCGAACAGGTCTCTCGAAAACCACTTCACACTTCTCCAACCGACTTGTACATAATATCGCCCTTTTCTTCCATAATGACATATGGGATCCGGTGGACGGGAGCAAGGGAGGCGCTTTTTACGCGGGAAAACCCTACGATTTTAATCATAATGATTGCCTTGGAATGAAATCGACCGAACTGGGGATTCGACGATTGACTTGATACCTTGGCCGACACTTCATTTCAGGACTTTAGTTTTTGTTCTCCTTTTTCGCAAAACTTCACTCCCTCACGGGAGAGGTAGAGGCGCCCCATTTTTTTCTCTTGGACTTTTTTTCGTCTCTTCTTTTTTGAGATAAATACTGCTACACTATCGCTAGAGTTACCGCCATTGCCACAGGTTGGTGGAGTGTGCTGGGCTCAATTGTATGAATATAACACTTTTTCGACACTCGCTTCGTTGAACATAGATTTCGGCAAGAGGAACACCATTAGGGAAGGGGGAAATGGGGTGGTTCCTTTTTTGGGTATTTCAAGAGATGGGGATGAGAACCACCGACTTGAAGGCATTGGGTGGGATGGAATGGGACGAATTTGTAGATGAGATAAAAGATAATAGGGAATGGATGGAAGGGAACTACTTTTTTTTTGGACGTTTTTTTTTTCTTTTTCACTGGACTGTCGTTATTCTGGTTATCTTTGGTGGGGGAGCTCAAGAGCTGGGAAGGATGGGGGAATGGATGTAATTTGGGGGATGGATGGGGTAATATGGGGGGGATGGGAAAGGACATGGTATCTAAAAGATTGGGGAAAGAAGACATGAGGGATGGGGAGACCGACAGACAGACAGATAGATAGGCAGACGGTTCTTACGAGAGCTGAGATAATTGATGATGACAGTTCAGGAAAACTCCTTTTGGTCCTTTGCCTTTGGTCTTTATGGTGATGATTGTTTATACCTTGGACTATTAGTGTTGGAGTGGAGGGTTTTAGTTCTGCTTTCCTTTGGTTTACTTCCTGGCGAGGTCTCTTGTTGGAGGTTAAGAGATTTGTCTTGCGCGAAGTCTTTGAGGCTTTTGGGGTTCATAGGGGGATAGGCGAGGTGAGGGGAGGGAAGTGGGTTTAAGGGGAGTGAGTGTAGGTGGATCATTTGTTTGGGATGGGGTGGTAGTGTGAAGTGTGAGAGAGTGAGAGAGTGAGAGAGTGAGAGAGTGAGAGAGTGAGAGAGTGAGAGAGTGAGAGAGTGAGAGAGTGAGAGAGTGAGAGAGTGATAAAGTGATAGAGTGATAGAGTGATAAAGTGAGAGATTAGGGAAGTGAGGGAGTGATAGAGTGAAGAAATAATATAGTGATAGAGTGATAGAGTGAGTGAGTTATAGAGTGAGTGAGTGATGGAGTGAGTGAGTTATAGAGTGAGTGAGTGAGTGATAAAGTGATAGAGTGATAGAGTGATAAAGTAAGAGATTAGGGAAGTGAGGGAGTGATAAAGTGAAGAAATAATATAGTGATAGAGTGATAGAGTGAGTGAGTTATAGAGTGAGTGAGTGATAGAGTGAGGAAGTAATAGAGAGATAGAGTGAAGAAGTGATGGGGTGAGGGAGTGATAGGGGATAGAGTATTAGAGTAGAGTAATAATTATATATTGTTACATAAAGTCTAGAATAAAGTAGAAAGTTGTTCTAGAAGTAAAGTTTATTAAGAAGTGAAAATTGTTAGAAGTAAACTTAGTAATAAGGTGAATTTACTAATAAAGTAAAGTTTGTCAAAAGTGAATTTAAAGTGAAGTTAGTAATAAAGTAGAGCTTATTAAAGGTAAAGACTTTCCTAAAAGTGAAGCTTGTAGAAGGTGAAGATGTCTAAAGTGAAGCTTGTCGAAGGTAAAGCTTGTTGAAGGTAGAGTTTAAGAAGTGAAAATTACTAAAAGGTAGAGTTTATCTAAAGTAAAGACTTTCCTAGAAGTGAAGCTTGTCGAAAGTGAAGCTTGTTAATGGTGAAGATGTCGAAAGTGAAGCTTGTCGAAAGTAAAGTTTGTCGAAAGTGAAGCTTGTTAATAGTGAAGATGTCTAAAGTGAAGCTTGTCGAAGGTAAAGCTTGTTAAAAGTGAAGATGTCGAAAGTAAAGCTTATCGAAAGTGAAGATTGTAATAGGGTAAAGTCTATAAAGTTTATTAAAAGCGAGTATTATACGAGAAGTAAGGACATAGAAGAAGTGAAGACATATAAGAAGTGAAGACAGGAGAGAAGTAAAGACAACCCTAACCCTAGTTAACCCACCTACACGTAATAATTACTTTACTAGAGGAGTAATATAGTTTAAAACAATATCCCAATGTTAATAGGCTTAGAGAAGCTTCACTTCTAACAATCCTCACTTCTAATAAATTTCACTTTATTTAATTATCACTTTATAAGCTTTACTTACTATAGACTTCACTTTACTATAAACTTCACTTTTTATAAACTTCACTTTACTATAAACTCTACTTTATTATAGACTTTACTTTTAATACTTCTTTACTTTTAATAGACTTTATTTCTGATATACTTTACTTTATTATAGACTTTACTTTAATAGACTTCACTTTCAACACTTCTTTACTTCTAACATTTCTTTACTTCTAACATTTCTTCACTTTATTATATACTTCACTTCTAACGCTCCTTTACCTCTAACACTACTTTACTTTTAACACTTCTTAACTTCTTACTAGTCTTCACTTTTAACGAACTTCACTTTTAACGAACTTCACTTTATTATAGACTTCACTTCTTAAGAGACTTCACTTCTGAATAGTCTTCACCTCTTAACAATCCTCACTCTAAACAATCCCTACTCTACACAATCATTACTTTATTCTTGACTTCACTTTAATATATACCTCACTTCTTAACAGACGTCACTTCTTACTAGTCTTCACTTTTGACTGACTTCACTTTCGACAGTTCTTCACTTCTAACAAACTTCACTTTATTACAGGCTTCACTTTATTACAGGCTTCACTTTATAACAAACTTCACTTTATTACAGGCTTCACTTTATTACAGACCTCACTTTGACCACTTCTTCACTTTTGTTAGCCTTCACTTTACCTAATCATTACATTATACAATCTCGATGTGAAGGTTCGATTTCGAGTTTTATGGTGAATGGATTTACACGTGTTAGTCGCTTAGGTGAATAGGGGTGTTCTAAGTGCGGGGTATAAGCGAAAGTGAATAGGGGTATTGCTTGTAAGTGCGGGGTAAGCGAAAGTGAATAGTGCTATTGTAAGTGCGGGGTATTCTAGGTTCCGTAGCTATTTAGTTAGTTCTACCGCGAGGAGTCTCCTTCTCTTCTTACGGACAATCTACTCTATTGCCCACCCTAACATATTGTCCGCCTTCTACGAATTAATACGATCGACATAGTCATTGTATTCTAATATAGCTAAACTACCTTAACCAGACCACTTCGAGGCTAGCGACCTTTACGACCATCGTAACGACCTGCGAGCGCTCTCTAAAGCCGCGACCCGAAACCCCTAGGCCTTCTAGCGGATATTTAAGAGTATTATCGAGAGCTTAGAGAGCGAAAGACAAGGACACGCGGAGGCCCTTTAAGACGAATAAGAAGTAAAGGAAGACACTTAGAAACTCTAGGATGAGAATACGTAACTTCGTAATTAATTAGTTAATACTTAGAAACTCTAGAATAAGAATACGTAACTTTATAATTAATTAGTCGTACTTTAGAATTAGAATAACGCCCTTAGAGCTACTGCTTAAGCCGCCCTAGTAAATACGTCTTAATAAGTGCTTGTTATACGTTCGCTAGTATACCTAGATCCTATTAAATTTAGTAGTATACTTCGATCTCCTTCTAACCTTCGTAGCTACCTTATTAGTACGAGAATTAAGCTTTAATAGAACTAGGATTAGTAGACTACTAAGACCGACCGTATAAACTACGTTTTAAGCACTCTTAAAGGTAAAGCACGTAAGTATATTAACCCTTATATTAATGAACTCGGACAATTCGGCCTAGCTTTATAATCTGTTAACGACATCTTTACTACCTTAACTAACACCTTTAGCAACCCTTATTTATAAAGTGACGCCTTTAACAAGCTCTATAAGCTTTAACAAGGTAATACAAGAACTAGCGACTTCCTCGCTAACTTCCTGTCCCTCTATATAGTAGTACACTCTTAAGGATACAAAGCTTACACCCTACTATAAAATGCCCTAGATTCGAGAGTTACTAATCGCGTCTTATAGAACCCCCTCTATAGCGATAGACTCGATCTAACGAATTTAGCCTCTCTTATATAAGATGCCGACCACGTCTGCCGCCGCGTTTTTAGCGAGAATTTCCTTAATAAGAAGCCTGCTAGTAGTATATAACCTATTCTCCTACCTACTCCTGTTTCGGCGGAACCTAGTAGTGACCCTATAGATTTAGACGCTTTAAGGATTAGTAGTAAGGTAATTTAGACAAAGAAGGATATCGAAGACAAGAAGCGCGTAAATACACTAGAGGAGAAGAAGGCTTAAAAGGAATACTAGACTAAGTACAACTTATACTTCTACTACGACTCTTCTAACTATAATCTAAAGACTCCCTGTCCTAAATTAGAGAAGGTAAAAGAGGTAAAGGCGAAGAAGGAGGAGGCGAGAAAAGCGTAGTCTCTAGCGATAGTCGCTGTCGGAGACGTAAAAGGAATAAAGTACTAAGGCTCTCTACATTAGAGGAAAGGCAGAAGAACGTTATAGAAGTCCCTTATAAAGTAGTTTATAAAGATACAAATACTAACAATCTATATATTACTTCTACTACTTATTATATACTTAATTCTAGTGCCTCAGCTTAACACTTTATTAATTCCACCTATGCGCAACGAAATAGATTTATTTTTAAACTACTCGCTCGGCTATAAAGTCTTTATATTATAAACGGACGACCTTCTATTATAGGTACTATTATATATACTGTTACTTTAGATTTAATTATTAGTAAGTATATCGAACGTTAGTAGCGGTTTTACGTTACTACGCTAGTATCTTACGATATTATTCTAGGGCAACCTTAGCTAGCTCTCTACAATCCGAACGTAGACTAGGCAGGACGAGTTATCGACTTTTATTCGGGGTTTTATAAAGCCTACTATATTCTAAAAAGACTATATACTGTACGAGTTACTTGTATAAGAGAAGAGAATCGAGCACTACTGCCGCGGAAAGTAGGCGCTGCCGCTTTCTATACGCTTATAAAGACTCTTAGAGTTAAGGTGTTCTCTCTGTCCCTCTTTAAAATTGATTAACATTTATAGAAGTCCGAGGTAGTTTTAGACAACTCTTTAGTTAAGGAACCTCGTTAGATCCGCTTATACAATAATCTTAATAGCCCTTAGCAGATAGAGCATATTCTATAAGAGGACTCCTTCTCGTCCCTACCTAACTTGCCTTAAACTCGGCAATAGCGAGCCTCGGAGCTCTATTTACGTAGTATGTTAATAGAGGACGTAGAAATCGCTTTACGACTAAACCCAGTAGTTAATCCTACTTCTCTGTTGCCACAACACTACCATCGTCACTTACTACTCTTCAACAGAGAAGTAGCTAATATCCTACCACTACACCGGGATTACGATCTCTATATTAAACTTAAGCCTAATAAGACTCCACCTTATAGTAAACTATATAATATGTCTAAACTAGAGCTTCTAGTTTTATAAAAGTACCTTAAGGAACAGTTAGACAAAGGTTTTATCCGCGCGAGCACTTCGCCTGCCGTATCGCCAGTTCTATTTACAAAGAAGCCTGGCGGTGGCCTTTACTTTTACGTAGACTATCGGCTTCTAAACGACATTACGATTAAGAACCGGTATCCTATTCTACTAATTCAGGAGACTCTTCAACGCTTGAGCAAGGCTCGATACTTTATAAAGCTCGACGTAATCGCTGTATTTAATCGAATTAAGATAAAGGAAGGAGATAAATAGCTTACTACTTTTAATACTAGATATAGCTTATTTGAGTCCCTTGTTATACCTTTCGGCCTTACAAATGCCCTAGCTACCTTTTAAGCCCGAATTAATAAAGTTCTTCGTCCGTTCCTAGATATCTTTTATACTACCTTTATAGACGACGTACTAGTCTATTCCGATAACCTTTAATCCTATCGCTAGTACGTCTACTAGGTTCTTAATACTCTTTAAGCCGCGGGACTGAATTTAGATATAAAGAAGTGTGATTTCGAAGTATAAGAGGTTAAGTACCTTACTATAATAATTAACACTAAGGGAGTACGAATAGACCTAGAGAAAGTCTCTACTATAGTTCGCTAGTAGACCCCGTCTAATCTTAAGGACTTACAAGCCTTCCTTAGGTTCTTAAACTTCTACCGTCGCTTTATTAAAGACTTCTTGTATATTGTTAAACCTCTTAATTTCCTCTCTCGGCAAGGTGTATCCTAGTCCTAGGATTCGGATTGCGAAGACGCCTTCCAGACTCTTAAGCGAGCTTTTATTTTAGCCCCTATTCTTTAACACTTTAATTATACTAAAGAAGTTGTCTTAGAATATGACTCTTCGGATTTTATCTCTGCTATAATACTTTCTCAGTACTTCGATAGCGTTTTACACCCTGTTACGTTTATGTCTAGAGTCTTTAATCCCGCCGAGTATAATTACGAGATCTACAATAAGGAGCTCCTTACTATTGTACGAGCTTTTAAATCCTGGCGAGCCGAGCTGGCCAGCGTCGAATACCCCATTTTAGTTATTATAGACCACCAGAATCTTAAATACTTTATAACTACTAAGCATCTCACTCGACGTTAAGTACACTAGAGTAAGTTCTTATCTTCTTTCGATTTTGTTATTAAAGTAGCCCCCGCAAAAGACCTTATTAAGCCCGACTCTTTAACTCGCCGCTCCTAGGATTTACCCTAACACTCGGACGACCCTCGCCTAAAATACTAAGACTAGGCCCTACTTAAGGAACGTAACTTCGACCTAGCCTTACGCTTGTTACCTATTTAACTTAATAAGGTTAAGGAATCTAATAATCAGAGGATTACTCGTATACTTAAGGAGGGTTATCCTAACGACCCCTTTTAGAAGCGAATATCTACCGAAATAAATCGTGCTAACCGTACTCTATACTCTAAAGAAGTGTCGCTATCGGAGTACGTGATTCGCGATAATCAGTTATACTTCCGAGATCGCTTATACGTTCCTAACACTAGTTTACGCGTGTGGCTACTTTAAAAGAGCCACGATTCCGTCGAAAGCGGGCACCCGGGTCGGAACAAGCTATTCGAGTTAGTTTCTCGCTATTATTGGTGGCTAAAACTTTACTACGATATAGCTTAGTTTTATAAAGCTTGTAAGAACTGCGCTTATAATAAGTACTCTTAACTTTGTTATTAAGGCACTCTAAAACCACTTCTACTTCTACTTTAACGTTAGACCGACTTGTCTATAGATTTTATAGGACCTATCGCTCGAGTAGACGGCTTTAACTAGATAATAGTAGTAACCGACAGACTTTCTAAGGACTACTATATCATTCCTTATAAGACGACTATAACCGCCGCCGACTTAGCTTATATCTTCGTTCGAGATATTTAGAAGCTCTACGGACTCCCTAGTTTAATTGTCTCTAATCGAGGAACCTTATTTGTATCTAACTTCTAGAAAACTGTCTATAAGATACTATAAATTTAAGTATAGCTCTCGACAGCGTACTACCCTAAGACCGATAGCTAGACTAAAATTATAAATAAGTCGGTAGCGAAATATCTTCGACTTTATTTAGACTTCGCCTAGAAGAAGTAGGTATAATACCTTCCTTTAGTAGAATTCGCTATAAGGAATATTATAAATAGTTCGACTAGAATGTCCCCCTTCTTCGCGAACTACGGTTACTATCCTAGGCTAAGCTTTTTACTACTAAGAGACCTAGATTCTTTATTACTAAAAGAACTAGCCGGTACGTAGTTTATACAAAAGATATAAGAAATCCTCGAATTGCTTTAAACTAATCTACTAGCTGCTCGGGACTCTATAGAATCCTCGGCTAATAATTCGAGAACTCTTGCTCCCGACTATCGAGTGGGCGATTTAGTGCTATTAAGTACTAAGAACATCCCGTCTACGCGTCCTATTCCGAAGTTTGACGCTAAGTTTATTAGTCTATTCCGCGTGTTATAAAAGGTCAACTCGTATGCTTATAAACTAGACTTGCTACTCGAGCTTGAGTCTATCTACCTAGTCTTTTATACTAATTTACTACGTCCGTCGGCGGGCACTCCGCTCCCTAGCTAGTATAATCCGCCAGTAATGCTAGTAGTACTTGATAACAGTGGTTAAGAGCTCTAGGCTATCGATAAAATCGTCGATTCTAGGCGTTAGGACGGCTAATTTTAGTATCTTGTTTAGTAGCGAGGTTATAACGAGAGTACCTGGGAACCTCTTAAAAACGTCTTTTTAGGGTCTATATCTCGCGCTTTATTCTATCGTTCTTTTCCGGATAAGTTACAACCTGCTCCTAAGGAATTAAACGCTGCTCGAACTACTTCGAAGTAGTAGCGTTTCGGTATAAGGGGGGGCCTTATATGAAGGTTCGATTTCGAGTTCTATGGTAAATAGATTTGTACATGTTAGTCGCTTAGGTGAATAGGGGTAAAGTGCGGGGTATAAGCGAGAGTGAATAAGGGGTATTGCTTGCAAGTGCGGGGTAAGCGAAAGTGAATAGTGCTATTGTAAGTGCGGGGTATTCTAAGGTTCCGTAGCTATTTAGTTAGTTCCACCGCGAGGAGTTCTCCTTCTCTCCTTGCGGACAATCTACTCTATTTCCCACCCTTGACAATTATAGGCTTCACTTTATTACAGACCTCACTTTTACCACTTCTTCACTTTTGTTAGCCTTCACTTCACCTAATCATCACTTTATACAATCTCAACCCTTAGTACTTTCTTCACTTCTTCACTTCTTTACTTCTTTACTTCTTTACTTCTTTACTTCTTTACTTCTTTACTTCTTTACTTCTTTACTTCTTTACTTCTTTACTTCTTTACTTCTTCACTTCTTCACTTCTTCACTTCTTCACTTCTTCACTTCTTCACTTCTTCACTTCTTCACTTCTTCACTTCTTCACTTCTTTACTCTACCTAATTATCACTTTCTACAATCCTAACTAACTCTTGTTGTTTCTGTTTCCTATAGGATGCTACTATAAGGTAGTAAGGGAGTAAGGATGTAGGCAAGTGGGAAAGCGATAGAGTGATAAAATGAGGAACTGACGGAATGAGAAAGTGAGGAGGGGGGGGGAGTGAGGAAGTGGTAAAGTGATGAAGTGGTAGAGTGAGGGATTGGGGGGTAAGGAAGTCATAAGGTGAGAGAGTGGAGAAGTGAGGAAGTGCGTGAATAGGGAAGTGAGAACTACAAAAAAAAAGAGTAAGAAAGTAGTAGAGTAAAGGATTGAGGGAGTAAATAAGCGGAGGAGTGATGAAGTAGAGGAGTGAGGAAGTGATAAAGTGATGAAATAATAGAGTGATAAAATGAGAAAGTGACGAAATGAGAAAGTGAGGAAGTGGGGGAGTGATAGGGTGGTAGAGTGAGCGATTAGGAGAGTGAGGAAGTGAGGAAACGAAGAAGAGAAGAAGTGAAGAAGTGGAGAAGTGGAGAAGTGAGAAGTAAAGGTATAGCGAAGTATATATATTATTACGCCCTTAGTCTCTCTCTTTACTCTATAGTAGAAGAATAGAAGAGGGAAGTGAAGAAGTGAGGAAGTGAGAGAATGGGGAAGTGACGATGTGAGGAAGTAATAATGTAAGAATATGAGGATATAGTAGAGTGAGGAAGTGAAGAAGTGAAGAAATAATAGAGTGATAGAGTGATAGAGTGATAGAGTGATAGAGTGATAGAGTAATAGAGTGATAGAGTGAGTGAGTGGTTAAGGGGTAAAGTATTAGAGTAATAAGTATATTGTTACACGCTTAGCTTAGTGTTTCTCTATACTACAGGGTGCCACTATAAGGTAGTGAGGGAGTGAGGATGTGGGGAAGTGAAGAAGCGATAGAGTGACGAAATGAGGAAGTGAAGAAGTGGGGGAGTGAAGAGATGAGGGAATGAGAAAGTGGCGGAGTGAGAAAGTGGTAAAGTGATCGCGTGTGTGGTTGAGTGATAAAGTGGTAGAGTGAGGGATTGGGGGATAAGGAAGTGAGGAAGTGAGGAAGTGAGGAAGTGAGGAAGTGAGGAAGTGAGGAAGTGAGAAGTAATAGTATAGCTAAATGTATTACTACGCGCTTAGTGTTTCTCTTTACTAGGGTAGGGAAGTGAGACTTGTGAAGTGAGAACGAGGGAGTGAGTAAATAGGGGAGTAAAAGAGTAATAAAGTAGTATAGTAAAGGATTAGGGGAATGAGAAAGTGGTAGAGTGAGGAAGTGAGGAAGTGAGACAATAAGGAAGTGAGCGAATAGAGAAGTGAGTGAATAGGAAAATAAAAAAGTAACAAAGTAGTAGAGTAAAGGATTGTAGAAGTGAGGAAGTAGTCAAGTGATAGAGTAAGGAAGTGAAGAAGTGACAAAGCCAAAGAAGTAAAGAAGTAATAGTATAACTAAGTGTATTATCACGCTCTTAGTCTTTCTCTTTACTCTAGAGTAGTAAAGTAAGGATAAGGAAGTAAGACAATAAGGAAGTGAGAGAATAGGGAAGTGAAAGAGTAGTAAAGTAGTAGAATAAAGGATCAGCGGAGTGAGAAAGTGGTAGAGTGACGATGTAAGGATGTGAGGATGTAGTAGAGTGAGAAAATAGTAGAGTGAAGAAGTAGTATCGTTAACAAGTAAAAAGCTAATCATTTATATCACAGGTCCTTCAAAATCCCCCTTAAATTACCTCTGCTACAAGTGCTTCACAACAGACTGCACCACACCAAATCAAATCAAATCAAATCAACATTTATCTCATAATCTCAGAATCTCACAAACAAGTTTCATTAAGAAGAAAAAAAAGAAGAAGAGATATCTAGATGAGCTAACTGGCTCTATGGTACTCTGGTATAGCAGCCCCTTCAATAAAAAAAAGATGCATCATCAACAAACAACGACAATATAAGAAGCTTCGTACTCCATCCAATCCAATTAATCCCAAAATCCCAACACGGAAACACATTTTCTGGTGATCCGTCTGTTGGTCGGTCTGCCATTCCCCATTCATTCTTTGAAATGAGGTGTGCGTTCGTTCATTTAATTCGTGACCCATGCCATGTTATCCCATTTCATTCCCTCAAAACCACGGTCCCAGAAAAAAAAATGGAGAGAAAAAGGGAAAAGACTTGCTTTACCAGGAATTTCCATCCATCCAATTCATTTGTTTCTTCTTCCATTCCATTTCCCTTCCCTTCGAATCTCCATATACATCGCGAAAAATGAGGTCGAGAGAAAATCCCAACTCGCCTATCTTATCTTCCAGAGACCCGGGATTGACCAGCACTCCACAATCCCTTCGTCGTCTCGGCAATTCTCCTTGCTTGCGCTTGGATCTGCGCGTCCGTCTGTCCTTGTCCGGACTGCCTCTCTACACCCCGCATCGGGGCGTCGCCTTGAGATGCGTAGGCTCCCCCCTCTAATTGACCAGTTCCAGTTACATATCCAGAATCACTGCCTTCCATCTGTCCGTCATCGCCTAACCCCATTCCGCCCACACCAGAGTCGGTTTTGGGTTTATACTGTTCGGTTGGGAGAGGTGGTGCACCCTTTGCGGGGTCCTTCGACGTAGCGCCATCCATCATTCCACCTTGACCTTCGCGAAGCTTGTTGATGGCACGGACAGTATCGATAGCTGCATGGAGAGTACGACGTGCATTGAAGTTCTTCTTGACCACTGGGAGAAGATCGCTTCCCTTTTGTGATGTGCCGTTATTACCTGCTGTGGGACCGGCAACGAATTTATGTCCTAGAGCATCATGAGCTGTCATACGTTGGGTTGGGTCAATTGTCAAGCAGCGCTTGATAAATTCCCGGGCTTCTAAAGAAACTCCGCGCCAGTATTCAATTGGAGTGAACGAGTAATCTGCGACCAAAATAGCTTGCATCTCTTCCAAATTGGAATCTCGGTCAAAGGGAGTGTAGCCGCAAAGAAGGAAATAGGTGATTACACCAATGGCCCAGATATCGACTGGCTTGCCATGACCCGTCTTCTTGAAAATTTCTGGCGCCATGTAACCTGGTGTACCACATGTAGTGGTCAAGACATGGAATTGCTCCTCGTCCATGATCCGGCTAAGACCAAAGTCTGCAATGAGAAGGTCGGCATTGTCTTCGGGCGTTCGAAAGAGAAGGTTCTCTGGCTTCAGATCGCGATGTACAATACCATGGTCGTGAAGATAGGCTACAGCAGATAGAGTAGCACGAATTAAGTCGGCGGCATCGGATTCGTAGTAAGATCCTTTACGACAGATACGGTCGAACAACTCTCCACCAAGGGCCAGGTCGGTAACGAGATACAGGTTGTTGAGGGTTTCAAAGTAATCCACGAGGGTCAGAATGTTTTGATGGCCTACCGAAACGCGTTTGAGGACGGCGATTTCATTGCGCACCTATTCGCATATGGCGTTAGCGCTGTTTGTTTTCTACCAAATTAGGCAATCCCAATATAATTCTGCATACCATGTGTTCTCTGCCAGCCATCAGTCGTTTGTTTATGACCTTGGCAGCGTAATATCGACCTGTATCAATATGTACGCATTCCTTCACCACCGAGTATGAGCCTGCACCAAGTGTTTTGCCTGTTTTATAGCGACATGCCTGCACCTGAGGCTTACCATCCTGAGGATTGTAACTCATGTTTGCTTAGAGCTGTTCGTTCAAAGATGTTCGTTCGCAAGGCGGGAGCCGGTAAAAGGAGGTGCTCGAGGGCGGGAGTTTGGGTTGGTTTGATTTCGTTTGAAGATATGCAATGGGCTTTTGAATTTCGAAGCTGCAATGGGTGTTCCTGCGAGGCTCTTGGTAGGCTGCGATAAGGCGTTTTACTAAAATCTGCCTGATTTCGATTAGAGAGTTGCTCAGCCTAGCTCTCGGTGTAGGTACTTTAGCGGTAGGCAGGTCGCGCTGGAGATGGATGATGGAGCTTCTGTCGCACAGTGATCTTTGCAGAAAAGGGGCCGCAGTGTTGTCAAGAGGAGCGAGGAGCGAGGAGCAGAGTCTGTCTCGCGGTCTGTCAGCGTCGAAGCGTTCAGCCGCTCAACAGTGTTGATCCTCCAGTGAATGGAGGGGTATGGGGTTGTGGTGGGCTATCGTGGGCTATCGCGGGCTATCAGTGGCGGAAGGATGTAGATTGCGGGGCAGGTACTGTACTCTATCGAGTAGCTGAGGCGGATGCCTGGCTTGCGATTCGTAAGGACTACGAGTAGCGAACCAATACACCCGAAGAGGATGCCACAGCACCACGGCACCACAGCACTACTGCACCACTGCACCATTTGCTGGCAGAAGGAAGCCTGAAGCCTCGCCCGAATTCAGGAAATACTCGAGTACTGTACTCGAGTAAGTCTGGTTCTGGTTAGCGAAATAATGATCAGTTTCAGGGGTTGATGTTTGATATTCTTCCACCACGAAGCATTTGTTCCATTACTGCCCAGGGAGCTTGCACTGGAGCAGCAGAGCTTGCTTCTCTTACTGTCTTACTGTCTTACTGTCTTACCACCCACCTAGGTAGCGAGCTACACATCGAACCACCTACCGGGCAGCGAGAATACGGACACGAACACGTGATTTGAGCCTCCTTCCCCCTAGCTACAGTACCCGTGGACGTCCTAGCTGCCCCTCGCTGGAGGTACTCGAGTACTCGCCTCCAGCCTTGGAATCCTCCGATAGCTACTCCCCTACTCCCATACATCCTCGGGTGCTTAGCTATTTACTTTTGCTTACTTTGACTTCACTAAGCCTACTTCATCAATTCGAGGCTTCAACTTCGTCTACTTGAAATAGTCTTCTACCAAAAAACATTTTTGTCATCACGACATCATCTTCCTGGCAATCCATTCATTGTCCATCCCCAGAACTCACCTTCTCCAATTCTCCCAAGTCTCGACCCCCCGAGCCGGCCCGCATCCAACTTTCTCACTGTTAGCTCCACCCAGGGGTCGGCCCATCAGACGGGAACCACCTACTTCAGACGTCAACAGAGTGTGAAGTCTCTCGGAACGGCTCCCACCCCTACACCACCAGCTTTGGGTGCTTCAGACCTCAATATATGTACCGAGTTTTATGAGCCAAGGGCAAATCGGTCACCAAACTAACTTGGTCTTCTCTTGTACCTACGAATGCATATGAGGGATTGCCATTTTTCTTCTGGCAATCGCGGTGGCGGAGCTCTCCAATGGATTTATTCCGCATTTCTCTACTTTGCCACGCTGCAGTGTCGTTGACCGTATTCGAGTTTGTCTTTTCAAGCCATTGACGAGTTGCAGAGTTTGAACTTCATTCTTGTACCTTACCACGATCTCCTTTCCTCCAAATACCGGCATGTACCGCATCTGGTAGCTTGGGATGATCAGTTCATCAACTTGCGGCAGCGAATATGGTCTTTGCGAACTTCCTTCATAGGGTACACCTTGTGTTGTGACCTGTTTCGAAACGAAACGGACCTTTCTGATCGAAATCAGGTCCTGGCCAAACAGCTCTTCGTGGCGGTGAAATATTCATTCACAGTGTTGAAATATATCAGATATATTAAACACTATGTTATGATCATTATTGTTGCCGCCGGAGCCACGAGCCTAGGGAGGGATTTTCGTACATGTCGTCGTTGAAATGCCGGGCGCAACGACCACCGTTTCGCTACGCTTTGAGTTTGGGAAATATGAGGAAATTTTGATTTTTCAGGATGCAAGTTGCAACCAATCTTGAGTGGTGGTACCGGTAATTTTCTACGAAGTAATGTCGCTTCATCCTGCGTTCAATAGGCGTGTCCAGCTAAGGAAGGTGTTCAAAGTTTGCCATTTCAAAAGTCTCGGTCTTTCAACGAGATATATGTGCGTGGCAATCTGTTAGCAACGGCTCTCCCGCGCCATGGATAGACCGGCGATGACCGATTCATCTTCTTGGAACATGATCTTTCACAAATCCCTCTTTCGGTGTTGTGCAGAGCAGCTGTGCAGCATTGAGGGGAATCACGTGGAGAAAAGGCATCCGATATTTCTCCAATCGTTCTCGCGTCAATGCAAAAACTTCCAAGCCTAAGCAAGTGTCGAATTTTCGTCCAAAATTAGGCTTTCTTAACTCTTCGGCTGGTTTGATCGTCAACGCTGCAATGCCGGCCTGATCAGGAGTGTCAGGGGTCGCTCTGCATCGCCTCGTGGTTGATGCTCCTACCCCACTTAAAAACGCTATTATTTACAGGCATCTCCGAAGCATTAGTCATGAAGACGAAATACTATACCATCTGCTCATCCTGCTCTTTTGTTTTGGGCTGAGTATGTATTTTAATTTGTTCAATTCTTGAGGGTACCGTTTTTTTTTTGGAGAGATATTTACAATTTTCTTCTTTCGATTCAATTTTTCTATTCATAACCGCCATCATGAGTAGCCCAGCTGGTGGCCAAAAGGATGGATCGGTGGCGATTGCACCAATAATGACGGACGTTCCCAGTGAGATTATCACAGCAACAGTTACTGCGCCAGTACCGAACCGTTTCCCGGTTGCCTCTACAGCATCTGCTCCTACCGAGTCGTCGACCCCAATGCCTGCTGAGATAAAGGGTATCATAGCTGTGAGCGTGGTCGCCGGTGTAGCAGTTTTAACCCTGATAACCATAGTGATCATCATGCTTGTTCACCGAAGGAACAAGAGAATGAGGAAGGAAATGATTGATGAGAAGCACAACACCATGGAATCAGGGAGGAGGGGTTCTGGAATCAACCGAAATTTCAAGGGCGCTCCATTTGGGAAGATGGATGCTCCAGGTCACAACAGAGGAATGTCCTCACCAGCACCGAGCTCAGCATTTCTGCTCGGAGCCCCATCACCTGCTCAGGATGCTGTTTTCTCCCCAAGACTCCAACAACCTACACCCGAGCCCGAGCTCGAATACAGAATCGCACCACCTAGTCCATCGGCCTACTCGACCCAAACCAGCCAACAGGAAGCGAGCATCCGAATGGTACCCAGCGACCCATCTCTTTTATTCAACTATGACAATGGCCAACAGTCCAGTCCTGCTGGCCTACGACTCGGTCATAGCAGACAAGTGAGCGAACTAACTTCTTATCCTACACTTGGCCGCCTCGATACTGGAAATTTCCCCCTACCACCCCTATCAAACATGAGCCAAGTAGACGTCGTCTCACCACAAACAGCCATTGAGCTAGAAACGCCAATAGAACAACAATCAGGCAATTTCTTTGGCCGAAACTCTGGAACGACTAGAGATACAATGGGCTTCCCCGTCGATATCAGAGTCCCGAGTGTGAAGTCAGAAGTTTATCCAGATATGCCAGAGCTATCCGACAGAAGACCATCTGCCGCCCCCGAGCCTCTTTTCCACGGTCACGGATCTGGAGACTACAGCGCCATGGCATCACCTCAACCCACACGCCCAGGGTATAGCAAGGACACACTAGAACGTGCAGTCCGGGAACGTTTGGCTGGAACACCGTCTCCGGCTCCGAGCACGTTACTCCTTGCTAACCAGAATTTTTCACGCACCTTGACACCAGCAGCAAGTCGCATGAGCGGTGGTGTCACCAGACTCCTGGATGAAGAGCTGAAGGTCGACCGAGAGAGCCCAGTATTGGGAGTCAAGAACCCGGTCGTCATCAAGCCTGCGAAGTCCAAGACTGTGGATGATATGAGACGCCAGCAGAGCCAGCGGACTGTCAGCAGCATGGAGTCTGTCATCAGCGATGGAGAATTGGAACGTCTGGGCGTGGGGGTTGCAAGGATTTGATGATACTTTGAGGGAATATGCATTGTACAGAACACGAAGTACTACGGGGTCTCAATTCATTCAGCTAGGAGTTTGAGCATCTGGGATCCAAATTAGGGAACGTCTTTCATTTGTTATTTTTTTGTTGGTGCATTTAGCGAGTTTATAGGAGATGGGGAGCTTTGGAGTTTCTTTTTTGAAGAAAGCATACAACAGACCTTAACAGCAGCAAGTTAATATTAGAGTAGTTGGGATCTCTTTTTTTTTTTACATTATACCCCTTGGGAGAAAGATTATTGGCGGATTGACGGTTTGATGAGGATGGCACAACGCCATAGCTATGAGCATATATATTGGAGGATTTAGGAATATTTTTTATTTAAGTCGGAATGGTATATACACACATATATATATGCAGTACAAAATACACAACATAAACATTATTTACCTTGGTTTTCAAATTTTCATCTGTGCGATTTCCGAATCCACAAAAGTGAGATGATCATTTTATGAGAAGGGATCATGAGATATGAGGGTAAATCACGATAATTCCTCAATTCCACCTTCACCCAAGATCACTCCCTCGCTTCCCGAGATCCAGAGACCCAAAAATAAATTATCTTGGGAAGAACCCTCAATCTTAGTCCTCCGTACACCCTCCCATAAGAGCAGAACGCACCAGAAACCCAACCGAGGTCAACTCTTACATGTCTTGGCAAAGGGCTAGGACTCAGACTCAGACTCAGACTCCGATTTCAGATGGATGATGAAGTCCGCGCCAAGACTCGCATATACTTCCCCCCCCTCGCACATGTTTCGCACCCCTCCGTACCATGGCACCCGTTTGTCTTAGACGCTGTGTACCTGCATTTTTGATTTGAGCCTCACCTGAGTCTTCACCCCCCCCCCTTCCAGAAAAGAAATCCGCGCAAGGTGTTCCGCGTCTGCGCGTCTGCGTCTTGGGAAAAACATTCGCGTGTAGGAATGGGAAAATGGGAAGATGGAGATGGGAAAATGGGCATGATATGATGGATGTACGGTACGGAGGTATTCGTCATCTCCCAATTTTCGTGTTTCCCTCCCTCCTTTTTTTCATTGGGAGGGAATTTGTGTCAGTGGCTGTGGGTGTAAGTGTAAGTGTCCGGACGGAGGAAACATTGCGATTGCGATGCGTCATACTGTAAATTTGGTTTTAGGTACGGAGTATAGGGGGATGGGAGAGGGGGAGGTGTACGTACGGATGATTAACGAGGACCGGGACCATGGAGGGAAAGGAAAAATAGGTATCTGAACTCTTTGAATTTTGAATTTTGAATTAGATGACGTGATGGACTCCCCTTGAGACTTCGCTTGGAGCGGATCGGATTAAGAGTTCCGTGGACGGCGTGAACGGATAGGATAGGATAGGATAGGATAGGAGATTTTTCATCTCATCTTTTCTTTTTTTCATCTCATATGTAGAGAGGTTGGGTTTGGGTTTGGTTTTGAATATGGGGTTTGAATATGGATGGGTTTTACTCCGTAGAGATATCGGATTATGTGTAGGTGTATTTGAACCCCCTATCCTATCCTATCCTTCTATCTGTACTGTACTATACGGTACTGTACTACACATATTACGTATGTACCTACCTACAATACCAACGGCTGGCTGGCTCTTCCCAATCTCCCAACTACTTACTTTACTTTACATGTACGAATAAAATAAAATAAACCAACGAAATAACAGGGATCTATCCAGACCCTAATAAACTTTCCTCATCTGTTACGGAGTACTATGTACGAGGTGTCGCTACTATACTATACTATATCTATACTATACAGCTTTAACGGTAAGGTCCCGTCCCCTCCCCTCTTCATCCCTACATAGGTATTTATTTTTCTAAACAAGGAGACGACGAGTAACCCGGATAGATGTAAATTAATGTTTAAAGCGTGTGTTCCCCGGGGGGGTTATGCGAGGGATGGGATGGGGGATGTGTAAATTTATGCATTGCATTGCATTAGCGGATGCGGGGTTTGTGGGGGACATGGGATGGGATGTGGGGTTTTTGTCTATCTAGTCTTGTCTTGGATCTTGATGTGTCTTGATGTGTCTTACTTCCTCGGCGCGGTTTTATTTTTGATTTTGAATTGATTTTGATTTTGATTGATGTTTAGATAGGGGAAGTGGGGTTTTACAAAAGAAAGAAAAGGGTGATATTTTAGATCAGCAGCACGAATCAAGACTTGATTCCGTTTGTTTATGAAAGGATTTTTGTTTAAATTTCCTGTACCGATATAGGTTTTGGAGATGTCGTATGTGATATGTCAGGCATTGATGTGCAGTGTAGTAACTTAAAAACCTCCCATTTTTGGGATGGGATGAAAAGTTTAGTTTCGTTTCGTTTCGTGTTTTGGGATTTCCCTGAGGGATATGGTTCAGGCGGATTGGTTTGTTGTTTTTTCCGTCGGGATGTTTTTCTTTTTTAGGGGTTGGGATGATGTATCGCTTTGGGGAGGTGAAATTGGGTTGTTTTAGAGTTGTGATTTTGGTTTGTTTTGGGATGGGGTGAGAGGTGGTTGATATTGTTTCATGCTATAGCTCTCTTTTGATATTGTTGCTTGCGACCTATATTCAAGAAGAGTAAATAATTGATTTCTCTTTAACCTTCAAAGTACGGCTACAACATGAATTTACTTTCCCCTAAGCAAAAACTCACCGGGTCTATCCGAAGTTCTTGGCTGAGAAAGCTTGAAGACCATAAGCATCGAGGCCGAAGCCGCAAGTTTATATTAGGATTTGAAATTTGATGTAGAATCATGGCACTGGATTCCTTGACGGGAGTAAATCTTGAGCTAACCGAATTGGTCGACATGGAGAATTTTTCGACGGGAACGCCACATTTTACTCCCTAGCCAAGGGAATTAAGCCGTGGTAGCCCCTTTTTTGGGCTTGTGAGACTGCTATAGAACTTTGGCGAGTTCTTGTCTATAAGGGAGGTGTTGTATACGTGATACTATCTGGCTAAACTGTACTAGGTTAATCCAATTAGATTTCAAAGACGTTTACTCTGCCTCGTGCGTACCATTGCTACCCCTTTCTGCCAGTGAATTTTCGCTGATTAGTAAATAGGAATCACTTCGTAAGATCTACTAGGTATGGCTTAATAGATCAGCACTAGATATGTGGATGAAGTATCCCTATGAAAAGCATTACATCTAGAATATACGACAAACTTTGATGTGCAATGTAGATAGTACCTTGGAATCAGGTTTTATTTTCTGGATTATTATATTTGGCAGTTGACGACGGGAAATGTAGAGCTTTCTCTGAATAAAGGCGGAATATCACCTACTGTCTAAGACACGTTTATCTGAGACACGGGAAGTGAATACAGGTGAGAAGTGAAAACAGGCGAGAAGTGAAGACAGGAGAAGTGAAGACAGGTGAGAGGTGAAGGACATATAAGAAGTGAGGACATGAAGAAGTGAGGATATGAAGAAGTGAGGATATGAAGAAGTGAGGATATGAAGAAGTGAGGATATGAAGAAGTGAGGATATGAAGAAGTGAGGATATGAAGAAGTGAGGATATGAATAAGTGAGGATATGAATAAGTGAGGACATGGAAGAGGTGAGGACATACGAGAGGTGAGAACATGTGAGAAGTGAAGATAGGATAGAAGTGAAGACAGCCTAGAAGTGAGGATAGTATAATGTGATGATTGGGTGAAGTGAAGGCTGTCAAAAGTGAAGTGTTAAAAGTGAAGTTTGTTGGAAGTAAAGACTATAAAGAAGTGTTAAAAGTGAAGACTATTAAGATGGGAAGAAGTGTTAAATGTAAAGTCTATAATAAAGTGAAGTTTGTAGAAAGTTAAGTTTGTAAAAAGTGAAGCTTGCTAGAAGTGAAACTTGTATGAAGTGAAGGCTGTTTTTAGTTAAGAAGTGAAGAAGTGAAGAAGTGAAGAAGTGAAGAAGTGAAGAAGTGAAGAAGTGAAGAAGTGAAGAAGTGAAGAAGTGAAGAAGTGAAGAAGTGAAGAAGTGAAGAAGTGAAGAAGTGAAGAAGT
>UNPR01000094.1:0-175410 GCA_900536425.1 Hymenoscyphus linearis
ACCCTAACCCTAACCCTAACCCTAACCCTAACCCTAACCCTAACCCTAACCCTAACCCTAACCCTAACCCTAACCCTAACCCTAACCCTAACCCTAACCCTAACCCTAAACAACATTTACTAAGCGAGTTAATAAACCCACACGTGACTACATTCCATCTACAACCACAAACCTATACGTAACTACATTTAATCGATAACCTAAATCTACACGTGACTACATTCACCTAAGCTTCGAGCCCTCACACTCCGCCGAGTCTAAAGAGTATTCGGCCGCTTATAACATTATAACTCGGTAATACAAGGTTACTATATTAGAATCTACGATTACTATAAAGCGTGTGGAGATTATATACCTCTAGTCTCTCTTCTCCGATAGCCGCTATAAAGTAGAGTTAGTTAATATTAGTACTAGTATAGTTACTTCCTTAGCTAGCGATACGAAAGTCGATATAACAAACGCCGATAGTATACTAAATCTTATAAATTTACTACTATAGATTAAGGTAGATATAGACACTTTTTTTACTATAAAGGAATACTTCCCTTAAAGGGCTATTACTCTAGTATATATAGTAGTATAGATCGAGACTATAAAGAAATTTAAGTCTTTATCTCTTAAACGTTAAGTAGATAAAGACGTTGAAATATAAGACGTATCTTTAAAAACTAAAACTATTAATACTCTAGTTAGCCGAAAACTAGAGTAACTTATTAAAGAGTATAAAATAACTAAACCTAGTATAACCTCTTCTAAACCTACCTTATAGATTAAAGTAGCTACTACTAATACTCCTAGGAAACAGAAACGGTTGTAAGACTAAAAATAAAGCTAAACCCTCCCCGAAAGGGAAACCTAAGTCGTAGACTTATAAGGTTATAAAAGTCGGTATAGGAAAAGGAAAAGGGAAAGGCGAGAAGAAGACTCTCGGTAAGTTATAAAGTTAGAGAGGGTTCTAAGAGGCGTTATATCTAGGTCTATAATAGTACCTTCGGGGAAATCGCGTAATAAGTATACTCGACCTATCCTCTTAACGACTCTATAATAAACCGACCGTACCCTATATAATATAGATACGGCTATTTAAATGTTAGAACTTTACTTAGAATTGTTTTATAGATCTTCTATTATAAGAAGGATATAATTTATTTTATTATATACCCTAGTATAGCTGTTTAAACCTAGTTATAGATTTATAGAAGGTATTTTTAAGGGGCCTAGCGTAGTTATACCTTAATATATTGAATATAAACTAGTATTAAATTCTAAATTTATTTTATATTATTTTCTAACTCCTATATAAGTTTATTAAGTATAGCCCTATCTTAAAAGAAATGTCTATCTTAGATAGTATTTTTATAACTCTAAGCGTAAACAATCGAAATTCTACGTACCTAAAAAGTCGTAGTCGCCGCTAGCTAAATAAAGGGATTTTTAGATTAAGAAAGGCCTTTAAAAGGGAATAGACTTACTATTCTCTAAAACAGCGGCCCTACCCCCTCTAGATCGTTATATATCTAATCTAGATATAAGATCTATAAAAGACTTCTTATAATTAAGAGAGCTCTTACTAAAGATTACTAATAAAAACCTCGGCTTAGTAGCTATTTCGAAATCCTAGTATCTAGAGTAATATAATCTTATACTTAGAGATAAAAACACTTATAATAAGATCGTACTTACTAATATTATAGAATATTACTAACACGCTAGACTTAAACGTATATAGTTTCTTATAAATAATAGAGCCTTTTTATCTAAAACTTCTAAATACTTACTCGCGTCTAAGAAAGATATATTAATACCTATATTTTATATAATTCCTAAAGTCTATAAACTAGTATAGAAACTTTGTCCTATTATACTAAGTTACTATTAGGTTATTAAACGCGCTTTAGAAGTATATAATTTTACTCTTCGAATATTTTATAAGAAGGAGTTCCTATAGATTATTAATTTAACTAAAGAAGTTATCTCCTAGCTTATATAACAAACTATAACTTAGTTAAATAATATTTAGATTATTATAGGTAACGTTAAATCCTTTTATACTAACGTCTTAACCGCTAATATAATCGAACACCTCTATTTATTATTATTAGGTACTAGATATAGCTATAGAATAGATTATAATAGGATCCTAGACCTTCTAGATATTATTATAACCTATAACTACTTTAAGTTCTATAAAAAATTCTACTATTAGGTCAACAGTATAGCTATAGGTACTTCTTATATACTAGCTTTTACTAACGTTACTCTAAGACTTAGAGAACAACGTATTAAATTAATTACTAAGGTAAACTAAGGTTTAAAGGGGGGTCTACTCCTTTACCTTTAATATATTAACAATATCTTTTCTATGTTTAAAGGAACCTAAACAGACCTTTAATCTTGTCTTAAGATTATTTTAAAAGGACTAAAACTATTTAAGATTAAATAGAAAATTTACTTAACGTATAAACCGGCCTCGTTTTTAGACGTATAGTTCTTCTTCGAGTATAGTTTTAGACCTATAGGGATATAATTAAAGGTCTTCTAAAAACGCTTAAATTAATATTAATATATTCTATAGTCGTTAGCCTACCCTTAATCGGTAAAGAAAGCTTTTATTAAGGCTAAACTAACCCGCTATATAATTATATACTCTATAAACCAACTTTTCGAAGAGAGAGTTAAAGAGTTTATATTAGCCCTTAGATAGAGAGGATATCCGTTAACCATTCTTAATAAATAGAAGAGATAAGTAAAATATAAGGACCGACTATATGTTAGGGAATCACTAGAAGCGTGTAAAAGACTACTCTAGAATATAGTTAAGATTAATCGCGAGCCTTCCAAGAGAGTCCTAGAGCTAGCTAATATTTATAGTCTACAACAAAGAATCCACGCTATACCCGATTAGGCTAATTAGGGAAGCTCCATCTATAACAACATCTAAAACAACATTCACTAAGCGAGTCAACAAACCCACACGTAACCACATTCAATCTATGATCCACACGTGACTACATTCACCCAAGAGTTAGTCTGTTTTTTATAAATAAAGGCTACGACCTAAAGATAGTATTTAACATTAAACCCCGTATAGTACTAGGGTAACAACAGGAGATTACTAAAGAGAAAGCTGTCTAATTAGTCTCTCGCCTTAATATAATATAGATCTACTATACGATACTACTTTATTTATATCTACGAATATAAAAATCTACCTATTCTAGATTCATCAGTAAATACTATTAATTCCCTATCAATTAATTTCTCGACCGTAACAACACCTACCTTAGCTCGACTAGAGCCTATATCTACTTTAGTAAATTACTTCTAAAATCTCATTAGCAACTTCTAGGCAAATAAGCCACGTATTAATATAGCAGACCCTCTAAAGTATCCTAAATTTAAGCAGGCTAGCGTTTTTAATAGCAACAATAGCCGAGTCTAGCTACAAGCTATTCGTAGAGACTAGCGTACAGTTGGCGTCACAAATTCTACACCTACTTAAGTCATTAGCGGGGTTAATATAATAATAGGATTTAAGCCTCGTTTAATCCTAGAAGAAGACCTAGATATAAAGCGTGTTCTATAAATTGACGATAATAGTAGTACCATGTCTCTAGAAGACTTTAAGCTATTTAAGATCAAGTTTCTTACGGTATATCCTAATACTACTATTCCTAAAACTACTCTTTTATAAGATATTCGAGATTTAAAGTAAATAGATAAGGAGACTATTTCTAAGTATTATACTCGTGCCTACTTATTAGCCACCAAGCTTAGTCTTATAGCGCTAGCAATTAACAAGTTTCGTAAGGAATCTTTAAGCCTCTTAATCTATGGCTAGATTAATAGTATTTCGGACGCTACTTTACGTAATTAAGTAAATCAATTTTAAGTATTAATTAAAAAGACTCTACTAGGAGTATATAATGAAGTTGTTAGCGCGTAAGTATATATCGACAGATCTAAGGATTCCTTAGAAGTTGCTTAACTAAAGGCTAAACTGGCTAAGTTGAAGAATAGCAACAATAATCGTAATACTTAGATTCCGACCTAAGTACTACCTACCTTATATCCTACTTAATCGACATATCTATTATATCTACCATTATATCCTACAACTACTCCGCGTACTCTACGAGATCCTTTATATACGAGAACTACCGTAGAAGTACTAGCTTTACTCCTAGCTTACTTAAATAGTATTATTAATAGTACAGTTAAATACAGTTAAGACATAGGTAACGTCTACTTTAGATATAGCCACTTTCTAGCTTAAATAGATAAACACGTTTATAATCATTCTATAACACTTTGTCTATATAAGGCTTAGGTTTTAAAGAAGATCGTACTTAAATCGAAGGGTATTCTATTCTCTATTAGATCTAATATAGCTCGTACAAATCTAGGTAATCCTTAAGTACTATATCCTCTATATAGCCCTCAATTCTAGTATCCGCCACTATATCGATATCCGGTATATCTATATCTATAAGGTTAATATCCGCTGTACCTATAAGGTTAATATCCGTAAGCACCGATTTTATATATACTACAAGTTCCTACTCAGGCACCTACTCCGTAAGCTACTCCGGTTATTCTAAATAATCGACGACTTCTATAATACTAGGTTATAGAAACTAACGTCGATGCTAGTCGTGCGAACTTTAGAGCTTATGTTGCTACTATTTTAGTTAGCGATAATATTTAGGATTTACGAGATTAGTTAGAGGCTTTAAATACTACTAATTCTAAAGATAAGAAAGAAGTATCTATAGATACTAACGTTTACGATCTTACTTATAATACTAATATTAAAGAGGAGGCTAAATCTATTAATCTATAACGTAAGCATCCTAAGATTCTTAAGCCAGCTCCGAAGCCTTATTCTTCTACTCTACTATCTATAAAGCCTACTTCTACGAAATCGGTTCCTAAGAAGTCTGTAAATTTAGACGAACCTACACCTTATACCCCTACTCCGCTATCTAATTAAGCTAATCCGCTATCTATAAAGCCTACTTCTACGAAATCGGTTCTTAAGAAGTAGACTAAGTAGCTATTTACGATTCTAGTAGTTTGGCTATTAATCTGGTCAATGATCTTAAGGACAGTTATACTACTTAAGCTTAGGGTTATACACTAAGTAGAAGACAATTTTACTCCTACCGATCTAATCGAACTACAAGCCTCGAGTCCTAATTATTTCGACACTTTAACGTAAGATAAGTTTAAGCGTAGCGTACATACTAGAGTAATTAATCACGATACTAGTCAATTAGTTATACTAGAGGCAATTCGACACAAGATAGTTAGATTAAATACTCTGTTTTTTAAGGGGGAGGAAGACAAAGGAGACGACAATATCACTACGTATTTAGAAGCTCTTTTTAACAAATCTAAGTAATAAAGAGCGAATGAATAGATTTGGTATAAAAATAGTATATTAGATAGTATCTACGATATTTAGGTATTAGGCGATATTATATCCTTCTTTTCTTATTAAAATAGTAGATTCTTTTTAGTATTCTAATATAGATTAGTAGATATCACTTTAATAGTAAATCTATAAGGATATCCTTAGATGGGATTCCTATAGCATAGGTTAATAGATTTCTTATTAATATAGTATTATAGGTTCCCTATAGAATACTCTAGCCTTTTAGATAGGACGAGTGAATACCAGTTATCTCACATATAATCCTAGGACTCATATACTATATTATCCCACCTACACTTAGATAGTTCTATACCTTACAATCTACAACCTATTCTACACACATCCTAATAACCTCATATTATCTACTAGGGGGGCTTAGAATGAAATGGAATTCTAGGTGCCGAACGTTAGTATATAGGTAAGAAGACGTAAATTCTCTCTAAGCTACAAAAGTACCTAGTACTTATACTAGCGCCAAGAAGACGCTAGCTAGTCTACGCTAGTCCTAAAGAGGCAAGCCCTTTTCTGTATAACTTACTCGGTATATAGTTATATAATAGATATATTTACCTAGGGAATAATTCCTAGTAATAACTACTAAAGCGATATTAAGAGTTAATATTAAGCAGATTAAATAAGTGATCCACACGATATTGAGCTACTATATCGTCGTTCTGTTCACTTAGAGTAGAGACTAATTTAAAGGCGCCGGAACACGGTCTTGATCGAGAATAGTACTTATTTACAACCTACACACACCTCAAATCTACCTTAATCAGGACGATATCGAGGTCCAACATTCTAAGTAAACAGAGCCTAGGTAAGCTCTCGAGGACTGCAAAAGCGGGCGGTAGAATGAAGGATCTAAGAAGTCACCTGCACCTACACTTGCACTCAAGGCTTCTGATAAGCAGATACGTGGACTTGCAGTCTCCCACTTACCGACGCGAGCTGAGGCCACGCTAATTGTGATGCCGCCAATTCGCAAGTGTCTTACAATCCTCCCGCTTAGGGCTAGGGTTATTCCCAATTACCACCACTTATCGACGCCCGACAATCCTCAACGACAACAACTCGGCGCAATACATCAAACATCAAACATCAAGCATCAAACATCAAGCATCAAGCATCAAGCATCAAGCATCAAGCATCAAAAATCAAACATCAAACATCAAACATCGCTGCTCGCTGATCGCTTTCGTCATGGCCACGTTGCCAACGATTAGAGCCTCCAGTTCTACAGATGAAGCACTTGTAGAAGAGTGCAAGGTCAAGGTAAGATATTGCGAAACCTTAGTATATATATTTATATATATAGATATATACTTACCTATATATATATACCCATATTGTTCACGAATACTAAAATACTCGTGTACCTAGCTAAATCGTAGCGACTGTAATCCTACAATAAAATGGACAATCTCGAAGAGAGCCGCTCAGACATTACCGCCCAAACATACTGTCGCCATTATCGTCGATATGCGGACTAAGGGAGGGGCAGTTCGCATTTTCCGACTGTCTGACAGAGAATATATCGGTGGCGTGGGGCCAGAGCAAGCCGGCAGCTTACTGATTATTCCCTGGAATAGTGACTGGTCTATGTCTAATGCCGGATTTCTTCCAGTGGCGTGTGTCACCAGTACTGCCAATACTGACACCGATCCTGTCCCCAGTACTATCCCAAATCGTCCATCAGCTTCTTCTCTTCAGGCTCCCGATCCATTAGCTTCTTCTCTTCAGCGAGTTCAGGCTCTCGGTCCTGTCACCAATACTGCCCCCAGTACTGTCACCAGTGTTATCACATTTCATCAATGGACTCCTCCTCATCAGCAAAATCAGGCTCCCAGTACTGTCACCAATACTGCCCCCAGTACTGTCACTAATACTGCCCCCAGTACTGTCACATTTCATCAATGGACTCCTCCTCATCAGCAAAATCAGGCTCCCAGTACTGTCACCAATACTGCCCCCAGTACTGTCACTAATACTGCCCGCAGTACTGTCACTAATACTGCCCGCAGTACTGTCACTAATACTGCCCGCAGTACTGTCACTAATACTGTCCCCAGTACTGTCCCCAGTACTATCCCATTTCGTCCATGGACTCCTCCTGATCAGCAAAATCATGCCCCCAGTACTGTCACTAATACTGCCCCCAGTAGTGTCACTAATACTGTCCCCAGTACTATCCCATTTCGTCCATGGACTCCTCCTCCTCAATAAAATCAGGCTCCCAGTACTGTCACCAATACTGTCTTAGCAGGTTCTTGACATGATGGGTAGGCGGGTTGGACAAAATGAGCACTCAATTCATACGAGATTTGCACTGTAACAAATGGTTGAGTGCCGGGACCCCAAGGGTCAATCAAAATCATGTGGCCATGACCTTCAGCCATAATAGCTAGGATATCTCTCGGTATGAGTGCGTAGGCATCGCTGCGCATTGATAGAGGAGGTTCTGGTAGGAAGAATGGCGCATCAACAGGTGGGGGTCTGTCGCCAGTGGGCAGGGGCGGGGCAGCAGATTCTAATAGCAGCCAAAACTCAATCAAGAGTTCATTAGATAGGATTAATATGCTCTTACCTAATGCCTCCTCTGGTTGAGAATCGCTTGAAATGACTTTTCCTTTCCGAAGTTGTCGAGGTTTTCGAGGTTGTCGACGTTGTCGAGGTTGTTCTAGCGGTGGCAGATCTTCGTCCAATTAGTCACGTCCTATCTCCTGAAAAGAAACTGGAGAGAAAGAACAAGCATACTAGTCACAGAGCCAGGTATTTCATACTCTATAGTAAGCGACTGAAGCATTCGAGGAATGACATCGAGATTAACCTTATTGGCTTTGATTTTGCCAATTAGACCAAGTCCTTCTGGCCAGTTCATGTTGCCCACTTTAACTTTGCCAAGAGCCACAGCACACAGTAGGACGAACGGGGGACCAGACTGGTTGAGGACATCGTATAAAAATTCCCTGTAATGTTTCCATTTCGTATCAACCCTATCATCAACACCAGGATTCTGCACGGACATTTATGTCTTGACAGCATCTGAACTGCTTCTAGCTTCGGTAGTTTTCAGTCTTCCAAGCACTTAGATGTTCTTGCTACTTTGAACAAGCCTCTCCTAAGCCTCGTGGGTTAAGAGTGGTTTAAAGCGGGAGCGCTTTTCCAGCATGCTCGTGGTAGGTGTTGTGAGGGGACGGGAGGGCTTTGCTATCATCGTCGTGTGGAGTATTTTGAGGGGATGTTTAGAGAGGGTGATGGAATTTTGATAAGTTTTACCGAGAGGCTCGGGAAGCTGATGAAGGTTAATAGTAGAGTAGTGGGGATGAATGAGCGTCAAGGAAGGGCTACATGATACCGTAGTCAATCGAACATTTCAAGGGACTGGGTGGTGGGCACAGTACCAACAGTTACCTTCCAGTCCACTTACGGAATATCGATCAGCCTTCTGTGGTTAGTCTGTGGCGAAGGTCTTCGATGAGCGGTGGCTGCCTAGGTACCCGTCGAACGCTGTTCTCCAAGTGGCCCAACGTAGTCTCCCCAACTTCTGCCAACTTCACCGGTGTCTGCCCACCCCCAACATATTTAATAAGTTCAAGTCGAATTATTTTACAGCCGACATTTCGTGGTTAGATCTTCTTATTGTGTTCTAAAAGATAGACAAAATCCGTATAATATATGTGCAAAAGCTATATAAATAACAATTAGACCGATGAGGGGATTGAGCGTGGTTAGTACTAACCAAGATTAGGCCGTAAGTTATCCTATTGTTTATTTTTAGATCGACTCTAGTTCTATATAAAAGTTGGAGCTATTTAGACTGTCCCACTTACACTTGCCAGTAGAATAATACATCAGAATATTTAGTTTGTACACCAGTACTATATAGATCTATCTTGGACGATAAATAAAAATTCGATATATTCTTCTATAATAACCCTTTACTAAAGATCGCTAATAAAATTACGTTATTTTCTATAGTAGGAGTTTATTAGGATAGAGGATAATACCAAGTTGATACGGCGGCAGTAATATTTCTGTTAGAGGAGTTCAGGAAAGTGATGGTAGATTGATGAGAAATTGTCGAGCGATCAGTGGAATTGCCTCGCTTAGGTACGCAAGGTCTATCAATGAACTCTATTCGACGACCCTAGAAATAAGATCCTAAGTTACCCTATAATTAGCATCTGCAGGTCGCCCGTGGAGTCCGCAATTATAATATTGTCTTTTGAACGGCACGGGTAGTCGAGCCACTTCTGGGAGAGCGCATGGGAGTCTTGGTAGGCCCTGTGTGCGGCAGCGGCAGTAGCGGCAGCAGCAGCAGGTGGATAGTCGACACTGGTTCGCTGACTCTTCATCGGGTCCCGACTACGCAGTGGCTGGTCTAACAGGTCATTATCTTGGACCTTGCACTCGATATACCAGTAAATGAAGCCGTACTGCTTGGCGAGTGCTGAGCCTTGATCGAGAACCTCTTGGTAGTTGCAGATGCTGTCGATGACTCGATGACGATGCTGTGATAGAGCATCTAAGCTTTTTTGCCATCGTACTTTGTCTAGATCCTGGCGCACTAGCTATCTGGTTGAACAGCTTCTAAGGTGTTTGCTGCTTAGACATCTTTTGTATATTAGCAGATATGTGTGTATATGTGTATGTGTATAATGTGCTTCCAGTGGAAATACTTTGAATATATCACAGAAGCTTACAGCACATGACTATACACCACGTGCTAAGGGTAAACCTAGGTAGGATTGAAACCTGCTGGGTAGAAGTACGTACCTAGGGAAGATGTTGCGAGTCAATAGGGGGAGAACTCTTTAATTTGCAAAGTAAGGTACAGGTGGGTATCAAATACCATGAAATGACGCTAATTCCACTAGTGGTGGGGTAGCGAGCGAATAACAAATATCTCTACTACGGAACGGACCTGGGCGGATGATGCCACCAGTCCTCATTCCTTATAATTAACCTATACGTACTACAAGTACTTGCTACTATATACTGTTTACGATAGAGTGTTTGTCAGCCAGCCAGCCATCCGAGCTATCATCCTGTCGGCCATATATATCGCCGCTCCTACTATCACACCCCTCTCCCCTCTGCCCTCTCCCCTCCTAGGCCTCGCTTGGTTTTGTGTTGCTTGCTCCTGATTATTACTATATTAGAGCGTAAATAAAAAGAGAGAGAGAGGGAGGGAGAGATAGAGAGGAAGAGGGACGTACGATACGCGGTCGCGATATTTTCTTATTCTCGCTAAGACGGGAGCGCTAGCAGAAAGTAACCAGTTCACACAAGTGCTCGGGTGGAAACAAGGAGTATGGAGTCATGGTTTGTGGCTCTCACGAGTTTGTTATAGAATAGAACTGACTCCAATGTGGGAGCCATTTTCGGGACTCAGTCTCAAGGAACTTCATGTCTTGCCGCTATATCTTTGAATAATGCTAATTTGGGCGCATCGGAAACTTATTTTGTCAGATTGTCTCGTTCTAGAATCGTAACGACGACAGGGTGTTGTGGTCAACAATGCAAATCAAACCTTCTAATATTATGAATGAAGATCGAAAGGTCTAGAATGGGTGTATCTGTCGGGAAGCCAAACGAGTTTGAAATCGACGGTGGAAAGCCGCTTAGTTGAAACTATATTGGCGCTATAATAAGATACGGGGATGGGTCCCATCTCGCTTGAGTAATGAACTGACTGGAAGAAGACTTGGGAACAACGAATGTCTATGCTATATGTTTTTGTAATCTTTTTTCAAATAATTAATCCCGTTAAATATTTTTATTTTAATAATGCTTCCACTCAATGGTGTTGACTCTCGCATCTTACGTGGATTCACTTAAAGCTGCCACTCTTTATCTGATCTCTTAGCCCACAGAAAGCTCTACCTGAAAGAGAGTATTTATATACTGAAAAAGAGTATACACCGAGGCTAAGAATATTCAAGGCGAGTACTCGAGCTTTCATCTCAAACACATCTAATTAATGACATTCTTCAACCCTTCAAAAAACTTAATCTGATTCACTAAACCACATCTATCTAAACCTCAGTGAAGATTACAACGCTGCCTCCCTTGGTATCAACTTCACCACCTCATCGCTCACCATAACATCGTGTGAGAACAAGGATCTGGCAGCCTCATACGAATACAATCCTACCCACGTAGCTAGTTAAGTTGTACTCCATGTAAACAAACAAACAAAATCGAAACACTTCCAGAATCCCAGGACTCGACTACGAAATTTGTCCCACACACTCCTAGAGTTTCCACCAACACTTCCAAAGATCCTGCCAATCCAAAACGCCCTTCCAAACCAAATCAATGAATATGTCTTCCCGTCCAGAACCAACACACCATCAACCTCGCTCGCACTTAATAAAAGTGCTCGAAATAACATATGCCAAACCACATGACCCGACATCAGGGACTTACGGTCTCCACATCTCAAACAACCCGGGGGAATATATAGACTCAATTCCAATGTGTCGCTCCGGAATGTGGGATCAATGGCATAGCATCAAAAACCCACAGGATATCGGGGGAAAGAGGCAGGTATTACTTCCTCGGAGCTTAATCTTGGAATTGGAATTTTTGGTTGGGGATGGGGCGTCGGTGGATGGTTGGTAAGTATATCTACCTCTCACTCTCTCTCTGTGAATCTGTCTTTCTTAGTTTATGTTTCGTTCTTTCCTCTATCTCCAAAAGAATATCAAAGCTCAAGGAAGAAAGCTGATGTATAAACATAGGACCATAGACTCCGCAACCAGATTCTACAAGAAGAATAGACTTCTTCTGTATATCACCAAAGAAATCATTGGTCCAATCGACAAATTGGCCCAAGCGAGAGAGTTTAGATGTCGAATTCCCCTGGTGGAAGTTCTATCTGATCGCGAACTCAATATATTAGACCAAGATTCAGGGAAAGGGAGGTGGTACCTAAGCAGAGACTTCCGCTTGGTCAGACATTTATAATGTGTAGAGAGACAGAGAGGAACTGTCGCCACCTACTAGTTGAACTGCAAATACAAGATAGAGCGTGGCCAGTCAGACGTACGTACACACCAACACATATGTTCTGAACTGAGAGAGGAAAGTGTTAAGCGAGGATTATTGGGAGGTGATTGGACAGTACTACTTTGTATTAGAATTGGAACACTATCTCTCCTTCACTCTTTCTTTCTGCAGGAATAGAAGGACGTGATTGGAATTGGGGGTAGATATCTCCTATTAATCTAGCACTTTCATTCACTCTTATACAAATTATCTACCTGTATACTTCTTTAATGTGTTCAGATACTGGCATGTTCCCGTGACGCACCTATGTTGATATACTAGGTGGAATAGAAGTACAGCCAGCGTAGCGCCTTCTCTATATAAATTGCAATTAAACACCACCAACTAGGACTACTTGAACACCTCTCTCCATCCCACTTCATAATACCATCACTGAGAAAGAGGTTTTCCACATAAGGCTATCTTACAGATCCAGTAATGGTACAGCGTTAGAAATAAGTAGAGACTTTAGAGTACATTGTCCTAACCTACACTTTCCTCTCCCTCCTCCCCTACTACTTGGTACTTGCGTACAATTTACAAAAACCAATGTAAACAGGGAAAACCCAAACTCTTCTTCAGAGGACCTCCTATCCTTAAAAACAAAAGATATAGAATAGATCACGAGAACTTCACTCAAGAATGATAACCACGTCTCTCACCACAATATTGTTGTTCCCTGCGACACCTATGGAAAGAAAACAGATTTCAAGTTGGATTTCCATTCTTGGTATACACGTTCCTCATCGTCATGGAGTATAAACACAATATCAAGACAAGACAAGACAAAGACAGAAAGAAAACGTAAGATAATAAGTGATTCGTTCTCTCATTCATTCGATACCCTTTCATACCATTCTTTCCCTCCATCCTCCATCCTCTCTCATTTCTCAACACCCACCACAATATCCTCAATCCACTCTTCAAAATTTCCAAGGAATCTTTCATCTTCAATATTTACTCATCCCACCCCCAATTGGTAACAAAAAATGCAAAAAAGAGCCAGAAGATTAATCAAGGACACATTCTTTGTAATCCCAATCTAAAATCGGTGACTCCTTCGCTTTTGAGTTCGGTAGGCCGTAAACCCAACATAAGCACCCCCGACCACCAAAACAAACAAGACAATCTTGAAGAAAAACCAGCTCCAGCTTCCACCAGAGGCTTCATGTTTGTTCTTCTTCCAGCCATCCTTCTTATCACGTCCCTTGCCCGAAGAGCCTGGTCCCATCTTGCCTGGTCCCTCGGGGGAATTCGCCTCCCTTGCCTTCGTATCGTAGAGGTTCTTGGTGTGCACGGAAATGATATCGTGGTTATCACTAAGTTCTCCAGTCTCGGCGCTGAATCCCAAGTAGGAAACTGAGGGGATCATTGGTGGTTCATCGGTCTGGAAACACATGTCCCATTGGCCCTCAGCCTTGTATTGGATATCCAATTGCAAGCTCTTGTCTTGGAAATAGGTAAGACGGGCTATGGTTGGGACATTTGCATTTCGGATCCCACGCACGGAGCAGCCCATGAATTCATTGTCCTTTCCGTCATTGGCTTTGTCGTAGACCTTAGTTCCGTCACCTACCATAGCCATCACGTATGGGAATACGGTTCCTGGTCGGTTGTTCTTGTATGTGTCGAAGAAGATTCCTAGACCCTCGAACTTGTCGGCGGAACCGAAGACGTCACCCTGTGTTGCGCGTTGTTTGGTGAGCCACATGGCAAAACCGTCGCCGTGGAGGGAGTTGGATCCGTGGATTTTGAATTCGAATTCAATCTGCCAGAAATAAGTCAGACTTTGTCTTTCCTCGGATTACAACTACATCTTAGAAATAGTAGTAACGTACCTCCCAGTTTGTAGCCGTAAGTGGCACGCGCGAGAATATCCATCCTGCTTGTGAAGGTCGATCGGAACTAAGTCTGATATATCTGCAAAACGCCCATCAGTACCCGCCCTACCATCTCCAAGGAAGTCCAACATACTGATCCGCGCGAATAATTGTGTTTCCTCCAAAATCAAACCACCGACTTTGCATATCAGAATCTAAATAGGGCTATTCCGAATCCCAACATTAGCCTTCATATGCCCAAGATACGGAGTACCGACGTGAACGAACCGAATCCAGAGTATGTGTTCGCAACTATCAAAAGATATGTTAGCATACGACTTCACGGCGCCAACAAGAGTAGTCCTACAGGTATGCTTCTTATTCCATCGGCATTCGTAGTAGTCTGATCATGCGGACCTCCCTTTACCAGAGCCGCCAGCCCCAGGGCAGCCGACAGCGTCGAAGAGAACCACATTCTTTCGTATTGTGTATTTCGTATACTCCTTATGCTTTCCCTAAAAAGACCAAGCTCCCTCCAAAGCAGGCCCTCTTCAAAAGGTTCGCTCGCTCGCTCAGTTCAGACACGCCAAAGAAAACAATGCGCAGCGTCGTTCAGGAAGGGAAATCAAGCTCCAAGGAAAAACAAGGGGGATTCGAGAAAAAGGTGGAATTAAGGCGGAGCCAGTTGTTGGTGGTCTGTCAATTGGTGAGGGAAAGGGAAAAGGCAGAAACGCAACAGCAAACTAATTCGCAGGTGAAGTTATTCCATAGCTGGCCTTTCTGCCGCACCAGGCCAATAAATCCGGGGGTGTCAGGGTGTCAGTGTGTCAGTGCCACAGCTTGCTCAGTGCCCGGGCTGCTGCACTGAGCAATCCCTGCAATATCTTGAACGGTGGTCCGAGAATTTGCCTCAGCCTGGTCAGGTACTGTACGACACCACCGAAAAGTTTGGAGTGGTTCGAGGTTCATCGTCTACGAGATCAATCACCAGCTTGTACGAGTACTCGAGTAAAGTCCCTCGACCCACCACTCCTCGATTCTACACACACTTCCATACCGAGTCTACATCCAAAACAACCAGCAAAAATGGACGACACAAAAGCAGCAGTCATGAACCAAGTGCGACAAGAGGCAGCCTTGAACAATGCGCGCCAATTGATCGAGGTACATACCCGTCTTCAAACTACGTAATTGACGCCCTAAATATCCTAACAAAACAAACAGAGAGTCAACGAGCACTGCTTCGAGAAGTGTGTACCCAAACCAGGACCCTCACTATCAAGCGGCGAAACACAATGCTACACACAATGTATGGAGAAATATATGGCCGCCTGGAACATCGTATCAACCACCTATATTAAGAGGATACAGCAAGAATCAGCCAAGGGAGCTCCCGGGGGAATGTTCTAAGTGGTACAAAATGAGGGGGATATACGGTTAATTGTAACTAGAAGACGGAGAGGAAGAATATGTATGATCACACACGATGCGGCTTGTACAAAAGACGGCTGTCGAACGGGTAACAAGGGCGTTGGGCCTATGGTTGTATTATTCTGAGTTGAGGGATAGACCATACCAGAATCACCACTTCTATGCGGGTAGATCTCTGTGAGATATCACACAAAGCTACTTCTGCAAGTCAACTTTCAAATCATACACAACCTATTCTGACGTTGCCGTATTCAAAATCCGGAAATGCGGCCAGGACCTCCTCTTTTTCCTTATCATGGTTTCTCCAAAGTTTCTTTTTTACCAATGTCTCCGATTGATGAGTAGTTGCAGCGGTTGACAAGCATGCGGGGTCAAGGTCAAAATCCTAGGTGGGCTGCAGGGAGTTATCCTGAAAAACTCTCGATAGGTCTTGGAGCAATTGTAGAGTACAATGGAGGGGCACAAGAATTGCTTCTTTTCAAGGCACATCGCCCCTCTTCTTAGCCTCTTCAGCCTCCTTTTTACGAGCAAGATATCTTTCTTTGGCACTCATGATATCGCCCTCAGTCTTTCGACTCTTCGAGGCTCGTTCGATCTTTTGTCTCTCCTCTTCGTCTTCTTCCAATGCTCGTTTCGTGGCCTGCTCAAGCTGTGCCTCCATCATTCGTGATTGTCGTTCCCTCATTGCTTGCTTTCCGCCACCAGCGCCTACAAATCCGGATCCTCTACTTCGCTCAGAGGCAGTACCACCACGTGAAGTATTTGATGGCGCAGCACTCTTTGGTTTAGGGACAATATTTAAACCTCCCTTCAACAATTGTCTCTTGTCAACAACCTGGCCCTCGTCATTGACAGCAATGGCACCCCCAGTCTTTTCGTTGATCTCCCTTGCGATATCCGCCTCGGTCTTCTCCTTTTTTTCGTCTTCTTCCACTTCAGGTCCCTGCTTAGCTCTCTCTTCCACCGCCTTGACAATCTCAGCATGTTTTTGCTCCCCCTTCTCCAACATATTCTTATAAAAGTTCGTCATCCCAGCACCCTTATTTTTCTTCAACTCCTGCTCCTCCCTTATTTTCTCCTCCGCTTCTAACCTCCTATTCTCCTCCTGTTGCTTCTTATAAGCCGACGTAACAAACTTCTCCTTATCCGCAAATTCATCGCCCTCGGCTTCTCGATCCCTTGCTAACTTCTTCTCCTCCGCAATCGTCGCATCGCGTTTCCTTACTGCAGCGGCGGCGAGAAGATTCGACATGTACTTTGGTTTCCTCTCTTTATCCTCTTGCGTGACTTTCTTCTGTGGCTTCAAAGAATCATAAACAGCATCGTAATCGTAAATATTCGCATCTAATTCCTCCGCCTTCTCGGCATGTTTCTTCGATGTGAAAGATGCTGAGAGATCGCCGTACATGCTAATCGGCGCCTTCTTTGCGCCGCCATTGGGCTTTAATTTACTTGGTGGTCCAGTATTTCGTGACGGAAGAGATGACTTCTTGCCGCTTGAAAGGCCTCCAAATTCGCCGATTTCTTCGACGCCTGTAGAGGTGGGCTTTCCATCATCGTCGGAATCATCATCATCAAAGAGGCCTTTTCGTTTTGCGGGCAGCGGTTTGCTTCCTGGTTTTTTCTTGGAAAGATTCAATCCGTATGAGAGGCTGGCGCCGGACATATTGACGTGGTTTTGATTTCTTGATCAAGGTTGTTGGAGTTGAGAGGAAGTGAAGGTGTTTTGGAGGAGGTGGATGGGAATTTGAGTTGCGACAGCCTCGGCGAGAAGGCTGGAACCACAAATGTGACATGGCACCTTGAGGGCGCTTCCTCAAGACCGTCCCGCCCCAGCAAACCATTCACCGTGGAACGTCAACAACATTCATGAAAATCACAATTCACTCCCAAATCAGAGACGACATTTTACTCGATGGTTATCTTCAAGCGACCACATAGACTCAACTATTTCCGGCCGCGATGACGAGCGACACGGCGCGCGACCCAGTCGCACGCATGGAAAGCGCAACCATAGATCCAAAGAAGGACAAGAATTCCGATGAATACGAGGCGTCGCAGAAGTCGAAGTTTAGATTCAAATCTAAGAGGCGATCTCACGACGACGGCCGGCCTCGAAGCTCTTCCCATAGGAGCCACCGCGAAAGCGACCGCTACCACCGACACCATCATCGCAGCAAGCGGCGCAAACGCTCTCCCTCCCCCACCAAAACCAAGGATGACCCCTCACTTTACGACGATACTCACCTCCCAAATACCTCCTCAGGACAGTATGATCCGGATGTCGCATTTCGGGAAAGTCTCTTCGATGCGATGGCCGATGACGAAGGTGCGGCGTACTGGGAAGGCGTGTATGGGCAACCAATTCACACATATCCTGACGTCAAGGAGGGCCCTACCGGCGAGCTGGAACGCATGACGGATGAGGAATATACTGCGTATGTCAGGGCGAAGATGTATGAGAAGACTCACCAACACCTCGTTGAGGAAAAGGCGAGGAGGGAAGAGGCTAAGAAGGAGAGGGAGAGACTTGCGAAAGAAGGTCGTGAGCAAGAAAGGGAGGCGGAAAGATTTAGGAGGAAGGTCGAGGAGAGTCTTAAGCGGGGTGAAGAGAGAAAGAGTAGAAAGGCTTGGGGCGAGAGATGGGAAGTGTATACGAAGAAGTGGGAGAGCCTTGGGAAGGGAGAGGATGGTAAAGTTGCGGTCGCTTCTATTCCATGGCCTGTTGAGAGTGGCAGGAAGAAGGATCTTGACTTCAAGGAAATCGAGAGGTTTTATCTTAATGCGCCGACTTCTGGACAACCTACGGAAGCAGAGTTGGGGAAGATTCTGAAATTGGAACGCATTCGCTGGCATCCGGATAAAATCCAACAGAAACTGGGAGGGCAGGATGTTAGTGAGGATGTTATGCAAACGGTTACTATGGTCTTCCAGTTTATTGATCAGATGTGGTCAGAGATGAGGGATGGAAAGAAGTGACGTGGGTATTTCCCGTTTGATTTGTTCAAAAAAAAAAACTGGCTTTCGAACGCCTCAGACTCTCAGATTCCACCGCTCTTTCTGGCCATAGGTGTTCAGCGAATCGCTTGTCTCTCTCTCTCTTGCTCTACACAGCTCTAGAGAATTAGTTCCTGTCGTCCAAGACATTATACAAGAGCGGTCGAGGATATGTTCAAATCCTATTCGATGCCCCTGGAGGCGAAAGCGCTCTGCTCAAGTCCCATCGTTACTCGGTAAGTATCAGGCCGGCATTTGTTTGCACCTCCTGTATATAGAGCAACCAAAAAACAAGGCGAAGGCCACCTTGCACCAGCGAATCACTTGAAACTTATAACATTTACTCGTAGCACGGGCCTAGATATGGATCATATGGCGAGTATGAGTTTCCAGGTTGGGCGAGGATGAAACGATAAAATGCGGAGCTGGAGTGGAGGATTCCCGACGTGTTCTTTTCAGCAAGAAAAAAACAGGTGCTGAAACGACGGTCCAAACTCTTCAATTGGTGAACTTCGGGGATTTCAAGGATTGAAGATGGTTGCGGCGAGATGCGGACGTTCAGCAGTTTTCTCGAAAAGCGGAAAATGAGAGTGGGAATCTTTAGGAGAGAGAGTCGGCAGCTCCGTCTAATTATATTGGATGGGGTTTTGTTTAGGTGGTAGTCGCTTTTGAAGGGATCGTTGGGACTAAGAATAGACTCGATCTGGCGGGGTAATTTTATGCGGTAGATTACCCAGTATGACGGAGAACCAGGCCGGATTGCATGGCATGACCGTGGCCAGCGGCCAGTGGCCAGTGGCCACACCTACCACAGAGCTTTGTGATAAAGATGGGCAGACCAACTCGTGGACGCCTCGTGGGGGGGCACTGGGGGGGGGGGTGACAAAAGCGGAAGTGGTGGGAAAGTCTTTGCTACTGTACCATCATTGGGCCCTTTGCGCCTATCAAACCGCACATCTATCAGCCTTTTGGTTGGTGGCTTGGTGATACTGGTATATTACTTACCTAGATCGTACATGAACTTTCTTTCAACTGCACGGAAACTGGATATTTTGATTCTGGTAACATATAAGAAATAGATGGGGGGGTAGAGGGAGATTAAGAGACTCAATTGATCTTTCTATTGAATCTTTTCGTGCCTACTCGAGTACGGAATCCGGATAACTGGCCAAAGCAGATGAAGCTTGGCCAGACCAGAGGAGCAGGCAGGTAGACAGACAGGCAGGCAGACAGGCCCGGGCAGGTAGGTCGGAGTCTGGGAGTCTGGGAGTCTGGGAGTCTGGAGAGTCGGAGACCCAGTTGATCCCCCCATGGCCATGCAAAACGTGAAGGGGAAGGGATGCTCGTGGGCACTAGCGCTTCCCCGCCCACCTGGCGGTCCTGGGCGAGCAACGCGCATGTCTCAAGAACCAAGTCGTTGATGGTTGAGGGTGCATGTCTAAGAGCAAGTGCCACTGCTGCCACTGCCACTGCCACTGCCCACCAGCACAGTTGACCTGACCCTACTGGTACTGATCTGCTCCTCCGCTCCGTACTGCACCCTGCTTGTTCACATCCCTCTACTTGTACCTTCGACATCTTCACCTCCTTGCCTCTCCTCTCCTCTCCTCTCTCCTCTCTCCTCCATTCTCTCCTCCTACCAATTGACCATCTCCGTCGCCTCAATTGGAAGATTCTGTATAATCGGTGTTGTGCGACCGCTGCGACTCGGCTCCCCCACGGTACTTTGATCGCATCGCTCCCTGTGGTCTTCGCAGTCCCAAGTCCCAGTCCCAGTCCCAGTCCCCAAAGCCCAAAGCCCAAAGACGCACCTGCAGTTGGCGACATTCCACTTCCATTCGCAGACACGCACCTCATTCCTTCCTCCTCGAAGCTCGCTCTGTTTTGCGCAATCGTTTGATTCACGGCACTCAAGGGGACATTCCACAGCCATTTCACCTCAGACTCCCAGCTATTTGCTGAGGGAGCAATACGCTGCACCATCCCCCTCTCCCCCCCCGCGCTTCCTGCTCTAAGAAGCACCCAGGGCTCTTCTCGTATGCTCCTCTACTCCTCCACTCCTCCACTCCTCCGCCTCTCTTTCACCCTTCCTACACATCGCTAACACGATCGCCAGCTCAAGGTTGATCTTCACAAATTGAGAAAGTCAGTCGTTCTTCCAAAATCTTCTCTCACCCTTTCATATGCCGACGCTAGGCTTTCTAAAGAAGAAACGGACACGGGAGTCGCCTGGCCAGATCGACCCCTCCTCGCGGAATTCTGCCAGTCAACCCACAAGCCCAATCACTCCCACTTCCTCACGAGGCTTTGATAACTCAATCGCTTCCCTCTCCTCCCACTCAACGGCACATTCACACCCGAGTTCCCAGGCAATTCCAGTCAAATCGGAAATAGTGCCCGCAACCGTGGGTGATCAACAGCCAATGACACAAAGAATACCTCCCCAACATCAGGACCCCGCCCAAGAGGCCCAGTCACTACCAGATTCGAATAATTCCAACTCTTCAACAGGGCAACATCTTCCCTCAATCAACAACCTCATCCACCCTCATCCGTCGCAGCATGACGGCGCTGGTCAATCGGCCCCTGTAAAGATGTCAACTTCTGCCGTTTCTAATACTTCAAATGGCTCTCAGCCTGTCCCCGCTGGAACCCCAGCATCTAATTACATTTCACAACCAGTAGTTCCAGCAGCTACGCCCGCAAAGCAGACTTCTACGTCCGTAACGGAGCAGCCAACGGTGATCAGACAGACCAAAGGCAAATACTCGCTGGGAGATTTCAACATACTGAGAACTTTGGGAACTGGCAGTTTTGGCAGAGTGCACCTGGTTCAGTCGAAACACAATCAACGATTTTATGCCGTCAAGGTACTGAAAAAGGCGCAAGTCGTCAAAATGAAGCAAGTCGAGCATACCAACGACGAGCGGAAAATGCTGCAAGAAGTCAAGCACGCATTCCTAATCACATTATGGGGTACATTTCAAGATTCAAAGAATCTGTACATGGTGATGGATTTCGTTGAGGGTGGTGAGCTTTTCTCGCTCCTACGAAAGTCGCAGGTAAATATTCCTTAATTTCGGCATGCGCAAACGGTACTAACAGATTCAAGCGATTCCCAAACCCAGTGGCCAAATTTTATGCGGCGGAGGTCACCTTGGCATTGGAATATCTTCATTCCAAACATATTATCTACAGAGATTTGAAACCTGAGAATTTACTGCTTGATCGTCATGGTCATCTCAAGATCACTGATTTCGGTTTCGCTAAGAAGGTGCCCGATATCACTTGGACGCTGTGCGGTACACCGGATTATCTTGCCCCGGAGGTGGTGGCTAGTAAGGGGTACAACAAATCTGTCGATTGGTGAGTGGACATTCTGCCCAGTGTCCAGTGAATTTCATTAATAAATCTCTAGGTGGTCACTTGGTATATTGATCTTTGAAATGCTGTGTGGTTTTACTCCATTCTGGGATGGTGGATCACCAATGAAGATCTATGAGAACATTCTCAAGGGTCGTGTCAAATACCCACCCTACATTCACCCAGACGCTCAAGATCTGCTTCAACGTCTCATTACACCCGATTTGACGAAGAGACTAGGCAATCTACACGGTGGTTCTGAGGATGTCAAGAACCATCAGTGGTTTGCCGAGGTGACGTGGGAGAGATTGGCAAAGAAAGATATTGATGCGCCATATGTTCCACCCGTCAAAGCTGGAGTTGGTGATGCAAGTCAATTCGACAAATACCCTGAAGAGACCGAGGCATATGGGGCTACGGGGCACGATGAGTCAGTTTTCAACATCTTCTCACCCGCTATTTCGAGGCTAACGGATTACAGACATGGTAGCCTGTTCAAGGACTTTTAGTTTTGCCGCCATTATTTTCTCTACGCGGAAGAGAACAAGATCGTGCTCTATCCGAGGGGGCATTTCTCGAACCCAGCGAAGGATCTGCACATATACTTAATATGCACCACTTAGTACAGTCGATAATTCTTTGAGTCTGGGCGGAAAACAGGGGGGGGGGATCGGAGGCGAATGAAATTTTGTGGGAGAAGGAAAGGGGGGAGGGATATCGCTGGTTTTTTGCATCCATTGGGAGTTGTATGGAATGGATTTTACGGGATCGCGTTGGGATGTCTGATGATGATGGGTTGATATGCCTGGGAATGAGTGGTTACGGGAGGGGCGGGGCGATGTACGATTTGAAATGGGATGGAATGGGTATAGGAATTAGGGATTGTATACCTAGGAAATATCAACTTCCTTTGCCTTGGCTGGAATTGAATTGAAACTAGACCTCAAAAGCATGGACAAGTCAGTTTTGATTGTGGATTCGTGGTTTGTTTTTTTTGGGAACGGTAAATAAATGAATTACCCCCTTAACTTATTGGATATACCTCAAATACCCCCCCTGCGATGTTTACTTTTGACGTGGTGGACTACCCCCTAACTAAATTTATACCGCCTAAAAGGTGGGGTAGTCTAGTCTAGGTAGGTAGATAGTTTCCCGTAAAAGAGGGGTGGGTATTTTAGTGGGTAGGTTTTAGTTGTTAATTTGTTTTAGTTAAGAATTATTTATTTACTTTTTTGAAAAATATCTATACTCATTTTCTATTAAGTGAGAGTTACTTATTGATATAGGATAGTATTTTAATAAATAGCGGGGTAGGTACTAAGGTAGTATAATATCGAGTGAATAGAGTAGTACTAATCCTATATTACTGTATAAGCTTCGCGACTATGTAGGAGCTTATTAGTTAGTATACTACCTAGGTAGGTGGTGTAGATAGGAGCGATCGAGGAGATATTTGGTTTTAGGATTAGTTAGTAGTTGGTCTTGTGGAAAGTAAAGGGATTTAAGCTGTAATACGAGTTTGTAGCGAGGTAAAGGGTGGTAAGAAGGGGAGGAAGGGGGGGTTAAGGGGGAGTGGGGGGAATAATGGGAATAATAAGAAGGAGGAGGAGGAGGGTGTAAGGTTATTAAGTAAGTAAAGATAAGGAATACTAGAAGTAGACTACGAGGTAGAAAGCAAGTAAATAGTAATATTTAATTAATTTACTTTCTTTGTTCATTGTACTTTGGTCTATAGTACTATACTATAAATTTGTATGGAGGAATATAATATCACGATTTTTATTTACAGACTTGAATACCCCTCTTTTACGTTAGACTACTAGGACTTCCCGTCTTCTTAAGGGGTATAGATTTTGGGGTAGTCCTGTTAAAAACTTTATATTGTAGGGGGTATTTATGGTATTTGAGGTATTGGGAATAAGTTGGGCGTGTTTTGGTTATTTATTGTTAAAAAAACGAGGAATACTAGTTGGTATTATATATTACTAGGCCTCTTGATAAGGTTTTATAATTTGAGAGATGAAAGGACTCGAAGGAGACTTAAACATGTGGAAATTGGGGGTTTGCTAAACGCGAAAAACGAAAATACGGTATACCTTTGGTGAATGAGGACAGGTTGGGTAAATAATCTATATGTTATGCCTTTAGTTTGTCTTTCCTTATTCTCTTTTTTGTTGTTCTGTGTAATTGTTAGGATATATGTTATTCATATAGTCATATGACACAAGCGTTCGAGTACTTAAGTCCTCGAACGCTTTATCCTTAGTTAGCCCTTTAATCGATTATCATACTTTACAAAGAGAGTATATTGGTTCACCCGCTTTTACACCAACAGTAATCAATCCTACTATTTTTATTCTTCTCTTCTCTTCTCTCATCTTCTCTATTCCGCAGTAATTGTGTCTGCAGCAAATATTCAGTTGAACTACTTATCTACACATCATCAGCACAATTAAGCTAGTAAACAATGAAATTCAAAGGGTTTCTTTCTATGTCTGTAGAAAGCAAGTCCAAAACTTACAGCGACTTTAAGTTCCGATTACAGAAGGTTTTGGCAGTCAGGAACTCCTGGTCTGGATTAGAATTTAGCGAAAGATCAACATATGGGAAGTTCCGTATAATGGTTTCCACTATATCTATTATCTAGATTCCCAATTTCCTAAATTTTGTGAAATACCTTCCCATTCCTTGGCTCGTGATATTGTAAGATATTCCCAGCTTGGAGTTTGAACCTGAGGAAGGTGTTACCTATACACAGCCAGCGTGACGCTGCTGGCGTGTACAACCTATTGTAACCTCGATCACGAGGGGATTCAACTTGTTGTAACCCAAACCGGGGCCTGTGAATTTCGAATCCTTATCACTATGAAGTACGGATTTTTCAAAGTGAACATGGAGATGCTTACATTCGTCGTTCTCGCCATTTTTATGGGCAACACATTCGCTCAGGGGACACCTGAGTTCTATGGCCGTGTCGCTCGTCATGGTACAGTTGGATTGTAAGTAATACAGATATTTATCGTCCGTTTTCACCATCGAGTTCGTCTTATCTAACTCATACTTAGGGGTATGACCATGTATCATCCAGTTACCTGCGCCTACGCATGTCGCTCTACAATGAGCGCCTGGAAACTAAACTGTGACACTAACCAGAACTCGCCTTCAGTCCACTCTCGCCACCACAGGGACAGTATTGATAACCCAACATTCATGACGAAGAGAGCATCGACAAATCCCATAGTCTCCACGACTCCAGCTTGCTACGCGACAAACGATCCATTTTTGACATCTCTAGCTTGGTGTATCAAAACTCACTGTCCCGTAGACATCAAGATCTCGACTGTAGAGAAGTATTGGGAAATGAATGTTGCGGGTCGTATGGATGACCAGCCTTTGCCGAAGTACTCGTATCAGTATGCTCTTGGTCTTATTACTATACCCCCGAAGATTGTTCATAATTCTAGTTTGGTGCTTAATCAGACGGAGCTCGTGAGTGAGCGTTTGTATCAGCTCTTTCTGGGTTCTCTTGTGGGGATTGATGATAACCTTGCGCTGAGCAGTCAGTATGCGTAAGTCAGCCCTTTCTTGTGAAGTGTTTCGGGAGAGGGATGGTGCTAATTTTTGAGGTTCTGGATAGACTCGTTGTGCTTCTTACTTGTGGGCTTGCGCCTATTCTCTTCTCTCTGTTGAGGTTTCTACCACTCCCTCAGGCTTTCGTAACGTGAGTTTCTATTCGCCATCTTCTACTACGAAATTTGTATTCTGACTTCTAGATAGCAAGTTCTACGCTTACGTGATTGATCCACCTCTCTTCGGGAATCAACATGCTGTTCCAGTATTCTTTGGCTTGGGTATCATGCCCACCCGTGGCCAAGGACTTTTTATAATTTACATGTGGAGCATCAATCTCATCCTGTTATTTGTAGGACATAAGATTACCTGGCCGAACTTATGGTTTACTACACGATCAAGCCAGTGGGTTCAATGGGTTGCTACTCGTGCGGGTTTGTTAAGTGTGGCGAACCTCGTTTTGACGATTTTATATTCTAGGTGAGCGTCTCAGGTATTTCTTGACTCAAAGTCCCAACAAGATAAAGAGAAGTAAAAAGATGAAAATCTCTAATGCGGTCCATTACAGCCGAAATAACCTCCTCTTACTCGTGACCGACTGGTCACGCAACACATTCGTCCTTCTCCATCGGTGGATAGCAGTAATCTGCATATCACAACTCTACATCCAAGACCTTCTCTACATCCGCTATTTCCACTCAACATACATCACTTCCTTCAAGTACTCATACTTCGTCTGGGGAAGTATCGGGGCAGTAGCAATGACCATGCTTCTCCTCGGCTCCTCGCTCCTCATCCGTCGCAAAGCATACCAGTTCTTCCTACTGTGGCATATCTTCTGGGCGCTTACCCTCCTCGTAAGCATTTTTCTAAGTCTTTATTTGAGATACCATTGGCAATGGGGATATGAACTTTGGGTTGCCCTTGCATTCGCGATTTGGGCCGTTGATTGGCTGCTTGCGAGGCCAATCAGGGTGTTAAGAAACGGGCTTGGGAGGAAGGCATACGTGCACATCATTGACGAGGATTACGTGAAGATCTTTATACCTGGTGTTGTTGCTGATGGGCATGTTTACTTGTATTTCCCCACGCTTTCCTGGAGGTTCTGGGAGAATCATCCTTTTTCAGCTATCACTGTTCCTGGATCCGGTTTGACGACTACTATCCCTAGCTCTGAGGCGCATTCTCCTACGATCGAAGAGTTAGAAACTGGAAAGGAAAAGGAAAGCTTGACGCATGAAAAAGCTGTTAATGGTAGATTGGAAGTACCCTCTGGACCGGGTCTCGTATTCTTTATCAGGAAAAGAAGTGGAATAACCGCAAGACTCGCGTAAGTCCTCTCCACTCCTTACTGAACCAATCATTTGCATACCTACCTCCCCCCTCTCACTCCCACTAAGAAATACTAACACCCTCATCTTCATCAGAAACCACGCAACACAATCTACTACCCCAATACCAGTATTAATAGAATCCTCCTACGGCGCCCCCATATCCCTCCTCCCCACCCTCACCCCAACCCTCGCATTCCCACACACCCTCCTCCTAGCCGGCGGCACAGGAATCACCGCCTTCCTCCCCCTCCTTCTCCATCCCCCCTCCTCTGATTATCCCCACGGCCAAAACAAACTCTTCTGGAGCGTCCGAAGTCCTGCGCTCGTCGACGCTGTTCAATCACTTTTCAGAAATAATTTTCAAACTCTAGGTGATGGACGGTTTCTTTGGGGGAGGACGGAAGTTTGTATTGCGATTGGAACACGATTTGAGGTCAAAGAGGTGCTTGAGAGGGAGTTGAGGGTTAATGGGGATGCGGGTAAGGGTGGCACGACGGTTGTTGTTTGTGGGCCGCCTGGGATGGCGGATGGGGTTAGAGGTGTGGTTACGGGGTTGGCGAGGGGGGGTGTGGGGGTTAGGTTGAGAGAGGAGAGTTTTTCTTTTTAGTGGCTTTTGTGGGATTGGGAGGTCGGGGGGTCGGGATCTCGGACGTGATTCCATTCGGTATTAGGGTAGGATGGTGGTAGTTGTTTGGTTCGTAGAGCTTGAAATGAGTAATACTAAGAAGTAGTTAATACTTCAAACTAGACGTGCTAAACTTGATCATTATTTAGGAGGCTATTCGTACTTACTATATTATAGTACTAAGATTCGGGAGATTTCAATTTAGACGTCACTATATCTAGGTTCTCTAGTAGGATATAGGACATTTTATACTCTACCTCTTTGTGAAGTAGCTCAGAGGATACCAATAGAAATGAGTAACTAAGTAAGAGGTGTAGTTTGTGCAAAAGAAGTGATAGAATTGTGTGTAAAGCTTGTCTAGTTCTAGGTGGGAGAAGCTCAGGCTATATAGTCCTGGTGCGCATGTTCCTTGGTAGCACGCATACACCTCATAATGGAGTGCTACAGACGAGCACGGAGGGCGCATCACGTGACACTCTTTATTATACTTAGTTATATAATAAAACTTCTTGATTATAAAACTTTCGCTAGCCTAGTAGATTGTTTTAAAATTGTAAACTTAAAGCCATTCTAGGAAACTAAAGGTAATGTACTCTTGTTATATTAGAGAAGAGATTGGAGAGTTAAGACATGTCACGTGATACGTCCCTACTACCTATTCTAATATAGACTCGTTAACTCCCAATGAAACTACTAAAGATACGACTTTGTTGCAATACATAGTTAACCTATATAGTAGTCTAATATTCGAGGCTCTAGGATCTCATGATAATATTCCAATAGCCAAGAAACCCCGTAGTACCTAAGACCCCGCTTTTAAAAAGTGCAAAAAAATAAAAAAGAGCAAAAACATACAACAGCAGGTATTCGCTGGTGGTCACCCACCCAACTACTAATCTGCCGATCTGAGGCTTATGTATGGCAGAGCGGACGGGATGCCCAGTTCTCCTCAGTCTATGGTCGTATGTGTCAGTTGGTGTGGTATTCGTGTATATGATGGGGAAACTTGAGACGTGGTTGGTGGAAATACATATTCTCAACATGTATACCCTAGAGACTGCCTTATTTCAGGAGATGTTAGAGAATTTCGCTATAGATTCTGTTATTAGCTGTACTCGTGTATTTACTTTTTGCGAAGCTAGGTTTGCCTATACTTTTTGGGCATTTTTATACGCGCAATTGATTGTGACTTTTATTGGCTAAAGACGTTCTTTGTCGCCTAAGTCGAGGGTTTTTATGTTTGTTTGTCTTTTGAGATTTTAGTTGGGGTATTTTGCTTTCGATTTTGTACTGTACTATGGGTAGCACAGTAGTGTATAGTAACGTGGCACCGCATTCAACTTCCCGTAACATTGGTATGACCTTATTACAATCATAACCTATTCTCGAACTCGTCCGCTCGATGTTTATGCAAATTTTTAGCGAAAATCAATCGTTATTCATTTACTATACAAGCGTCGAAAACCCTTAAAGGGGAAAGCAACCTTACGCGAGAACTCTGTCACCGCCTTCCCTTGAAAGATCCAACATACACACCAAGTCACCATTCCCCTCTGAACATCATTCCAACATGATCAGCACCGCTGATAGTTTGCCAATCGCCTCTCTGAAAGCTACTATTCGAACCATCATTATCATCTCGTACGGCCCAATATCTCTGAACCTCCTCGCTTCCCGTGAACGTCTCCAGAAACATACGCAACGAGGCTTTCAACACCAGCTGTATCTATCGATACATAAACTATCGAAACTCCAACTCTACAAAAGATTCGTCATCACAAAGGGAGCTCACCGACCCTATGCCAGAAGATGGATCATAGAAGTGTCTAGGAGTCGACCACACCTGTGTATCGACCTCTATCTATGGAACCTAGAGAGATACGGCTTCTCACACTAAATCTAGGTCAATTCAAGGACGATATTCATTGTACCCTATCAAGCTCGTCTTTAGAAGATTATCCTTCATACGAAGCTCTTTCCTACTGTACGTATGGGGTGATGGTGGTTCTCGGTAACCAATATTTGTGAATGAGCGACACATGCTCGTCACCCAGAGTACGTATATACAACAATACTTGATATCGCTCATGGCATGAGACCTGGTGTATCTAGATCTCAGATTTTGATGAGGATCTAGATAAAATCGATCTCGTCGGCTTTGAGTACACTGGATCAGATGTCGCTGTATCTTGCACAGTTAATAGGAGACTACTTATATCTAAGGATGCGGAATGGCTAGGGCCCACACCAGATAGTGCAGCTATTGGTGGCGTAATTGCTCTCCTAGAAGCCGGATCTGTACCATACATTCTACATCCAACGGGTGAGACACGGGAGTACTACACGTGATTCTGGATCCTCAACTATATAATATCCTCACCTACACTTAAATAGCTCTGTACCCTGAACTCTGCATCCTGTTTTTTCCCACTCGACGAACCACATACCAGGTTTATGACAAAAACAGGCGAGCATGAGCTGATGAGGGATGCGTATATACACTGTGCCATGGATGGTGAAATTTGGAATCCGGATCTTTTATAGGAGATACTTCTTGTGTGAATTATACAACTATCTTATTCTGAAAATTTCGACGTTGTTCACGGCAGCATTCCGTGTGAATAACAGGGGGTTGTCTGGGCATCGACTTTTTCTCCTTATCAGAAATGATATCGATGATTGTTGAACCTGCCAAGCTATTTAGTATGAATTATTTTCTTCAACTCCCCGGCGCCCGCACCTGCGCGGCTGCTACCCGGCACCGGGTAAACAGTATAAGCGAATGATACCTTCTTCCTTTGTACCTCATTTGAAAAGTCTTTTAGGGGGTTTAAGGGCTACGCCTCTACTCGAGTATGCTTTCGCAAATAAATCTTTTCGTATTATCAAGTATCTCATTGCCGTTATCAAAGAATAACCAAGTTACTTTTGCAATAACGAAGATAGGACCATTAAGTCGGGATTTTAAAAGAATAGAACTGTTTATATGCATACCCCTCGAATAAGTAGCATCCCCACTTCTACCAGTCTGCGGGGGTTTTACCAAAATCTGGTGATCGGCATTGATCCACACCATTTAATTGCCGAGCTTATACTTAAGTATGGTACTTTGCAGAAATAAATGATTTCCTCCCTCACCGCATTTCCCACTTCCTTTCCCTCTCTCGGTGGGAAGATTTCGCAGCGATGAAAATCTTCAATTTGCTCCCCGCTCTGATCTTTCCGCTTCTCGCCCAGGCCCAAGATTCCACTTACGATTATGTGATTGTCGGTTCTGGTCCAGGAGGGGGTCCTTTGGCTGCCAATCTCGCCCGAGCTGGTCATTCTGTTTTGTTACTAGAAGCGGGTGATGACCAAGGCGATAATCCCAATATAACAAGCACTTGGAACTTTATCAATGCGTATTTGGCTCCAACTACGAGATGGGATTTTTGGGTAGCGCATTCGGACGATGAGGAGAAGGAAAAGAAATACCTTCATACTACTTGGAGAAAGACTGATGGGAGTTTTTATGTTGGATTGGATCCTCCAGAAGGTGCTGAGAGGTTGGGTGTTTGGTAGGTCTTTGACATGAATGAGGGGAGAAGAAATATCTGCATTTAATACTAACTTTAATGTTACAGGTATCCTCGCGCCGGCATGCTGGGTGGTTGTGCTATGAATAACGGTGCAAATATCGCAATGCCAGCAACTGCAGAAGTAACTAAACCCTTTCGTTCTTTCTATATACCCCAGCTGGACGGGTCTAACATACAACTTATTGGTGGTTTCTTCTTCTTCCCTATTGAAGAATTGAGCAATCTGCTTTGATGATTTCTTAAGTAGAAAACGAAAGGCTGACTTGATGAAAAATTAGTGGAAACATATTGCCGATATCACAGGTGATGATTCCTGGACAGAAGAAAACATGCGACAATATCTCGTCAAACTCGAAAGCTGCAACTACGTTCCCAGTGGGAGTACACCAACTCATGGTTTCAGTGGATGGTTGGAGACATCACAAGCCCCAGGCGCTTGGGCAAGCGATGTGAATTCTGACGCTTTCACAATTGCGAGCTTGGTAGCCAACGCCACTGGATTTGGAGACTCCGATTTATCTGAACTTGTGAAAAGAGATATGAATGCAGCAGATCCGGATCGCGATCAAAGTTTAGGAATCTTTGGACCATTGACTCATGATAAGAATGGAATTCGGTCCTCTCCAAATTCTTACATTCGAAAGACGTTGGCAGATGCGCAGAAATTTCCACTCACAGTTCAGCTCAACACACTCGTCACTAAGGTCATTTTCAACACAGATGATCCTAACGCTCCTGTGGCTACTGGTGTCGAATTCATCCAAGGTCCGCATCTTTATTCGGCTGATCCTTTCTATAATGCCTCTGAAACGGGTGTTCCAGGCAAAGTATTTGCTTCGAAGGAAGTTAGTAAGTTATTATGGATTTCCTCTTCTCTCAAGCTCCCAAGACCTTTCTTGTCGTATCTTCTGCCGGCAGTAACCCCGAAAACTTGAGCAAATAGGCAATAACTGACTTCTCAAACTTTTAGTCGTTGCGGGTGGTGCGTTCAATAGTCCACAAATCCTCAAGCTCTCAGGCATTGGACCCGCTGCTGAGCTCGCGAAATTCAATATTACAGTGATCAAAGATCTTCCCGGAGTTGGAGCAAACTTGCAAGACAACTACGAAGGTGGAATCATGGGTCAGTACGAGAAACCGATTACGGGAGGACCCTTCTTTGATGTAAGTCAGATGAACTATGCAAAGTAGATAGAAGCTAATCACGGTTCGTTTAGGTGATGCTCAAGACCGCTCTTGCAAAAATCAGAAACATTTACTTCTTCTGCGGAGTATTCTCTTTTGAAGGATTCTGGCCCGAATTTCCAACCCAATACGTGAACCAATTCCTCTGCGCAATGGTTCACATGAACCCCAAAAACATCAACGGTCGTGTTCTGCTAAAGAGCTCCGATCCGCGAGACTCGCCAGACATCAACCTCGGATTCTTCTCCAAGGGTGATGACGAAGATCTGAATGAGATGTACGAGGCAGCAAAGTGGATGCGTCCTTACTTCAATTCTGTTCCTAATAACAAGTTTACGGAACTCCACCCTTGTACACACGAAAACTGTACGGTTGCCGACGAGAAGGAGTTCTTGAGAGATCAGGTCTTCAGTCATCACGTTAGTAGCAGCTGCGCAATCGGAGCCGATGATGATCCCTTGGCTGTGCTGGATTCGAACTTTAGAGTAAGAGGTGTGAAGAATTTGAGAGTTGTTGATGCGTAAGTTCCTCTCTGTATACCGCATCCATTCAGACCAATGGTAGTGTCAAACTATATCTCCTTGACAATATGCTAATTTCGAATCAGGAGCGCGTTCCCAAAGGTGCCTGGGGCATTCCCTGTGTTACCTACCATGGTAATCAGTGAGAAAGCTGCTGATGTAATTTTGAGGGGAGTTGAATAAGGGAAATGAGTTTTCTGTATATACGCGGAGAATTCTCGTTAAAAGATGTACTAGCGCTCTTCATTTTTAGGGAAACGAGAAAAAAAAGCCCTTATATCATGAGTCTTTCAAGTACACCCAAGTGAAACAAATTGAAAAAGTGGTTAAAAGATACAGTACATATTACTTGATCATTTTGGCGAGACTTCAATTGCGTAAAGAATCTGAGGAAAATATAACATCGCTATCAGATATCTGGAACTCTTCCTAAGGATTTTACAAGTAATACAATTTCGGCGAATGAGACACAAGCTTTCTCTCCCAGAGAAAAGAGGTGGATGAAATGAAGAGAAGAAGCCTTTAACTACGTCTGAATGAGTGCTAGAAAGGGCTCTGAAAACTGGTGCTCACCTTCAGTCTAAAGAAAGAGAGCGGTGATCTATAGATAGTGGTAGTTTGATAGCGAAAATTGGGTCCATCACAGCTATCTGTCTTCACCTTTGTAAGTTATAAACTACCTCTGCTACATCCTTTCTTTTTTCAATTCAAAAGATACAATCTTACCCAGACACAACTGCTCAACAGTATATAAAGTGAAAACAAAACCCAACCATGCGCTTCATCCTCTTCCTCCTTGGCCTTTTCGGTCTATTCATTACGGTACGCAGTACCTAGGGACTCCATCCAACTTGTCACTGATATCAACAACAGGCAATAACAACCCCAATTCAACCCAACTCTTCCTCTCCTGAACTCACCTCTCACCAAGGCGCTGCTCCAGACCTCGAAGCCAGCAATATGACACACGTTCTCGCCCACGATAAGCGTAATAAGGTAAGTCAATTTACTCGCCCGAATCAATTCATCTCCAATGTGAGAGAACCTGCACTGACTTTACCCTAGGACAAAATGTACTGCTGTTTGGATATCCCAAATCAAGGATGGGCGTATGGACGACGACAGTATATCGAACAAGGAATCGACTATCTCTGGGATTATTGGCCAAGAGGTTTGGCAACGGTTTGTATTGCACCTCGGTATTGCCAACATTTGACTTGCTATAATAATGCCGAGATACTCGTATGCAATGATGTTAGTTTTCCCCCCATCCGCTTTGTGAATACGAGTATGTTATGTCTTTTGAAGATCAATGACTAACTATTGATATTGAATCTTAGAACGATTACCAAATTTGCCCCAACGTTTCGTATCTTGCAACTTACGCAGAAGATATAAGTAACATTTGCACCTACCCAGGAAACAATGAGTGGGTTTGTGGACAGTATTTTGACACGGATAGGTACAAGTAAGTGATGTTACATTCTCTTCAATCAAACGGCAAAGGCTAAATATGAACAGTGTCATTATCAGGGGGGCACGTTGTTGAGCGACACAAATCATTGATCAAGCCAGGACTTCCTTCGAAATGAGAGATACAAATAGAAATACAGAATTAGAGCTAGCTGGGCGCTAGAAATCCGATTGCCAGTATCATAAGTCGAAGTTGCTTTTACCCAACTAGCTTGAAAAATAAACGTATTTATCAAGTCTGAGATTCTACGTATAATAATGGCTTCCCTGGTTTCTTGTTAACTGGTGACTGCTTTCTGATCTTATTCATGGTTACATGAATCGTTCGTTCCCTACTACTTACTACCTTGACTTTCCTCATATGACAATATCGTCGCGGCGAAATTATATGAAACACAATGATTCAGGATTCCTTTAAGACTGCTACTTGGGATACAATAATCACAATCTAGACAAAGTCTCATACAGGTCTTTGAATTTTCCACCATACCGTGGCAGCTCTAGGAAAGAACACCATGTTGCTTTCTTTGAGAATTGAATATTGCCCGCATGAAGTTACTATGGATAGTGTCGCTCTTATGAGAGCAGAATCAGCTGATCCCGGAACCATAAGGCCCAAGGGGTGATCATTTTCTTCGACTCTTTATACGACGTTCTCTGCATTTGAATTTATTCTCAAGATCCCGATAAGATTGCAAACTTATATCTGTTCACATTGTGAACAACAACCTATTGAGGGTGTCTTCCCCATTTTTGTGATGCTATAGATGAGATGCAATAATAAGCTCACTATATATGCAGCCGAGAATCAGGATAGCAAACAAGGTGTAGGGAAGTACATGTCAAGTGTACTCGAGATCCCGAGTATCCAATGATATAAGAATGGTCCTTTCAGATCCCTAATTCCAATCCAAAGATGTGGTCATTTCCCCATCACCTTTTCCCTTTTCGCCCTCTTTTCTTTGTTTCTTTCCTTGATCACTTCAGAGAAAATCCAGGAAGGAACTTTTCAATTTATAGCGAGTGAAAGTTTCTACGGTATTGTCAGTAATTAGGTGATCACTAAATAAGTGTATCAAATGAAAGAGCCTAGGTAAACCAGATGGCATGTACTGTACATGACTTAGTACTTAAGATTCACCCACATAGAAGGCATTAGCAAACAAAAAAAGCTTACAAACATATTTACACGTGTCCGTCATCTTTTCACGGGTCCTACTCAACAGTATTCGTAATCTTACTTATCAATCACTTGTTTATTAATACAAAAGTTGATACCACAACTCACCTGTTTTGAATGAGGTACTTCTTGGTTCGTAACACCAGGTAATACATATGCAGCAAGATTACATCAGGGATATATTTAACCGCATCTAAGAAACAGAAACACAACATGTAACCACCATCAACACCACAACTTCAGCATCTCCACCGTAAACCAAGACACAATTCATCACCATGGCCTTCAAACTCTCAGTAGTAACCGATTCCGACATGCACCGCTGCTTCGAAATCGCCTCCCTCGCCTACGGCCAAGAGCATCCCTACTTCAACAAAGTCTACCCGCACCACGAAACCCCATCCGGTCGACAAATCGGAGCCACCCGTATGATCGCGACCAAGAATCAGGATCCCAATACCACATTTCTCAAAGTCACGGATACATCAAACGACGTCATCATCGCGATGGCGAAATGGAATATCTACAAAAACAACACGATACCCGAGGAAGTTTCGCTAGAAGGAGATTTTTGGACGAGCGACGAGGAGAAGGAGTATGCGCAGTTACTTTTTAGCGAGTTCCTTCTCCCGAGACGGAAGGCTATTCGGGATAGTGGTGGGAATGTGGTTTGTGAGTTTCTCCCTCCGATTTACTGTATACTTGATTTCACTCCCTTCCTGAACGAATGCAATGCTAAGATTACTTTCCCAATAGCCTTGGATCTTCTAGTCGTGGATCCGACTTATCAACGTCGTGGAGCCGGTCGCATGTTAGTGAAATGGGGGACGGAAATTGCAGATTCGTTGGGTGTGGAGACTGTGGTTGAAGCATCGAATTATGGACGGGGACTCTATGAACAAGAGGGGTTCAAGGAATTGGAAACTTGGGAAACGAGACTTCCTGATAAGTGGCAGGGGAAGAAGGAGAAGCAGAGTTTTATTTGGATGATTAGACCTGTTAAAGAGGTCAAGGTCTCCCCTACTCACCCCAGCGTGTTTGCTAGAATTCGGGGTTTCTTTTCGTCTAGCAATAAGAAGGAGTAAATAGTGTCTAGACAATTCTTAAAGAGGAAAGGAAGTTATGATGTTGAGTAATATTACGTGGAATAAAGTGTTGGTTGGCCATGGAGTTTATTTTTTTAGTTGGGAAGCTAGCTAGGAATGAATGTAGGTCTCGCAGATGCTTAGAGCAAGCAATCCACTTTATGCTATTATAAATCTGGCAAAAAAAAACCCCCCAAGCCGCTCAACGAGAATAATTCTAGAGCCAATCCTCCACACCCCTACGCGTCCACCTACCTCTGGTATGATCCTTTAGGACTTATCGAGTGAACCCCAGACAAAGCAGTCAGCATCACAGTCCTGACCAAATCCTGGAGTGCCTGAAATATCTAAGTCTATAAAATCACAAAGAAATCGTGCTTCTCAAACTTAGACATTGAATATTGTCCGTGTTGCGTGGGTGTGTGTGTGTGTACCCGAGAAAAATAAATCGACACAGACCTTGCCGCGAACTTACCAACATAGACACACATCCCTCGAGGCAAATTCCGAAAATCTCGATAAGAATTCCAACCTCAAAGAAACCAGGGAAGGCAAAAAAAACAAGATCCGAACCAATACACGAGAATTGAGTCGGTGGTTGTTGGTGGCGAGATGATAGATGTGATGTGATGCCTTAAGCGATACCACCCTTTTTCAAATCCCATAAGAACAATCTCGATTATTGAGATCAACAAACGGCACAGACCCCATATCCAATTTCATCATCTCACCACCTCAATTTGGGTTTTGACGAGAAGAGTATTGTTTGTCTAGTTGGTGCCTGTCTACTCGGTAATACACTACACTGCACTCAGAGCAATTGCATTCATAGGATTACAATTGCGGCACAGCACAGAAATTGTAGACGGGATCTCGAAATCCAACCCAACAAACAAAAAGACAACTTACAGATTTACCAATCTATCACAACGCAGATTACGCAAGACGGGAAGAAGATCTAGATTGTGCGACGTGGATAAAACATTTCCTCACAATTCTGGGAAAAGAGGCTGAAAGGCGCAGCAGCAGCAGCAGCAACGTTGCGATCTTGGTATTAGGTCGTTGGTGTTGGTGTTGGTTAGTGTTGGTCGTCAAAGTGCAATTCCTGTCAAAACTCATGGGTTTTTAACCTCTGTCACACCAACCAATATCGGCCTGGCCTGGAGATGTCCTTACTGCGCCTTTCAAGGAGTGTACGTTGGAACCTGGAGTATATTCCATCGGATATATTCAATCGGGAGGTCCAAGGTATCCAGGATTTTGTCGAGGTTCGGCATCGAGTTGGGGCCTTTGAATGGCACTTGCGGCATTGATTCCATCGGATATTGAGCCCTAGGGTGATCCTGTTTTCGGCCTCCGTATCAGGTTTCGACGGTTGCAAGTTTTCGGCCTGGTTGTTGTTCGGGTGGTCCGTGAGCCGGTCTGTATGATGTGGCTAAGTGGCTTAGCTATAAGGTGGTGTGTTGGTGAGCAGAATAATGGAGTTTGTGACGTGGTACTTGGAAGTAGTTGGATAGGGGAAAAGGAGTAGACCGTAGACAGGGAGGGCGACGAAGTGAACTTGGTCAAGAATAATTCAGAAAACAGTCAATAGTGATTTTTAAAAGGTTGATATTTTTTTCTTTTCCCTCCTTATCCATGAAAGAACGAGGTAGAGTGTTTCCTAATTACAATTCCCCGTAAAACTTTTGTCTCCTAAAGAAAATCCCGTAGGTGAAAAGTAAACGGGTCGAAAGAATTCACCCATCCAGATGTTATGAATTATTTCTCCAAGGATCTTTGAAGTCGACTTTTTCGACTCAGGTTCCCAAGCCTGCTGGCCATGTGGCATTCCTATATTCCTCCATTCAATCCACAAAACCCGGATACCAATCCATCCTGCTAGTGAATCGCCATCCTGAGCTTTGTATACCTAGACTCCCCAGAACTCACAATATCAATGCAAGACATCCAGCTCCTTTTTCTCCATACAAAAAGAAATATATATATATAAAATATGACATAATAAAAAACAATTAAAGAAACAAGACGCTAAAATGCGAGGAGATTAAATCGAAAACGATGACAAAACAAAATTTTGGCTAAGATAGATACAACTCATAGCTGGTTCATTTCATCGGATCCATACCGGTAAAACCCATAGGTGGGGCGTGGGTACTCGTCGAATCCCAGCTGTCAGTTTGGGTTCTCGCTAATCCCGGTGGTGGTTTAGGCGAACTGAAGGAACGTGATGGAGATTTGTATCTGGCTTCGCGACCAAAATAATCTGGTGTTTCGCGGCCACTTCTGCTGGTGACAGCAGGTGACATGGGGGTTACAGGTGACGCTACATTTGAAGGCGCGGGAAAGGCTTTTTGAAAAGGCGCTTCGTCAAGTTCGGGGTTTTTGCTCATTTCGCGATCCTTGGATAGCATTTCATATGAATTGGGTTCTTTTTTGAATTGACGGACGTCAACGCTGACGAACTCAACATCCGACTTGGGGCGAATGAGCTCGAGCCAGCCAGTAAGCATTGAGACACGACCGAGGAGGAAGAGACACCAGATGCCGTTGAGCTGGGAATAAATCAGTTATTGGGAATCAATGAGTTGACGGAAGGAACTTACAGAGAGGAGTAGAAGAACAGCAGTAATAGTGGCTTCGTTGACGATTAGGTTCTCCGTCAATGACAGGCACTGGTTCTTGTCTCCTGTTGAACTTATACAACCCAACCAAGGTAGGGCTTTTTGGGGATTCTTGACGATTCTCGTCTCGGTGCCATCCGCGAACACAAAGACAATGGCGAAGAAGATAACATCAGCAATGATCAGGAGGACGATTGCAATACCTCTCCATTGGAGCTCAACGACCCTTCGGACTCTTCGGTAGGCTTGCTTCGGTGATATTGTTCCTCGAACACTGGTACTATACGATGGGAGTGCAGACGTGTCCGTGGTCGTTGAATCATCGGCGAGAGACTGAAGGTAGACCTTGATACAATATCCGAAGGTTGCGAATTGAATGATGACAGTAATGCCGGAAAAAACTAGCAAAGGAACCCATAGGTCTGCCAAGCTGTTCTGGTGGTTGACATGGCAAGTGTCACCGAATCGAAAGGAAACACCACTGAAAACCAATACCACCGTCAATCCAATCGCAGGAATTCCCCATCCAGTGGCAAGTGCACCCCACATGAATTTCTTCCCAATCACCATTTGCCAGCAGATTTGAAGATGAAGGGCGACGGCGCGCAAAAACACCCACATAACTCCACCCCATCCTCCAGCGATCAAGAAAGCCCCCGAAAAGGCACACGACAAATTGCTTGTCATATCATGCGGCGTGATTTCGTTGAAGCACTGATCTGGATTGGAGCCTAGGGGGATGATGAATCCGAGCTGATGGTGGTCAGTAAATTTGTAACAATCATGTCGATACGGGAGTTCCGTTAATCTCTGGTCAATACAGCTGTCCTCATAATCACCTCACGTTGCCAGCCCCAAATAGGATGGAATAAAAAGACAGGACGACTTACGTTCATAAAAATAACGGCTATTGCCAAACATATACTCAAGTAGTGACGATGAGTTTGTTGGACCGGAAGAAACGCGAATGAGGCTAATAAAAATGCAACTGCCAACAATGATACTACATTGATCCAGTTTGCTACTTGTGTGACAACACCAAAGCTGTCAGGGTATAACCATTCTGCTGTTGGACAAGGTAGACAACATGATGGACCAAGTGCTGAAGAGCAATATCGACCTTGGACAACTATATATCATTAGCAGGTAGCTCCTACGCAGCATTTGAGAAGCACGTACATCCACCGTTGGAAGGAAATAAATCTTCTTGAAGAAATGGGGCTATACAGCCGCCAATGAATTGTGAGTTTGTTACGTTTGACATGGCGAATAGACAATATATTCTAATTCGGCGATAGAGTTATGGATTACAAGGCGGTCCTCCTCTAGAAACAAGTACGTTTCTTGAACCAAACGCAGTTCCACTCGAGTATATAAATGTCGGACCCAATTGTTTCCTTATATATGTCGAGGGGATGCTCGTCGTCGATGGGATGGTTTCGGTGGCGTGAGTCGCAACGGCCCGTAAGAGTAGATGATCCCACTTTTTTTTTTATAAAAACATTTTTATAGTCGTAAAAGAAGGAATGATTCTGATATGAATGATTCGAGGGGAGAAAGCCAAAAAGAGGGTATGAACAAGAACGACCGGAAAAGAGAGAGCAAAGTAAGGGAACGAGGGGAAGGGTGAGATGATAAATGAGAAGTTCTTTACAAAAATGGAGACGATAATGGTAGAGACCAGTAAGAAGACGTTAGTGCATAGAGATATTACTGGGGAGAGCCAAGATGCTGAGAGCATGAATGACAGGCTCTCCAAGGGCCTTCGAGCCTTGGGCAGCGGTCCAGAAGTCGGATGGAGTGGACCAGTGGCAAGCGGGTCTAGCAGGGATGAACAGAGTGGGGAGGGGGGGGGGATTACACCCCAAAAGGTGCAAAGAAGCCAGGCGACTGGGTGCCTGGGAGTTCTGGCTCCATGGCTCCGACCTAATGCAGGTTAAGCAGAGAAAAAGTCCCGTTATGGATCGTATAGAGGGAGTGGTATTGGACAATGCTGGGCCATTAATGGAACCAGCTGCACCACTGAGCTTGGTAGGTGCAACAGGCAGTGCAGTGTAAGCACCAGTGATCCAGTGCGAGTGTTCCGTATGCAGCAGCTTGCAGAGACTGCAGAGACTGCAGAGACTGCACGAAGCGAGGGCTGCGAGGGCGAGGGTGAGGGTGAGGGCAAGCAGAGGTTGCATCGGCCATCCAGAGCGAAGACCAGGGCTCGCAGGGGGTAGGGGGTATCATGGAGGGGCGCGCGTGAGTGAGCCGGTGAGGCGAGGGAGGGGGAGGCAAGGTTCTGATCAGGGGAGATGCACCGTTGATTGGAGTTGGTCTGGGGTTGGTTCGGCCACCAGTGATAGCCCTGATCACCCTGAGGGGGGGATGAGATGGGGCACGATAGGCTGCGAGACGACAACCTCTGGAGACTGACTGGAGACTGACTGGAGACTGACTGGAGACTGGAGTTTTGAGAGGCCTAGCAATCACAATCACCCAGCCAGCCACCCAGCGAACAACCTGAGCCTGAAGTACAGCAATTTAGCTCGGACGTTAAGAGCAGAAGAAGAAGGACACAGAATACTTTTTCGAACTCTCGGCGCGGTGACCTGGGCCGTCTTTGCGGCGCTGTCGGATTCTGAGCCCAAGAGAGCAAAAGCCCATCCCGGGATGGGAGCGGGGATAGCGATAAGTAACAGTAGTGATGCCAGTGATGCCAGTGATGCCAGTGATGCCAGTGATGCCAGTGATGCCAGTGATGCCAGTGATGCCAGTGATGCCAGTGATGCCAGTGATGCCACTCAAGGACACTGAAGGCATCCCGAACGATCGATATGTGGTCAGTGTTCGGTGAGTCCACAGAGCCGAGCCCGCTGGGTGAGGGCGAGAGTGCTGATCTCCAGCGTGTCATCTAGTTTGGTAGAAAGTACAGTACTCGAGTACGGAGTACGTCCGAATCAGCTATCAAGAGGATGTGCTATGTAACGTATGTTGCTCAACGACGCTCAAAGTTACTTTAAAGTTACCCGGAGCTAGCTAGAGAATATTTGCTGTATCTGAATTAGTATTTGTTCATCGCCTTGATACCACAAACAAGCGAGCGACGTCTGAGATGTAAATTTCGGCTTTGACAGCGAAAAGTTTCAACAGAGACACCCAGAGAGTTGGAGAGACATCGTACTGTACAGGCAGTGCATACGACGTCCGACGTACTCGTTGAGTGCGTTCAGGACCCCGAGGACCCTGAGGACCCTGAATGCCAGTCGGTGAATGGCTACTTTGGCTGTACGAAAGCGGTCCAATCAGAAGGCACTAAGCGCCTATGGCCGAAGCCACCCCTGAGGTACGGCGATGCCAAATCGCGCTCCCAGGAAATCCCCTGTGCTGTCCTTCATCTAATCCCGACTGACGGGACTTGCCTGAACCCACTCTGGGGTGATGGCTATTCTTCCGAGTTCTCTCATTGACGACAACTTTTTGACAATGCACTGCACTGCACTGCAAAGTCAGGATCGGGTTACTCAAAGATTACTGTGCTCCGCACGTCTCGACACTTTCAGGAGACGAGGTATATATATTCTATATTACTTTGTATAAGGCTGATATGGCTGAATAGATACTTGCATTTCACCCTATTGACAGCTACAGCTACAGCTTACGGGACCTAGATATGCAGACCACGGACTTCAAAATGTACGAACCAACAATCAAACAAAATACCCATAAACAAATTCCTCGGAATTCGGAGCCAATCCCGTACTCTTTCGTGTATGAAATACAATAGACCACAGCAGACCAATAATGGTAACCAACTCAAGTACCAAGTACCAAGTACCAGTGTGTCACTTTTACAACGAGCTGAAGATCGAATCAGCGCTTCAGCCTTCAGCCTTCAGCCTCCAGGAGTGAGTTGTCTTGTCTAAGCCCATGAGATGGCCACCACCTGCACCCGCCCGCGGCTGAGTTGCTGAGTTGCTGAGTTGGCTGACGTTTTCCCTCGTACTTCGTACCAAACTTTGGACCATTCAAATCCCCATAGTTTGCCCCCCAAGCAAGATCCCCCACTCTGGCATTATACGGTGGCTGTAGCTGCATTGTGGTGTCAATTCAGTCAACCCACAGCCAGCGATGCATGTATTTCTTCTTCCCACACTAGAAAAATAATTCTTACGTCGCACGTACAGCATCCCACATATAATCCTACCATACTACCATAGCGAGGTCGAAGCCACTTGCGGGCTAAGCATACGCTGCATACCTCGGGACTCTCCGAAGTTAAGAATTTTGCCCACAAGAACGACTGGCCAACCAAGCCTACAATACTTTAAAAACGGAGTTCTACGGATATATTTTTAAAAAAGCCGAATGAATGCCACTGAATAAGCGTAGCCAAGTTCGCCAATGGTTCCCCTCAATTTGGGGGATGGCAATTCAACGTCATGACAGGAGGATCGCCTATCCGAGCCCACTGCCATCCTCGCTGCGGATCTCGCTCAGGTTCAACAACCTCAAGAAAAAAAAACACCCTTGCTTTTCGGTTTTATAACTGAGGGGTTACTCGAGTATCCTTCAATTTTCGGCCGAGGCAACCAGCCTGAAAGGAGTTTTCATAATAAGATAACTTATATCCTACTGGTACAAAAAGCTTCATGGGGTTAATAAAAATATACGAAGTACGAGAACCACACCTAAATCTGTCTACGGCCTGACCGTTGCTGCAGCCCAAGAGATTCTCGCAAATGCCGGCTACATATTTCAAATCAAATCTCAAGTCTGTAATATGTTAATGGCTATAGGCTTTTGGTTTCCCTTCTTTTCTAGCGCGCGATGACTTCAAATTTACGAGTTTGCTTTCCTCATTGGTGTCAAGTTTGTTATTAGTACTCCGTACTACGTAGCACTTGCGTTCGCTTGTACTCGAGTACAAGAGAGTCTTTCTTCAGCTGTTTAATTTCGTGCGACTCGGCGGCAATTCCCACGATTTTCGTTGGGTTTCCTGCAGTCGTTGAAAGCCTATCAAGTGCTATGGTATCAATGTTGTGTGATGTGGATTTGTATTGGGTCTGCTCGCCACCATTCAGCGGCCAGTATTGCCCTGTCCCGTAGCGACGGTATCAAAAGTGACAGCTTCAGCTCAAAACAAACCCCACCAAGCCTCGGTAACGATATCTGCACAAAAGTACAAGTATAGGTATCTCGAGATCCCCTTTGGATAGATGAGGTCTCCAAGATAATGTTGTCTGTCGCGAATCCGGTAGATGCGTGTGTCTGCCGTGCCATCGCACCTGGTGATCGCATCATGCCGGATTTCAGGCGAGACCTGGCGTTTCTGAATCCCATTCAACCACGCGACAGGTCACAGAAAGTCATAAGGCTGAGATACTTATGCAATTAATGTTCCGCAACAGTATCGAGAGTTGACCATATTGGGACGTCAAACACCAAAACAACAACCCCTCGTTCATCACTGGACGGTTTCAAGCCAGTCAATGGTTTTTTTTTCATTATCTCCACGGCTCAAGAGGATCCGATGTAAGAGGACCGAGTCCGTACTTGTAGGCATTGACAATTCGTGGTTGTGTGCCTTGTACGAAGTAGGGGTGCAAGACCCTGAGGTTTTGAGCATTAAGTCTCTGCCTTATCATTTGAAGTGGTACTCGAGTAAACTCAATATGATATCACTGTATCGGCCTATTGTTTTCGGTTCGGAAACATACCCCCGCCTTCTGGGGATACATTGTTGTGAACGTGCTTTGTGTATAAATGACAGGTCGCCTCCGCATATAGACAATAGCACGTCCCCCTAAAATGGGCATGATTCTGTTGTAAAGTAAAAGAAGTCTCTGAATAACGATACTACTTCAGCTCCCTACTTGAAACTCAATTCTGATAATTGTTGGGACGTTTCGTTATTATTCTCAGCTTCTGGGTTTCCTCACCGAGAAACAGGCGGCATTTTACCTGAGAGGCTGAGCTGAGCTGACTGAATCTTTCCTGTGGATATACTGCACATACATCTCGGCCAAACGTAACTCTGGTATCAGTCTACATGTTGTTCGTACCTCCACTACAGGAGGTCCATTTATCGTGAATCTCGATCTCCAACAGATAGTCCCGAGATAAGGCATTGGAAGTGGGTATGTGGGATCCTGAAACACATCCCACTCGCCTACAGACCGCAATTTTCGACATAAAAAACGCCATACATTTCGCCTCTTTTATCCCACATCATCCACGAACCTCCAAATAAGAGTAGTAAAATCCACGATATGCAAGAATATGATTATATTAATGCCATGACCGGCCCCAAGGTATCGGTGTATTCCATTCCCCATAAATCCCTTGAAGGTAACAGGCTAACAGCACATGTATTTCCGCAGGGTCGTATGCATTCTAACCCGGGATTAACTAACATGAGTGTTTCGTATGATGAAATTGCTGAATTAGGGAGGTGACTCCGAATATTGAATATACAGCAATCCAAGCTGCAAGCAAGCATCAAGGGAGTTTTTCGTTCCATCACACCACACACATCCATGGGATTTGTTGAGCGGGGGGTCAACGAGACGAACCCTTTTCATGCGGTGTTTATGTTTTTCCATTCTTTTCTCTCTTTTTGCGCTTCTGTGTTGTGCCACCCACCCATCTGTGCGGTAACCGTTCGGAAGATATACGACCGTGCGTTGCGTGCTTGATTGATCGTCCGTTATTTTCGGATCCTCGGATGGATGGGATGGGATGGGATTGGATTGGGGGGGATTTTTAAGCTTCAATTAGACCAATTTAGGTTTTTACGAGAGAGAGGGCATGCGAATTTACTAAGGTTTTTTTCTTCTTCTTTCTTTCTCCATCGATGTTTCTTTTCTATAAAAGTAAATTTCAAAGTTTCCATTTTCTCTTGAAACTCTTAAACTCAATTGGATCTTCAGGAACAGGAACCGGAACCGTTTTCTGTCTGTCAGCGTATTTATGTTTTGACGCTGTGAAGCCATCAGCGCTTATGCAGTCAGCATGTCTTCTCTAAATCCAGGCCGAAGCTGACCACCATTGGCACTTTTTTCCCCAAAAGTCAAGTCGACGATGTGCTTCCAGACGCCCGCCATGGAAATCACAAATCGGACACTCGGAGTCTACAAAATCCATCCCCATCAAAACATGCTCTCTTCAGACACGCTATGTAACACGAAAACCTGCAAATTAATATCCCCATCGAGATAAGTTCAAAGAATTCAATTTCCGTATCGGGGAACTAACTGGGGCACTATCAACGTCACCCATCCGTGGCGGGAAGGATGAAAAAAGAATGTTCCATGGTTCTAGCCGATGCTGAGAGGGGCAGAGACCGCGATTACTACCACCAACGGGAAGGATTGCCGTCTACCGTTTCCGTCTGACATCCAGGGATCTGGCTTACAGATCTACAATCTCCAAACCACGAGCTCAACAGGCCATTTTCTTCTTCGAATCTCACCCTGTTGTGCCATCTGTTGTGCCATCTGTTATCTGTTTTTCTCCTATCATTCATTTTAAAATGTGTACGGAGTATCTGTTAAAGATTCGTTGACATCAATAATAGAGTTATTGGTGTCCATAAAGCCTTTTAACAGCCTTAAAGTTCAACTTGCAAATCAGGGAGGGGCGGAAAGAAGATCTTGCATTTCCGTCCATGGTTGGAGGACGGAGGAAGGTCTCTTCTTTTTGATAATATCACCGACCCGACCCGTTCGCGGTTGGCGGTGGGTCATGTACCGTTCTTTTCTTGATAGGGTACTCGTAAGAAGTCACTGAACGATTGCTACGTAGTACGGACGTACTCCATACTGCAAAGCATTTCTGAAAGTTTGGTAAAAGTCTTGCTTTAGGTAACTTACGACGACAAGTTTGCTGGTTGTTTTACTTTTTATCCTCGGCGTAATCCTGAGTGTTTCATTGGGTTGTGATGGATGCATTTTGGTGGATTTTCCAAGGAGTGACGGACGAATTGAGGGAGTTTGCTGAAATTGATTTTTTGCGGTGATATGATGGTGTGGTGTTTTATCTTGGATATTGCTAGAACTACTGTACTGTAACTGACCGTGTTTGGCGATATCGTATCCAGCTGATTGAGCCGGACCACCGTCTCCTTTGAATTTGTCCGTTGTTGCATGTTCTTTCCAACTCTCCCGTCTACTCGGTTGTGGGTTGTCAGTTGGGGAAGTTGGTTAACGCGTGGCAACGCGTAGTTCTTCATGCAATATCTTATTAAATCGCCATACGGTATCCCGAGAATCTAAAGACGGGACGGGTTGCGAGGAACTGAGTTCGAACCATCCCTACCATTTGATCCATTCCTCTACCCGTTAATCTATATTTCTCCCCCAGGGCCCCAGATATCCACACCCACGACTATCAAACTCAAAACCAACAACAATTCTTTTGCCCAGAAGGGTGCTGTGCCTTTCTCCATCTACCCGTAGCTTATACCACATTGGACTGTAGCCTAATATGCATCGTTGTAACATCCGATATCCAATACCCAAAAAAATCAATGGCAATCAATTCCCCAATCCATCATTTACCCACACATTATTTACCCATCCATTGCTACCCAGGCCCATTCTAGAACCCCTCAAAGACCGGACGAAAGAAAGAAACAAAAGTGTGGTACGGGTAGCACAAATCCATGGGCATGGCCTGAACACCTTCCCGCACAAGAACAGTAATGTGGAGAAGCCCTGACTATAAGATGCATTAATATTCGCTTGGTGCTCAACATGACTGGGGATAATTGAAGTTTGGGAATTGGCTGTTCTCCCTTGTTTTCGACATCTAGACAGCTAAGCGACATCGCTGAGGGGACTTTCTTCCCCATGAGTGTACCCTTAAGAGTAGGGGCCTAAGAGTATTGTGAAGTAGGTCCGATTCCGAATGTCTCCATCCAACTGATTGATGGGCCTGTATTAGCAACAAGGAATGGAAGATGGTGGGATCCGAATGGTTGGGTTGGTCTTGGTCTTGGCACATGAGTGGACGGCTTGGTTACCGTATGTTGACACGGGGTGTTGGTGGTTGGTTTGGTTGGTTTTAAGGGGTGTGATTGATGGGATGGTTCATGTGTGATGGTAAATGTGATTGTTCTTTTTTCTTTCTGCTTGCATGATCTTGAAGCACGTAAATGCTTGGTATGATGTACGGTATGTGAACGGTGTGATTTTACGGTTATGGTGCTGCAAGTGGAGTTGTTTGAAGAGTTCACTTGGGAGTTTGATGTGGCGACTTTTTTATCATGCAGAGGCGAGTTCTAGACTTCTGGTTCGCAAAAAGGATACTGAACAGACATAATTCTGATATCATATATGCAAATCGATGGTCATGTTTTCAACTTCCAGGTGGCAAGATGGGCTGGCCATATTGGTTTTGATGATGCTATTGAGCAAAGAAGCAAAACTGGGTTGAATAACAAATCCTGCTTTTTCTGCTATGTATTAAACACTTTCAAATGTGCGACACACTCCTTCATATAGAAATCTATCGCTTCTAGCCTTAATATGCTGATTCTAGAAATGTTTCTAGCGTGCACTTAGGAAGTTAGTAGAAGTAAGGGGTCGAGGTTTACGAGAAGTAGGGAGCATTTTAGGAATGTGGCTTGATTGTTGGAGGTCACGTAATCTAGTCACATTCCAGTAGAATATCCACACTAGTGCTGCAGCTGTCAACCTTTGCTTCATGTGCGATTACTACTTGGAAATAGGTTTGTGTTATGGATAGGCGGAGAAGAAATCTTTAAGCTGTCTTTCTTCGTTAGGGCGCAGTAAAGTAGTATGTGGTTCGTCGAGTGGGATGAAATTAGGATATAGAATTCAGGGTAAAGAGCCATCTAAGTCTAGGTGCGCATATTAAATACTCGAGGATCCAAAGTCACATGTAGGTAGACCTTTGAGATTCACTACTGGCGCGACGCCACGGCAAAAAGTTTAAAAATGTCACAAAAAAATAGCAAAAAAACCTCTAGCCAGGTTCAAATACCAGACGAACTGAGTTTTTGATTATTTTCTCCAGTGCTAGGCCCCTACCCACGATTTCTCAATTTCGAAACAGTTAATGTGTGTGGCGCATATGGGAATCACACACTAACTGACTGGGCCAGGCGCCAGAATCCCAGTTTTGATGTTGCTTTCTTATTTAGATACGAGTAGAACTTTCGCTTAAACTACGGGTATTTTGTTGTGCGACCACCAGCGACCAACCCCATAGGAAGGAAACGCACGAGGCTCCCTTGCTCTCTATAGATGATTTGCTTTAAAGTTGTATTCATCTTTCTTTAGATGATTTGTAGATGTGCAGCACAGTGGTTTGTTTGTGGTTCCTCCACCACACAATCATTTACACTGCTAAGAGAGATAGATACACTTTCAAAACCATATGACCTACCGACAAAACGTACAGAAACGGCGAATAATTTAGTAAAAGATGGACTTGCCCTTAAGGGAATTGATTCAAGGAAAATTCCTTTCGTACATAATAAAATGCTAGGTCGTTTCGAAGTCTACATCAATATCGTTCACCTGCCTTGCCATAGGAATGTCTCAAACCAACATCACCAGATAAAAAGAGACTGCAAGAATCTAGTATCATGAGTCTCACCTATCTACCTCCATATCCTTCAACGGCATTAGTTCCATTTCCCTGGGTTGAAAGCGTTGCTAGCTACAAATTGTCCCCGATGGAGTTTCTGAAAGTTGTGGAGCGAATCGTTGGTAGTTAGGTTATCTTGAGAAGGTTAACCGGAGTTCTGTAAATATCATGAGACTTGCCTTTGGCACAAATTACAGAAATGTCCGGTCCAGAATCCATGGGTGGAGAGTCGTTGACTGGAATAAGCTGCTCACATAAATCAATTTCAGTGAAAAACGAAAACGGCTCATTGTAACAGAAGTAGGAGAGATCTAGGATCCAGAAGCGCAATGGTTTCCCCCAGATTTTTAAGTAGTCAAGGGTTACGAAAGCGGATACATGAAGAGCTATTAAATGGAACTATGCTCTGAATAGTTATCACCCTGTGAAATTGAACAGCCATGTAACCAATGCATCAGTAGACTCATTTTAATATTCAAGGTAATAAAACATCAAGGGAAACTTCATTATTGTTTAAGTCAACACGTGAGCTGCTTCAATTTCTTTGAACAGAAGGAACATCTACGCTTCCTGTACTTCAAGCCAGACTCCGAGTATTTTAAACAAAAACCTTAAGAATCCTAACGTTTTACCTTTCCATTAAAATTTGAGGCGCCTTGCAGGTAGTTTAAGCCAGAGATGGAGGTTGTGTCGCTGTGGTCGTAATCGTGGTCGGGGTTGTAGTCACCGCAATACACACGTACACATCAGGAATCAAATTCATACAACCCCCTACGCCTGGTTTACCGACCTCGGGGTTCCAGTCGAAGAAATCGGACTCTTTGATACTCAAATTGGAGATGATGGACCAGCAGTCATCGTTCCTGATGAACTACATTAGAAAATGTTCTTAATTGAGAGGAGGGTGGACTTACAAATCAACATGCCAGAATTCGATACAATTCGAGACTATTCCAGATTGTTTTGGGTTCCAGATTGTTTTGGGTTGTCGGCTGTACGAGTTCCTGCCAGAAGAGGAGATGTACGAGTTTTCGGTGTACCGGGGATTGCAACACAGTAGTATGTATTTGGCTATATCCATGGGTCAGTCTACTTCCTTGATCATTTCAATTACTGAGGATATGGATACATACTTTCAAACCTGAACAATCATCATAAACAGCAGGATTCCAAGCAATGAAATCGTCGTATGAGAAGGTTCCAAATATATTCGAGATGAAGTCGCAGTTATCATCTGGTTGACTGAGATACCAAGCTGTGCAGTTACTAACTGTCCCTGGGGAAATGGATGTCGGAGCCGCAGTCACGACAGGAACTGGTGGGATTGTATTTCCGAATTTCGCAACACAGTACCAGTATCCCACCCATAATGATTGGCATTGTGTTCCAATGGCAGGGTTCCAATCGTAGAATTGCCTCAAGCTAAGGAGCGGGTATTTTTCAACAATTCCAATACATGTATCACCCTGCGTGTTTGCGTTTGTTAGACCGAGGCCAAATAGCTGTTGGGATTGGGAACCTACTGCTTCTACTAGATACCATGCCTCGCACCCTTCAACCATCCCTGCTTGCGCTGGTGTTGCTGTAAAGCTAGTGTTGACCTCAGGATAAATAGTACGTTCCAAAGGGAACAATGGAGCCATTGTCATCGTCGGGGGAGTATAAAGACTATTGTAAAACTTAGTCTTTGCACCAGCATAACTCTTGCGTAACACGAAGCACCATAACGCTTTGAGAGTTCGTATTACGTACCTCAATGTCCAAGAAGACCGTGGTTGAATATCAACACAGTACCACCAATTGACGTACAAGCCAGAGCAATCCTCCCCTACGAGTGGGTTCCAAGCAAGACTGATACTTAGTCAATACATACCACTCATCAAAATTCGGATTTCCAAGACCCAAACTTACAACTTTTCCATTGTCAAGCTTCTGTAGTAAAGAGATAATATAGTCCCACAGGTATCTGCTGGGCTTACCAGATGCCAACGGCGACAGTATGAAGGCTGGCCAGGTTGCGTTTCCTTTGGTGGCCAGGAGTAGACCATACTCGTCATGGTGATGTTTGGGGTAGTTATTGGGTAACGAGTTGAGTAGGGCTCGCTGGAAGTTGTTGAGAGGTCGGAACTGGAGGAGACTGGAATGGTAGGAATGGTGGAATTGATCGTAATGGTTGAGCCTGGAGATGGAACAGATGTTGAACTAGACGTGGAGGTTGAGCTTGACAAAACAACAGTTGCTGTGCTGGCAGAAGGTACAGTTGGGACATCGCTAATGGTTGGACTTGTTGAGCTATCCTGTCCTAGCACAAAATGTGATAGAAGAAGTAGGTAGTTGATGACCTGGAAGCGCATACTGTCGTCTCGTACAGGTTATGATGCCAAAGAGATGGAATTTTGGTGGTTTGATCAAAGTCTATAGCCACTGGTAATTCTTGCATGTCAGTGTGAAAAGAGTCGGCTGAAGTAGCCCTTGCCCTAACCCAAAATCAGGAAACCTTATCCGACTAGAGCCAAAAGGGGGAAGCGCCATGATATTGAATTGACCTGCACCACCCCCCACAGATACCGTTCCACACATATATTGATCAAAGATTCACTATATCAACTTGAAAGATGGGTAGGTATCTTTGCAGAAGTTGTTCACTAGCATAGTATTCCAAGCTTCATTTCACTAGAGTCAAGAAGGTTGTCTTTATCTGTGAAGTTGCCACTTTGTTGAACCAATAAAGATATTTTAAATACTTACGCTCCATTTGAAGACTGTCATTGGACATGAAGCTGAAGACTAGAAATTTCACTCAGACTTTCACCTGGTTTACCGCTGCTTTAACTTCACACTAGTGACTTTTGGTAATTAAGTCTACGATAATCAAGACAGGGGCTGTTGGAAACTTGTGGATCTTGTCCTTGTCTCACACCTCTGCACTATCAAAGAGCTCCCTCTCCAAACATTGGAAATCTTGCTACAGCGCTATTGAGAAACCATTTCAAGATGAACTTCTCAATGATTCAGATTTTCTTCCTACTCTCTCTCCTTGGCCTGAACTTTGCACAGCAACAGCAGGAAGATGCTCTCGTTGGCCTGAGCAAAAACAACTTTACAGAGGCTCTCTTTGGTCTGAACAAGAATCTTATACAGGATGAGGACTGTCTTTGCTCCAAGACGCAGCCGTGTAAAGTAGGATGTTGTGGTCCTCTGTAAGTGCATTCTCCCATTCATGCAAAATACAAAAACTCATCAATTCGCCATGTAGGGTCCTTGGAGATAAAGGTTACTGTGGATATGGTCCTTATTATTGCGGCAAAGGCTGTACATCTTCTTGTGGTCTTAAGAGCGAATGTGACGGTGGTAACTGGGGCCCGCAATGGTCTAATGCAATGACCTGTCCTCTGAATGTTTATTGTAGTATATTTGGGTTCTGCGGCACGACATCGTTATTCTGTGGTGATAAGAAAGTTTCTGTTCCTGAGTGTGGTGGAACTTCATCAGATGTAAAGACAATCGGCTACTACGAAGGATGGAATCTAGAGAGATCATGTGGATGTACGAACTTACCCCTTTCTTCGTTGAAGGACCCTGACTTGCAAAGCACTTAGTTCGTGTCAACCGTAGGTTGAGGGCAGTATTAATGATTACCCCAAGCATGTCCAATTTCATGTGCAACACTTGCCCCAACATTCTCCATTCCAACATCTAAGCTGTCACTAAGAGTCATGTACATTAGAAGTTGTTAGTCTTTGTGTATTTGCAGACAAGTAGAGGTGGAAAGGATATGAGTCTTTGAACATATTGTACATACATGTAAGGACCCTCAAAGTTATGGGACGGATCTGCAGATATCTTGCCATTGGAAGAGAACAACTTTCCCTCAGCACTGTATGAGATCAGGAGAATGTCTTTTCGCTTTGATTTCCTCTTGCATGTCAAGAAACGGCCTTTAACCATTTTGAACGTCTCAGGTAATCCTGCTGTATACCTAGACAGGAAATCAGTCAAAACACAAACACAGAGTTACACATTTATCAAAGTACAGTACTTACCAAAGCGCCATTCCTGTTGTAATGTGAGATCCCATCTTGTCTCCTGCCTCGCTATTCGCAAAGCAAAACGTAATAGTTTTGTCCGGTCAAAGGGTGACTCCTTCTCCAGTATTGATTGTAACTTGTCGTTTGTTAATAGAGTGGTGATGGGTTTCGTTGTTTGCAGCAATGGAAGGACGTTCCCAGAGGTAATTTCCTCCATGGATGACTGAAAACAATGATAGTACACTGCCCAGAAGGTAGGAGAATTGTTGGCATGATAGCCATTGTGAAGAATTGCTGAAGATGCCTTTCTATGAGTAAAACAGGTCTTCTTTATGGAATCAGAAAAGTGTCTGTGAGATTGAAAATATAGCAAGACACGCACAGTCTTCAGCGTTTGGAGACTTTTTCCAATAGGCAACAAACCTGAACTGAACCAATTATGTCAGGTAAAGGCGGCATTGCAGTTTCGGAGCCCGCTATAGCATCCCCTTTTGTGGGCAGTTTCGTCGCTGTTCCTGATTTAAGGATTTTTCGATTTTTCAATAGGGTGTAAACCTAAACAAGGTGAATGATAAGCCACTATCTCTCAACCCTAATAATTTCTGTTACTGGATACTTTCGTTCCTCCTATCCATCTGTCCATCTTTATCTTCCAAAAGAAAGGGTGCTTGTTCGCTTACTTGTTCAGTCAGTAGCCTTGCTCGCTTCAGTGGGCAGCTACACAATCAAACATCCGCACTACAATCATCATAAAGATACTTCTGAAAACACATCCTTCTCTTCCGAAAAGAGAGTGATTAACCCTGCTGACTTGAGTTGGATAAAGAAATGGGCATGCGTAGGCGATAGCTTCAGCGCTGGCATCGGATCAGGAAACGTTTATGCCGGTCAAAAAGCTGACATCAAATGCAGCCGCTATGACTATTCTTATCCTTCCATCATGAACAGAAAGTTTGGTCCTGCAATCCAAAGTTTCGAATACTGGGCTTGTAGCGGAGACAAGTCTGTGGATATCCATAGTCAAGTCATCAAGATGGATACCTACACTCAGATCAGCGGTGACCTTGGTAACAACCTTGACTTCGTCACTTTGACAGCGGGTGGTAACGATCTCTGCTTAGTGAGTGTTAATATCAGTTCCAGTAAGCCTATTAGGTATACTAACCTGGTGTCCGTAGTCTGATATGATCAAGACCTGTATATTGTTTCCATCAATCACCCTCTTGGGCAATTGGGATGAAAGAGGTTGCAACTCACTCATTGACCTAGCACAGGACAACATGTCACTTACTAGGGGATAACATCAAAATGATCCTGAGAGCACTAAACGATAAGATGAATCCAGGAGGCTTCGTGGTGTACAATCTGTATGCCGAATTCTTCAATGAGGAAACTGAGGAATGCGCAGACCATCAGGTAACACCCACCAGAAACTTCAACACCGGAGCCGGATGGAACTAACAAATGGCAGGAGTTTGCTTTTCCCGAGATTTGGGCAGGCTTAGCGCTCAAGATGACCATTACTCGACGAAAGAGATTCAACGACCTTGTTAAAAGCACCAATGCGGTTATTCAAAGGGCTGTTGATGAGATCAGCGCAGATCCTTCAATTCGGTACAAAATTCAGACTTCGAACTGGGGAGTATGGCCCAAAGAGGCAGTGGCTGGACAGATGGTAAGTAAAGGGAATCGTCAAGAATATGCATCACTGCTCGAAAGATTGAAACATCTCTCGTATCATACTCGAGTAAAGCTGACGAAATGTCGTGATTCAGTGTGGACCTAGATCATCAGGTCACTACCCCGATGAACGATCGCCAGCTCTCCATTTTTTCAAGCCCCGAACATCGGTATATGACCGAAGCGACCACCAAGGTCTGAGACGAAGCACACCCGAGGAAAGAGACAAGATTCTAGAACAATATCGACACATGGCTTCTATATATGTACAATAGAGGCTGGGATAACAGCCTTGTCAACAGAAGTCCAGACCCTCGAGCAGTCGCCAAGTCTCGTTTGGATGCAAGAGCACCACGTCCACCAGGCTGTCCAGGAGATTCGGGAATTCAGTTCTTTGGAATACCTGATGCAATTGGCAAATTTTTCCACCCAAACGAGCTAGGTCATGAAACAATCGCTAGCTTCGCCATAGCGACCCTGGTTGGGATGAGAGCAGACCAGCTTGGTGTCCCAAACCCTTATTGCGACGCTTACAGAGAAGTATTCAGATGCTGGAAGAAGGAAGGCAAAAAAGCATATACCAACCCTGTCCAACTTGAAAAACTGCCGTGCTATTTTGCGATAGTGTTGATGCCCCTGAAAGCACGGTTGGATGGAGATGGGAACAAAAGTACTTCCAAAATACGCCTGACGAACACACGATATCTTTACAACTCACAAATAAAGCATCCGCCTTTGACAAAGGCCGATGCCTCAATGCCTTGCAGAATATTATGCGAGGTTGTGATGGTAATGATCCCAACAATCCATTGAATGTGAGCAACTCTCCTATTTCACCCAGGCGATAGTCTTCGCTAACTTATTATAGTGGAAGTCAGGCGGGAGAAAGGTTCTTGGTGGGTATGCGTTTGAAATCAACCCAACGCGTGACACTCGACCTTTACCTCCAATCCCAAAGACCGATGGCTACTGCAGTGGAATATACCATTTTACACACTCTAGCTACTAGCTTAGGGGGTCAGGATTCTCTACTTGGGATTATGGACAAGACACTCTTCTACCATCTCTCAAAAAGTGCATGGGTAAGTGACTTCTGAGATTTGTTTCTTCGTTGCAATTGTGGTAGAGGCTTGACTCCTGCCCAGAGACATGTTATCATATTTTCTCAAAGAAATAAACTAACTCTTGGCTGCTGGAATACAGGTCTTGGTATAACTGCGTGGAAGTTCCGATACTTTGAGAAAGCTGACGGCGAGGCAAACGAATGGGAAGCTACTTTCAACACACCCGTCTTTGTGAGTGCAAGATGCTTTAGAAACAACAAGGTGGTCTTTGGAATCGGCGGATTTACCCATGGCTGCCACGGAAATGACCCTTGATGGGAACGATGAAGGTTGGATTGCAGTAGCAATATTCGGATTTTGCAGGGACTCAAAGCGTAGTTCATATTTGTAAAAGGTGCATCTGCTTGTTTTGGTTTTACCTACCTAGTTATTGCATGGATGGCATCGATCAAGGGGATACTATATTGTCAAAGCAATAGATCTCGCTACGAATAGGGAAATATAATCGTACAGTCTGCAAGCAGCAAAGACAACGCGGACAGCCACTTCTACTTTGATGATGGCTCTTGATGCTGGCTCTTGTTGTTGATTCCTGATGCTGAGTCTTGATGAAGGCTCCAACAGGCCAACTGGCGACCGCGGAACAAATGACAGAGTGGAAGAGGTGGTTGACTACTTGGCGTGTTATTTGATTGATATGGAGATCGGTCTTCAAGGTTTTCCTTGCTGCGTCCGAAAATACCACGAGCCCGCGGGCGTGAGTCCTGCTCCGATCCACTGCCCACGGCACGCTGCAGCTGCACGCTGGACACGTGTGGACAGCCATGCAAATCCAATCCACGTAGTGGGAATAACCATTATTCAGTGGTCCTCGGATACAAATACTTTTTGAGGCTTGGTACAGATGAGTGCAGGTAAATTTAGATGGACAAAAGGGAGATGCCGTAGTCGAGTCGTAAGAGTTCAAGTTCAGTGGATTGCATTGAATCGACGATGCATTTAGCGCGAAGGGAAGTTGGTGCGAGCTCAAGCGGGATGACGGACAGAGGAAGTCAAAACATTGCCTAAAGCTTCTTTGAGACCACACCAGTCCTCTTGCTCCGTAGCGGCGTAGCAGACGGTAGCACTACCAGGCACTGTACTCGAGTAGGGCTACTGTAGGAGCTATTCCAAGGTTGAAGGTTTAGTATTTTACACATTAAATACACATTAAGTACACATTAAATCAAGCATGGCAGCCACGGTACCATGCACTCCCTAAGCACCTTGCCATCTGGCTATTCAATTCCTGATCTACGATTCGGCTGTCGATAGGGCTAGCTGTCGACCCTCCCGACCCTTTCCCCTTTCCCATTTCCCCTCTCCCCTCTCCCCTCACCCTCTCCTCTTCCTCCCTCTACGACTACACCCGACCCTACAGTACCAAGTGCGTCATTTGTCCACTTCACCAGCTTGGTTCTCTTCACAGCTCGGCCCTCTCGGGGGTGGGGCAAAGGGTGAGGGGCAGAGGGGCTCGAGGAGATCAACGATCTCACAAGGTCTGGACCTGGGCGAGTTGAGAACCACATGCCCAACATGCCTCCAAAGCCCTTACCGACTTCCCTTCCGGCTCCACCTTCTTTCCCTTCCTACGACTCTGCCTATTTGGCTTTTGCATGTCGGTACGACGGTATTTGGCTTTTGATATCCCAGTCCGGGAAAGTGGAAAGTACGAAGTTGATGAACAAGAAAAAACTCTTGAACAGAGTATGGAAACACTTCGAAGCCGGTGTTTGATCCTTTCCCTTGGAATCATATTTGTCCCAAGACTATAAGCAGACTATACCTGACAGCTATACCCCCAACTTTGTTATGCACTTGATAAGTAGAAGTAGTAAAAGCTCATCCAGCTTCTTATTCCATAACTTGACTTGCAACGGCCGCTGCCAGATAGAATCCCAATAAAAAAACGGAAAAGCCGAATAGCCAGAGTCTGGCCCCATTAAAGCAAATCGAGGGGGTTGACTCTTTGTTGAAACTTCGAGAGGAAAGGCCACACCAAGCACGTTGATGGGATGGAGGCGGTTTTCTGCCCCACAGGGCTAGTCGGGGTTACTGTATCTTAGTTCCGTAGAATTTGGTGATATAAAGTGCAGATACCCCTGGGCTCCCCTGAAGGTGAGCTCACGTTGAATGTCTCTTTTTAGGGAGACTCTTCAAAGACCTTCGCCAACGAGTGACTTACGACCAAGAAGCTGATAGAACGAGAAGTGTTCTTACCAGTATCCTGCCAAGTTTTTGCGGCGGGCTTCGTTTAAAAAAAGGGGGACCGAATAGCACCCAGAATATGCGAATTATCGACGCCTTTGACGTAAACAATTATCGCATCCAAAAACAACCAGACTCAACGTATACCATTGAAATGCCCGCCTATCGCTTTGTCAACTGTCGTTTGTGCAAAAACGGCGAGTTGTTGTCAACTCCATTGACCGTCAACGATCATGGCTACATTATACCTAATAATCCTGTTCCACCCGAGATCCTCGAGGTAGATCTCAACAACGCTATCGTAGCTCCTGGCTTCATTGAACTCCAGACAAATGGTGCCCTAGGCTTCCATTTCGCGAACTTTACGGATTCCAAAACGTACAAAATGGGGCTGAGAACTCTTGCGCAATACCTCCCAAGCACCGGGGTTACGTGAGTGCTTCCATAGCCTCTTTCCAATTACTATCATTGCTAAGACCTTCATTTCTAGTGCCTTTTTCCCAACTGTACCGACGGTGTTGGACGCTGTCTTCCACAATGTCCTTCCGTTGTTACAACCAGCAGAGGGACCGGATGCCGCCTCCATCCTCGGTGCTCACGTAGAGGGACCTTTCCTTGCAGTCTCTCGATGCGGAGCTCATGATCCCAAGAAGATGCAAGTCCCAACCAAATCATCTCTAGAAAGCATCTACGGGAAAGCAAACCTCATGCAATCCATCAGACTGGTAACATTAGCCCCCGAACTACCAGGGGCGCTGGATTACATCCGCATTCTAACCATGTACAACATAGCCGTCTCGATGGGACACTCCGCTGCAACCTACGAGGAAGGAGTCGAGGGTATGCAGGCTGGTGCAACACTTTTGACGCATTGTTTTAACGGCATGAATCCTCTTCATCATCGAGAACCCGGTCTTCCAGGTGGGTAGTTGGGCTTTGCTCTCCAATTGACCAAGTGTTGATGTATGTTTTCCAGGTTTGATAGCGACGAGAAACCCGCCATACTTCAGTATCATCGCGGATTCGATACATCTTCATCCGCAAGTTGTAGCTATGGCCTACCGCTCATCGCCGAGCCACTGTATACTTATTACCGATAGTATCGAGTAAGCACTCCTGTCCTATCCTTGGACCAAGACAATTTTCTTTCTCCACTTCTAGCCAAATCATGTCCTCAAGGCGCCTCCAAAAATCATCTTCCAACTTGCAAAAGACTAACCTCTCCTTCCTCCAGACTTTCAGGCCTCCCGGACGGTCTCCATCCAGGACATGCCCAGATCCCAGGTCGGCAACAAAAAACCGGCAACAAAGTTGTCCTTGAAGGAACAGACACCCTAATAGGAACTTGCATAGCTCTCGACGAGTGCGTTCGCAACCTAATGGACTGGGCCAACATCCCTTTACAAGAAGCCGTTCGATGCGTAACGGAAAACGTCGCTAAGGCTGTGGGACTGAAGGATAGAGGCAAGCTAGAGGTTGGTAGACGAGCTGATTTTGTGATTTTGGATGAGGAGGGGGTGGTAAAACAGACTTGGGTTTTGGGGAAGAGGGTTGTTTGATGGGGTAGAGTGGATGCGGATTTGAATATGGATGGAGTATGGGGTAGATTGTTGTTTGGAATATTGACAATGGATGGCATAGAAGTATACTGGGAAGAGGCTGAAAGGGGGGAAAGGGGGGTATAGATGAGGAGTTGCAAATTGCACTCGCTGATTTGCTGTTTACGGTTCCGGTTCTACGAACTATGCTACGCCGATCGAGCGAGCCAGACTGATCCTTATTGCCTATTCGACGCTATTGGATTGATGGATTATTTCTAGTAATGATAGATCTTTTGTGGGAATGGAAAGAAGAAAAGAAAAGAAAACCTTGAAAATGTACCCGAAGTCTTCATATATTTTAACTCAGCCCCAAAGAAGATAAAAGTAAACAAGGAGCTTGGGCCTCCTGGTGTCTCTGGTTTTAATGCCAAGATATTTCAAGGCAAGGCGCGTCATCCACAAGTCTCGTCGCGCTCCCGAGCGGGAAGTCACGATCAGCACAGCACCTCAACACAACGCAAAAATAATGGCAAGAGCGACCCCTTCATCCCAATTAGGCGCCCCACTAACATACATAAAGGCTCCTTCTACCGAGATCCTAAAGAGACAGCGTTCTCGGCCCTCAAATTGGTGGGCTGCGAACCCCGCTGCTATTGAATCCCCGAAAGCTGTGCCAGCGCGAACGACCCCAACGAAAACAACACCGAACAAGAAGATCAAGAGGAATCCGGCGACAAGGGCATCTCTACCAGCTACTTCGAGCTCCTTGCCTAGTCCGTCTGATGAAGAGCCGAGAGATATGGCTTCAAAGGAGGGGCCCGCATCATTGAAGAGGAAGAGGTCGAGACCTAGTGAATGGTGGGCTGCAAATGCGACTTCTTCTCCTGGGGGAGAGAAGTCTGTTGGCGTGGTAGATTTGCAGGAGAGGATAGTTAAAAAGAAGAGGTTATCGCTACCAGTTAATGGTCAGGCAGTGGATTCGCAACGGAAGGCAGACGCAACATCGAAGAAGACGCCAATTAAGAAGAAATCCAGATCTTCGTTACCTATCACTCTGGAACCAGCAACAGAGGGAGAGCCGAGTTCAAGCGCGCTGAAGAGGGAAAGATCAAGGCCGAGTGAGTGGTGGGCTGCGAATCCCGTTACTGGCGAACCGAAACCAACAGTCCCAGCGCAGAGTGCACCGACCCAAGCAGCGAAACCGAAAAAAAGGACGAGGTTCTCACTGCCTGTAAGATCTACTGTTAATTCAGGGGAGGAGACAAGTTTAAGCGGGGCGAAAAGGGAAAGAAGAAAACCCTCGGAGTGGTGGGCGGCTAGCTCTGCTGCTATCATGAATAAACCTTTACGGGCTGGAAAAGATGTCGAGGCATCTGAAGGAAATGCTTCATCGGGGAGTGAAGATATCTTGGCATCTACGGCTGCCGCCAGCAAATATAGTGGGAGAGGGTCTTTATCACAGAATAACTCGATCGGGCACGAAGAAATTGTGGAGGTTCAGACAGCTTCTTCAGCATTTGGTAGAAGTCGTCCAGCAAAGGCGGCAACCCGTGCCGTTCGGCCTGTCGATACGAGTAGGGATAAAAATGATTCATCTGTGGCTAAGAGAGGAGGAAAGGCATCAAAATCACAAGCATCGCAAGCAGAGTCAAGTATATCTAATGCCAAGAAAGGTAGAAAGCCATCAAAAACGCAGTCGCAAACAGCTAAAGAGAAGCCCTCGAAAGTGGGTAAGCGGTCATCAGAAAAAGCATCGCAAATAGAACAGCCCAGGCGCAAGCACAAATCTGCAGAGAGTGAGTACATATGAGGCCTCCAGCTCTAGCTTACAAACTCTATTTCGTTATGTATATACTAATTGCATCAACAGAAGCCGAGCAACACGCCCAAAAAGCCAAGCGCCCTCAGGTCAGTGAGATTGCCCAAGAAGAGCTTCAAGACGAAGACGCGGACGTGGACGAGGATGAATTGGTTCCATACCAACGTTTGGTCCCGGTGATCCGCAAGGTACATCGTCATACAATTGACGCAAAATGGCAACCGTTACCACCAGAGTGTGTTGAACTTATTTCCCAATTACTTGTCGATGCACAACGGCCTGTAGTCGCACGCCAAACGGACGAAACTAAGAGAGGACAAGCCAATACTGCTTTGCAATGGATATCACGAAAACTGGTTCGTAAGATTTCCAGGGGACTTCCATTCCCGGTAGGAACACATCCCAAGCCCGAGGACGAATTCAACTTTGAGAAAATTATCGATCGGAATCGTGTTCTGGAGGGCCAATTGACGGCCGAGATGGATGCTAATAAGCTCTTGGAGGAAAATTTGGCCAAGGAGCTAGAATTCTTAGAAGCAGAAAAAGCCGCATTGCTGGAGCTGGAAACCAATGCAAAGACAGAAGCTACCAGACGGAAAGAGGCCGAACGAAAGTCACATCCATTACTCCAATCAGGAAATTCGCCGACTAATGATGACTTGGAGAACATGGCTGTCATCAGGAGTCGGGTGCTGCCCAGCTTGGATGTACGTTCTATTTTCCCCGTCTTCCTTGGTCCTACTAACGTTGTCCAGGTCTCACACGATGAAAAGCTACAGGCAATTATCCGGGAGGTTGAAGGTCACGTCGACAGTTTGCAAAGTAATATCAAACAGCTCAGGGGTATACCTGATGCCATCTCCAAGGCAAAGGCGGCGGTACAAGTCACGCTATTTGACCATTTGGAAGATACTAGGTATAAAGATGTACTTCTAGGATCTGGATAATGTGGGGGTTCTGGCAGGATGATAGTTTCTTGGCCGCGCAACGAGGTGGAGGCAACGTGGGTGGGCGCGGCTCGAGGGGCTGCTGCGGGTAATGGGTCGTGTGCATATGGAAAATTCATGACGGAGCTTTTTTTTGCCTTGTCCAGTTAGCTAGCTCCCCAACTCCAGCTCCCCAGCTCCCCAGGCTCTCCTACAGGAGGTCGAGGGGTCGAGGGGTACTCGAGTACCTACGTAGTGTCCCTTTCTTCACGATAGCGATAGGTACCTACCTACCTATAGGTACTACCTACTACCTACCGTTCTCCAAACATCGTCACATGATAAATTCCCTCTTTGAGATGATTGCATATGTACCTGCTCGCTGGTTGTGAGCCCTTGAGCAGCTGTACTCGAGTACCGGTACTCAGTACTGTAAATAATTTTTTCGGCCATTGGCTTGTTCCGTCCCCCCCGCACCGCACCCGGGAAAGCCTTTGGGGTCTCTGGTGCCTCGACCTGAAGAAAGACACCCAGCCAACCAGCCAACCAGCCAACCATCCCATCGACTCGATCCCAACCGACAGGAACAACGAAACGAGCAGCGCAGCAGCGTGCAAAACACAGGGAGAACGAGAACCGCCATCGCATCGGCACACAAGCGGATCTACAGAACTCGGGTTCCACTTCAACGTCGTTCCGAGCGGAACAAATCAATAGCGAGTACTCACTCGTCCGTCAGGTTGGGTGAATTGGATTGCGCAAAATACGTCAGCGCAGATTCGGAGGACTCGAGCACTCGAGCCGCAGAAGGACGACCCTCTCCCGGCCAAAGGTCGACAGCTAGCGCAACGGTCGCTACCCGATGGACCAAATATAGCACCCAATTCGAATGACATGGAACAGAATGGCGCAGGTAATAATGGGCAGCAGGAGACGAAGACGCAGACGAAGACGAAGCCGGAAGGCTTAGGCTCGCCCACAACCTCTGCCTCTGCGACGCCCAAAGGTGCGAGTACCAAACGGAGAAGAAAGGTGAACCACGGTACACAACCTTTTATTTGAATTTTCCCCTGGGCTGGTCCCTTGTTCCTCTGTCTGAAACATTTGCTGATCTTGGGTCATGTTCCTGCAGCTTGTGTCTATTGTCGGCGATCTGTAAGTTTTGCATTGGGTTGAATACAAGAGGGAGCATTGGTTTCTGCACCTTGCGCAGAATTGTTTGGCAGAAGCTAATTTGATCTGGGACCTGGCCAGCATATGACATGCGACTTGGTACGACCCTTTTTCCAATAAATGCAGCCACTCGTGATACCCAGTGTTCTATGACTAACTTCGTTCTGTCGCACAGGAACGCCCATGTGCGCGTTGTATAAAGCGAAATATTGGGCATCTTTGCCATGACGAACCCCGCGAACCGGAGTCAGCCACGAAGAAGTCCAAAAAGCAACACAATCACTCGACAACCGAAGACGATGACGCAGCGGCGGATCAACTTAAAACTGACGGTGGTATGAGTAATTCAGTCGAAAGGCCGCAAGAACAGCTACCGCCATTGGAAACCTCCCTCACAATTGGAAACACTCCACTCTCCCAAGCTACTCCTTTACAGCTCGTTCAACAGTTACCTGTCTCAGGGATCCAAGCAAATGCTCTCAGCAATAGTGGCAATCAGTGTAAGTCACCAAATGCCAGCCTGGACAAAGTGGGCAATGATTAATGGGAGCACATAGTCACCGGATATCAAAACGACTGGCTTGGAACACGGAACCAATTCCAAGATATGCATAACTACCACCCCTCTTATATGTTTAATGCCCCCGAGGTCACGAACGAGTATAATCTTCTGAACGACTTCTTGAACAATAGTCTACTCGAGGACGGAGCATTACTTTCTGAAGAACCAGCAAACCTTTTCAGCGATCAATCGGGTGCCATGTTGCCAGGAGGACTGAATAACCCAGGCAATGTACTGCAGCATCTTCCCGGATTAGGACCTCCTTCACAGTCAGGTATGATGGGGAGACCAGCGAGCGTGCCGGATAAGTCGAGAGAATACTATCTTCAGGCGGCAGACCCGACCGGCAATGATGCACCAGAAGAAAGGATGCAGCGTGTTTTGCGGGCAAAGTATGATGCTGGTATGTTAAAACCCTTCAATTATGTGAATGGTTATAGCAGGCTGTTGCGTTATATGGATGGACACATGCACGCTGCTTCGAAGCAGAAGATTCAAAGGCAATTGGAACAGTTCAGACCCAAATTTCGAGAAAAGGTGCAGACCTTGACAGACATTGAACTCATATTCGTGGAAATATGGTTTGAAGAAAGTTTGATGGAATACGATCGAGTTTTCGCTAGCATGGCTACTCCGGCGTGTTGTTGGCGAAGAACAGGCGAGATTTTCAGGGGAAACAAGGAGATGGCGGAGCTCATTCATGTGCCAATAGAAAAGTTGAGAGACGTAAGGGACCCCCATTTATAACTGCGACACCCATGCTTACCAAAGATCACGTAGGGCAAGATTTCATTGCACGAAATTCTCACAGAAGAATCACTTGTACATTATTGGGAGAAATTCGGAGCTATTGCATTTCCAACAGAGCACGATGCTATGTTGACATTTTGTTCTCTCAAAAATCCGGATGATAAATCTAAGGATCCAACCATTAAATGTTGTTTTTCATTTACGGTTAAACGAGATAATCATACAATGTAGGTTCCATTCTTTTTTACAGAATTCGAACCGCTGCTAACTTGGCTCACTAGACCATCTTTGATCATTGGCAATTTTATGCCTGAGGATCCAGTCAAGCACTAAGCTTGGTCGCATTTTTCCAAGTAGATAATAGGGTTAAGAAGTAAATAATTGATTTGTTGCAGCATTGAAGGATGGGAGGTTTGCTGCTGGAGGCAACCTGGTGGGTGGTAAGGGAGCGTAGCGTAGCATTGCAAAGAGGAAAGTCTTGGCATTGGAAAGGCAACTGTCATGTCAAGTCATATTGGGGGGTTCCTGCCTCGAGGTCGGGTTTTGAGTAGAAAGATCAACGCGCGAACCATCACCACCTCATTTCTCATTTCTCATTTCTCATTCTCAATTCTTTATATTTGTCAACGTCCTTGAAACCCGTTCTCTCGTCTATATTCTGTCTATATTCTATCTATATTCTATACTTGTGCTGTCAAGGATCAGTGACCCTTTCTGGAACTCTTCGCGAGTTTCTATACAGTATCAGTATCAGTATCTGCTGCGCTGGGTGGTGGACCGTGGAGCAGGAGGTCGTTCCAGACAGTCTTCAATCTTCAGCTCTGCACCTCTGCACCTCTCCGCATCTTGTCATACAAACTGAAACGTCTTTTCGTCCCCCATTCATATTTCCTTTCTCTCATCTCTGCGTACCATTGCAACGCTTCTCCCGGCTGTGGTCCACTCTAGAAGCTTCTCGTACCAGCCGTCCTGGTACGGGCTTCGAGGCGTACTCTGTGCATCCCTCGATCCACCATCGGGCACTGCTACTCCCAGTTCAGATTGAGGACGCACATGATACATGATGGCGCCAGCAGACCGACCGGGGAAAGAGAAGCGCATCAAATCACTCATCTGCAAGTACCCATTCCCACGCATAATTGCGGAGCATCTACTTATTGTTGGACCAAGCCTTTGCTCTCGATATACAACACCAACTGCCAGCAGCAGTGTCTTCCAAGTCCCCCGGTGGTCTCCTGCACGACATCGAGAAAACAATCTCCACCTTCCCTGAGAATTTGGGCATAACTGCAGCATCGCACTGCGAGGAGATAGACAATGCGGGTACCGAGCTGTGGAATCTCTGCACCAGACTCCGCCGCGAGAATGGCCCCGAGACGCCACAGGACTACCCCGTCATACTGGACATAACACGCGTCTACGCCTTCTTGCTCCTGTCTTGCTTACATGAACATGGAACCCCAACTCCCGCGAATCTCCTAAGGCTGATGAAGATTGGGGTCAAGGCATCCAAAAACTGCTTTGGTAGAACGAATTGAATCCTCATTACTATACCTGCTGACTCTGTCCAGTACGAAAAGAAGTCAACTTTGCACATAAGGTTATAGAGAAACTTGCCAGGTTTGAAGGGCTTTTGAAGACAAGTCAGCCGGATCTTACCGCAGAACATGAAGATGACCGCCAGCGACTATGCTCGGAGTATTTTGTCCTTCGGACAGCATTGGTGAGTCTCTACTTTGTGTCGTGCCAACACTTCTGACACGCATCAAAGGCGTGGCATCAAAAACAGTTCGATATCGTGGAACACATGTACACTAATGCCCGAAATTCCAAGCGTGTGTTTGATCCCAACACAGCTGAGAGCCTGGCAGATGTTCTCTTTGAGCTGGGAAACAGTCTTTTGGCCAGCAAAGAATTTGAGCTCGCTACGAAGTGGCTGGAACGAGCCCTGGATGTGCTGGCCGACCAAGAACTCGACAAGCTGAGCATGGACGCAAGCGAGCTACGAATATCAATCATCCAGTCATGCGTGAAAGGCCTGCTGAAAATTCAACAAGAACCCGCAACGGAAAAGGCCCGGAATCTTGTCCAGATCCTCGCTCATGAGCTTGGAGATAGACTAATTGTGTTATTGCTTAGACTTGAGGTCCTTGCAGCAAGTACGACAGATTTCGACCATGTTGCTTACAGCGAAGTTCTTGGCAGAATCGTCCTGTCCGCGGTTCTGAATGAACAAAACTTTAAGCTTGTTATGTTTCATATCCGAAAGTTGAACCGTAAATGCCCAGATCTAGCTTGCAAATCAGTAGACGATTTATTACGCTTGCGTGTATTGCGTGAGGGTCGTGAGGAGTTGGTTGAGAAGGTACTTATCACGCGTTTGTGGATTACCGTGGCACAGCAGCAGACTTTGGAGGTGTTGTCTGGACTTGAGGGGTTTCTTGATTCCATAATTGAAAATTTCAAGAATCCTGTTACCCCAACGGCAACTTTGGCAGCACATACTGTAGGTTTGCTAATATTGAAGTCCAAGTTGCGTATGCTGACTGTCCAGTTACTCTGGAAGCCCATCGAATCGAACCATGCTCAAGGTAAATATGATTTGGCGGAGAAATGGTGCCGTGTGGCCTTGCATCGCGTGTTCGAGAAGGCTGGGGATCTCAACATGGCTAGAGTATCAAGGTTGGTAGCCTCGACGCTCCAGCGATCTTGAAGCTAATTGATTCTGCAGAAAACTCCTTTTGTGTGCTTTTGAGCGACAGGATTCGAATAGCGCTATGGAGATCTTCACATCTATGCCCGATATAGCGAAGAATGAACCAATGACGAGATTTCTAATGTATAAAGTTGCTATTCAGTCCAATATATCCGAAGTCGCAGCAGAAAGTCTTCAAGTCATCTACTCGGCATCTTCGACCGACCCGACACTTTTATATGCATGTTGTCTATATTCTATGGAGGGAAATAACAAGTTGCAGACATTGGCGGTTTTGCAACTTGTTCTTGAAAAATACAACTATGATCCTCCGACCGCAGTTCACTTACCTTCATTAGTTCGTGTCACAATTGGCATAACATCAAAACTGCTCGAAACTTCACTACAGAATGGATCTAAGAATTCAGAGGTGGAAGAACTTATAGATAAGCTCTGTAAGCTCTTCGAAGGCGGTATGTTTGCTAGAGGTTCTGTTTGGATATAACTAACTCTAGAGTAGCTGTGAATGCGATGCAGAAGCCCAGCAAGTCTAACGTAGGATCTGAACCGATTTGGACTATCCACGAGCTCGATTGGTTTTCGAAAAACTCATATAATATAGCTATCAAGAACATATCTATATGGACGCCACTCAAATCTCTACGTATGTTGAAATGCTGTATAGCATTCATCGATCAATATCCTCCAGACATCGGCGAGGCCTTTGAAGACCTATCCCTACGCAAGATGTTTTGCGAATTTTCCGCTGCAGCCGCACTCGTAACACTCGCTAGAGGCGAAGACAACATCGAAAAACAGCTCCAGAATTACCTTGACCTTAGAAAGCATGTCAAAAGTTTCGACACGTTATACGGAAATAAGTCTGAGACAATGGAGGAAGTCCAGATTGAAGACTTGTTGCAAAAACTCTCAATCCTATTGGTATTTGACTTTGAAGCTGCTTGCCATTTGAAAGCTTGGGATACCCTGAGGGAGACGATTCTGAACGCGGCTATTTGTAAGAGTGCTCGTACGTATCAATTGATGGCGGATTGCCTCCTGTGTATCCAGGATGGTTCCCGTATTCAAATTCCCACAGAAGGTACGTCATTTTGGTCTTCTTTGCACCAGAAATATGTCTGACAATTTTCAGTCCTGGTATTTAATCTCAAGAAAATTGTCAATGAAGCCTGGGGTCTGGAGAACATGGATATCGCGTCTTTGGCAAAGTATATGCGCTGCCTCTTCCAAATCGCACAATCGGACAACGTAGAGATCGCAGAAGAACTCCTTGGGCAAGTTGCTGAGCAGGCACAGGAGGCGAGCGAAGTATTTGTCATCACTCAATCTTTTGATTTCGTTTCTAACTTGAGAATAGACTGAGCAACCCTATCCGACCGAGGAACTCGATTGGATCGCGAGTCGAGCTTTCAATCATGCTGTTGACTTGTACTGTAATGAGCAGGATGAAGAGTGTAGACAGTGGGCTGCGAAAGCGCTGAATATTGCGCGCTTTTGTAATGATGGGGGGGCGTTGAAACGGTTGCTTGAGGAGAAGTTAGCGGGGTTGAATCTTGATTGATTCGTCTATACGTTGTGATCTCCTCGGGATGTTGGTTCTAGGAATGGATGAACTATGGGACGTGTTGAGATTTCAGATTTCAGATTTCAAGGGGGTTGATGGTATTTGTGGGTTCTATGAGAGGTATGCAATACTCGCTAGTTGCTTCAAGGGGGTTTTCAAATGCTGTTTAGGAACTTTAGGTTATGTTTGTTGACGTTCGATTGATACGAGGACATTCCTGAGATGAGTGCGAGCCTCAGGTACACATCACCATAGCATATATTCATCAGCTTTCCCTATTGGCCTTTATTTTTCCGGGAGGACTTGGGGATTTAGCATACACTTACACCTTATGGCAGTTTTATATAGAGCTTGGAGGTTGAGGGTTCACTGGATTTCGTGGGATTGTTTCGGATATTGCTAGAAAGGGGGAGTGGGATTGATATGTGTAGGAGAAGTACTGGTATGGTATTTTTAGCTTGCTTGTTGCTTGGGTGATTGTGGTGCTTGTATTATAATTGAATTGGGAATTTTATAAACAATGGTGGTTGATTTGTTATTCGTAAGAGCCATAATAATCTTGATAAGTATGATAAATATAATAAGTATGATAAGTAGGTACTGATATAACTATTGATAGAATATACAATTATCCTCCCTTATATGTTCTCGTGTGTGTTTTGTATTAAGACCCACAGAACGATCACACATCTTAATGAATTTGTTCTGGGAGACCGTAGCGCGGTATTGGACTCTCACTCTCGCTCTCACTGTACGGAACGGAACGGAATTGGTTTCTTCCTCCCTCCTCTTGGGTTTATTGTGATGTTATAGGTCTCGCTTATTCTTTCTGTCTTCTATCTCGGCAGATTCTGTTGCGAATTGGGGATTGGTGGTTGGGGATGTTAATAGAGGGGTTGGTTGGAGGTGAAGGGTGGGAGGGGAAAGGAGCGGTGGGGAGGTTTTGTTGGATTGGATTTGTATTTTATTTCTTTATTTGCTTAGGGGCGGGAGGGCTTGTGTACTTTGGGATACGATACCGAGTGAGTAAGACTTACCTAAGCGAGGATGTGGGGAAGTGTGAGTAGTAGTAGTAGTACGCCGGACGGATCACCAGCGAAGCTGGGTCTCCTGTGACCTCCCTAGGGGTATAAGGGCGTGCTAAGCTAAGGACTATTATACACATATCCTATTCTAAAGGAGCTAAAAACGTAGGTGGCTAAAAAGACCCCCCTTAAATAAGCCTAGGTCCCTAATCCCGCGGTGTTATAGTACTATGTAAGCTAAAGAAAGCATTTTAAACAAAAGGTAAATACGTATAAACTTAACCCCGCTAGTTAGGTCGTTAATCATTTACTACAGCGAGGTAGTTTCCGAGCCTATAAGCCCTAGGCGTATAGAGTCTTTAGAGTATAGAATCCTAGGTGCTCGAACGGAATTAAAAGCCCCTTACTAGACCTATATAATAGTATCTCCGCCTAGTAGCTAGGTAGTGTTATTTAGATAGTACAACGATTGTCGGTTTTTATTAATGTAGTCGGTCGTAAGGCTAATCTACTATAAGCCTTAGCGCGTATAAAAGAGCTATTTAGAAATCGAAAATCTAGCGCCAGCGTATACCCCCCCTTACTCTCTATCCCTCTCGTCGCCCCCTCTGTCTTTAACTTTAAAGTATAGTCACTCCCTTCTTCTCTATAAAGTGTCCTTGTGCCCCCCTAAATAGGTACCTATCCCTGCCCTTCCTCCTTTGTAGTGTTGTTCTAATCCGGGTATATATTCGTAAAGGTGTAGTATATTGAGGGGCCTAGCGTAGTAGAGGCGTGTATTCGTAAGAGAGAAGGCTGTCTCCGATAGAGGACTTAGGCGCGATTTGTAGTGTCGATTGTAAGGAAAGGAAAGAAGGAAATGCCACGTTAGCCTAAGAAGTCGATCCTACTTCGCCTGTAGTTAATTGTGATTATACGCCGCTTTCTTTCGAGTGACTTAATCTTAGCTCTCTAGACTAGGGCAAACCCTAGCTAGAGGTTCGTAGGATGTACCGCGTACAGGTGTTGAGTCTTCGCATCCCGTGGGGAAGTGTGAGTATGGGTAAGTGGTTAAGTTATCACCAACCTCCTAAGTACAGTACTAGACCCTGGTCAATGACTTGATAATAAGATGATGAGATTATGAGATGATGGGAATGGTATCGTGACCTTGTCTTATCTTATGGTATACTAATAAAATTAGAGGGACGTATGTCATCCACACTTATATCACGATTCGGGATAGTTGGAGAATTTTGATTTTTTTTTTGTAGAAGGGTAGGGTTATTTGAAATGAGGGAGTTGAAGTAGGTAAACTCGCTTCTGATCTTGGTAAGTCATGTACGGTTGGACAATACAATATCCCGATATCCCGCCACACCCGCTATACCTACTGCAGTACAGCTACTCGGACTCACGACTGGGGCGTACGGCTGCAAGATATACGAGAATGCTTAGAGGAGGTGTGGAGTTGGTTTTGGGGGTGGTATAGAAAGATGAGGGAAAATAGATAGAGAAGGGTTCGTAGGGTTTCTTTTACGTAGGAAAGGAAGGGATGGGTTGGGTAGATGACTGTGTGACTGAAACTTATCCGAGAGAAGTATCAAGTGTTTGAATTGTTATTGATTTGTCAAACATAGAGTTAGTCTACTTGTCTGAACATCCGTTCCCTTACCACATTCCATATGATTCCTAGGGGAGTCTATCCATTATATCTAGTATTATTAAAGCAATAAAAGAGTCTTTTAGTGTATTTATTACATATATAGGAATTTCCGAATTTGTAAATGTAGTCCCAAAAAATTCTACTTCGCTTAATTTCTTCAACACTGTTAGCACAATGGATTTCTCAGACGTTAGTTGGATAAATTCTTTGGTCTTGTAGAAGAAGAATAAACGTTATTTTTTAAGCTGGCGGGAGGTAAGTTGATCAGAGAATTACGTTTTGGATGGATCTATTAAACAAGATTTAGGTATAGTTGTAGCTAGTGGAAATTATATTTAGTTATAAGCATAGAACAACAGGATCAGATGTTTGGTCCACCTGTTTAGTAAAGTCTTCCTCCAATATGATGTCGTTTCAATTATGTGTAATATAAAGCAGAGCAATGACCAAGTTTTCTCAGGTGATTAACATAAAAAAAGAAAACCCGTGAAAGAAATGAATTTTCATTGCAATATTTTTAACGCCTAAAATATACGCCAAATGACTCCAACAGTAGCTCTCGCCAATTTGACAGCAACCATATACATAAACCGGTATCATCAATCTACCACAACCTTTATCCTTTACCTACGACCTCTTCCACGAGGGGACTTCATGACTCTACCGCCACCACCACCACCACCCCTACTTCCCGAAGTCCCATGTCTCTTATCCTCTCCAAGGCCTCTTCTACCACTAGCAATTCCACCTCTTCCACTACCACCTCGTGGTCCCCCACGACCACGTCCTCTAAAGTCGCCTCTGAAGTTCCCTCTCGAGTCGCCGCCAGTCTTCTTTCTGATGGCTTTGACATCATCTTCATCAACATCCATCTCATCATCCTCATCCTTATCCCTCTTATTCGAGAACTTTAGACGTCCACCTCTACCCCTCTGCACAGCATCTCTCCCCTTAATAGCCTTAACATAAGCCCCAACACCACCTTCATCTTCATCTCCCCCAGCAGGAGTATCAAGAACCATCGCATCATCATCACTGTCACCACCAAATACAAGCTTCCCATCCAAGTCAACCTTAGCCTTCGTTCTCGCTGGTGTACGTTGCTTAAGTGGTTTAGTAGAGGAGATATTCGCCAAAGACTTGCGATCCAGAAGATCCAGAGGCTCATCCTCGTCTTCATGAATATAGGTATTACCCGTCTTCTTAGCAGCTCTCGTCTTTTTCTTTCCAAGAACCTCGTTATCAGACACGTCAGAGCCATCCGATTCATCATCACTACCATGAAGAGCCTCATCATACTCGCTTTCAAAGCGGCCCTTACGTTTACCATTCGTTGCTGCACCCTCATCATCACTTCCCTCCGCGCCTTCTGCCTTGGCCGCTTCCTTGTGTCGCTTGTTACGCTCCCTGGTTTTGCGGATGTTGGCGATCAGTTTTCGATCTTCTTCTGGACAATATTTGTTCACGATATCCGCTCCGAATCTTCGGATCATGCGTTCTAGGATATGCTTGACTTTAGCCTTGAAGTGGGCTTTATGCTCGTGACTCCAGATCATCAGGTTAGGAATGAGAGTTTGTAAGCGAGGGAGCATCAACTCTTGTGACAAACTGATCACGCAAACCTTGACGAAACCCAGGACACTGCGAACGATCTCTCGGTTCTTGTGGGTAAGGAAGATATCCATGGTTTCAACCAGTTCTGCAAGAGTTGCGGAATCTAGTGTTGCGCGGAAATGGTAGAGAATACGTGTCAAGGCTGTGATGGAAGCGGAAACCATATGCGATGCTCCTCCTGCCAAACCAGCACTGACCATTGTGAAGTATTCCACGAGATTTGCCGTGACTTTGGGTGCATCAGCTGGCATGTTTGGTACCTTGCTAGTATCGATTGTTACGCCTGATGTCGAAACAATCTTTTCTCCCATCAGAATAAGGAGGTCGAATGCTGTGGTTCTGGCTTTCTCGTTGACCTCCTTACATGATATGACAACTTCTGACAAAATCGAGGGGATGAAATGGAGCGAGTCGTCTGGCAAGAATGGGATGAGAGTCGAGATGGCAGCTAAGCGGTCTTTTCGAGCAGGAGCGGAAACTTTCTCAGCGCTGTTCAACAACAGCTGTTGAAGTTCGCTGCTGCGCTCTGCCAAGGCTTGTTGACCCATTGGAGATTCGGCGAGACGTGGAATGAGTTTGTATGCTTTCTTTTGAAGTTGTGGATCACTGTCCATAATGATTATGAGTGCTGCAATGTTAAATAATATGCTGAAGCTGTCTCGTGGAAGGTAAATGGAAATGGTAATCACCAAGTCCATGAGGGTATGGCTCATCGGTGGCATCTTGTCAGCAGCATTTTGCTCCTTCTGCTTTTGCTTCTCTGCTTGAGTTTGTACTCCAGCTTCTTCGAGAGACGATTGCAGCATTGTCGTTACCCGCTCGAAAGTATCCATAATCTCCTGAGTAGGGGCTATGCTCAAGTATGAATTGATACATTGTAGAATGTATCCTCTGTACTGTGGTAGAGTCTGACTGTAAACGTTGAACAACACTGCGAGCATGTTACTTGCAAATCCTCCAAGATGATCAATGTTTTTTTGAGCGACCGCCTTTGATACTCGAGATTGTAAAACAAGGTCCTCGTCGTCTTCGATTGCCAAAATAGATTTGCTGGTGTCAACTAAAGCTTGTAAAGCCTTGCAAATATCGGGTCGCAGTTCAACCTGTTTGTAAAGAAGATTCGATGCCAATTCCGCAAACGTCTGATCGAAAGATTCAGTAAGGTCGAGTGGAAGATCACAATAACCAGGTAACAGTGCCCAAATTTGCTGAACCAAAGTTTCGAAAATCTTGATCTCCATCGTCTTCTCGGCATCTCCATTGTCGATAACTCGTTGAAACATCATTTCACTCAGAGGAACGAATTCGGATCTGAAATGCGCCAAGTTGGTGTTGCTGACATATTCCCGTAATACAGGAAGTAACCAAGCTCTACCAGGTTGTCCTGGTACTGGCTTCGCTAAATTGAGAGGTAATATTCTCAATACACTTTCTGGTCCCATGGCGCGGATTGCCTTTCCGATAATCTCGTCAGCCTCCTTCTTTCCGGTAAATGAGTCGTTTCCGCGAAGTTCGCCCAAAGTTTTCACAACATCTACCATTATCGGGTCAGCTCGCCATCTTAGACCATCAAACATTGCCCCAAGGACATTGAAAGTTTCCATCCAAGCCGCTTGGTATTTCACACTCAGAAGCTCAGCCGCTGCCTTGGACAGCTTCGCCAGCACCTTCTCGTCATAGATAGAAGGATCCAGGAGAACCGAATTTGGAATGCAGTTTGCCATGAATGAGATCAAACACTCTGAGGCAGAAACTCGAATGTTATGTGACGAAGATGCCAAAAAGGAAGAAATCATATTAAAGAGTTCCGGGAGTTTGGCAAATGTCTCTTCAGGTTCGATTTGAGCTGAAACATCATATCCTCTTGAAATGACTGCAATCCATGGTGGGAGAAGCTGGGAATCGTTTTGCGAAGGGCGAAGTTCTGAGATGACCTCGAGAAGTCTGGGTAATTTGGAGGATGATGTTTCTTTTGCCATTCCTTCAAAAATAATCTCGAAAATCTCGAAAGCGGCCATTGCCATATACTCATTGCTTGACTTTGAAATTGCCAACAAAACCTCGCACAAGGCCTCAATCTTCTTGCTAGGCCAACCTCTCGATGCTGCAGCTACCGTCTTAATCAGTTGTAATGCGTGTATTAAACCCGGCTCGTTTTCTGATGCTCCAGTCTTCTTCTGCTTTTTGGCTTGGTTCGCGCTGGATGCTAGGTCGGTCAAACTCTTGAGCGCAGTTTCAGCGCACATGTCGGAGGCGGGATGATCCAAAGCCGGACTTGGTGGGGGGTTCTTGAGAACATTTGCGATAGCTTCTTGAGCTCTTTTTCTGATCTTAGGTCTGTGATCCACTGCCAGAGTTAATAACCCAGCAATTGCCCTTCGAGGGCCTATTTCAGTGTATGCGAGTTCCCATGCTGCCGAATCCTGCGCAATGAGTAACGATTCGAGACAGCCAATCGAAGGCCGGAGTAGAGGGGCGTCTGCATCGGCATATGTCAAAGCTGGTGCGAGATTGACGAGGATTTGAGAGAATTTAGAGCGGAGGAGAGGTTGCGGGGCATAAGGCGTAACGACATCGAGCAGGTAAACGACCGAAGTTGCCAATTCCTTGTTTACTGCAGTAGTAGATACTGCCTGTCGAAGAAGTGCAAGAAGAGCCGCAAAATAACCAGTTGGAGAGGGTTCGGTTTTCTGTTCTTTGAGGGTCTCTCCAACTGCAGCTAGAACTACCTGTGTCTGCGGGATCAATTAGTCTCAAGTCCCACAACTACACACACACAGGAGCATGGCAATATTATAATTTCGATACATACCTGCTTCTGGCTCTGTAGCTTTGGCGATCGGATCTTGTCGAGCTTTTCTTCGAGAGACATGGCGAAGAAAGGTATGGGCTCTTGCGCCGTGAGATGAAATTCGATAACAATTTTTGACGATTTTTCCAGCGATGCGAAAAACGATAACCAGCGATAAGCGGAAATAGCCAGATCCAGGGTGGGCTTAGTGAAAATAGACCCTGTAATTTGGGTTGACTAGTGCGGTTAGCTCCCACGACGTAATAATCTCCCCACAGAGTATGAAAGTTGTCATTGGCTGGGCTCTTCTCTCCTTCCATCCTCGGGGCCGGGGCCGGTTGCTCGGGGGTTTGAATTGCTTCCCGAAGTTCCCATCTCCTCTCTGACTGGGCTTGGACGGTAATTCTACTCAGTTCCGAGTACCAACAAGCATTCTGGCCTTAACCCCCTTTGTTGAGTTGCGACTTTTAATAAACCACTTGATACCTTCTACCTTCTCATCGCGAATCTTCTACCTATTTGGGCACTTTATCTTCTGCAGTCTCTCCTTGACCTTTCTTTCCAACTCTATTTACCCTAAAGGCTAAGGCAAGCTTATCGCGGCGCAGATTACTACCCCCATCCCAAGAATTGGAGCCTAGGACGAAAAAAATCAACTCTCCTGAACTTCTTCCATCTCAATCGCAATCATGAAGTTTTCTTCTGGTGCTATTTTGGCGCTGCCTCTCCTCGCTGCTGCGTCGCATCAAGAAAGTCCCCTCGAGCAGGCGAAAGCTCAAGCTCAATTCTGGTTCGACAAGCTCTCCGCCTACATTCCGGTCCCAAGCAAACCACACACACCGGAGGAGGCAGCAGCCAAGGTTGGCGGGAAAACTGTCAATGTTCTGAAATTGGAGAACTGGGAGCAGACAATTCGGTCAAGTGTTAAGCCAACTAGCACAACACCAGAAGAATGGTGGGTTATGATTACTGGAGGAAACAAGACTTGCTTCGGCCATTGCGGTCAAGCAGAGACTGCCTTCAACAAGACGGCAGCTCTTTGGGCGGTTAACCCAAATGCTCCAAATCTCGGATACATCGATTGCGACAACCAACCAGTTCTCTGCAACAGTTGGGGTGCTGGACCACCAAGTCTCTGGATCATGGAAGTTTCGACTCCAGGCGTACCAGTTGATATCCGAGTCAAATCTTTGAATGCCACCACCACCGAGGTCAAGACTTTCACCGACCTTCACGCGTCCAAGGAGTGGAAGAGCAAGCCCGTTTATGAAGGCTACTTCCATCCATTTGATGGTATTCTCGCCCAATATGGTGCTGCGATTCCTCTTGGATATGTTTTCTGGGCTTTCGCTGTTGTTCCTAGCTGGGTTTTTATGATTGGTATTTCCTTCCTTAGCAGAAGCTTCATGTAAGTTCTCCCAATTTATCGTTCGTATTCAATTCTCGTTCTAATGTAAATCAGGAGTTCACGAACCACACCACCACGCCGACCTGCTGCCCCTGCTGCTCCTGGTCCTAGAGTACGTGTTGGAGCTCCTCCAGGAGATGGAATGTCATAGTGAAACGATCAACTAATATTCATGCAGTGAACACTGATGTATGGATTAATGGAGGATGAGGGAATGTAAAATGAGGTGGAGAATATGATGGTAATGCATGGTAGCACTGAGATAGCGTCCGTAGCGTGCGACAATATAATTCCATTGGGTATCAAAAACAAAAAACCTACCAAACCAACGCCTTATGATAGATCTTCTTTCTGTTGTCCATCCACCATATTTTCTATCCTGTTGTGATCATTCCGCCACATGTTCTGTTGTGTGTCGAATTATGCCCTAACTTTCTGTAATTAAGAATCAACCTTCTCAAGTCCCCTTACAAGAATCCTCCAATCTCTTCAGACCCCCCATTACCTCCTCCGGTAACTTTCCATTCGCCAACTTTCCATATCTCAAATCACTTAATGCCCCAACTGTGCTCTCAATTTCTCGTAACAGCTCTTCGGCCTCGGCATCCAATCGTTGTATCTCGTCCTCGACAATTGCGGTGGCTTCTTCGAGGGCAGGGAGGATGCTGAATAGGGTGTGAGGTTTAGGTGTCGGCAAGTTTGCAGTAGATTTGAAGAGCTGGTAGAATAGATAATTAGTTAACATCCTCTCTCTTCACGAATTAATTGGTAGCAACATACCACTTCCTCAATCTCCACCTCTTCATCTCCCAATTCTCCTCCTTTCTCAGCCCTCCGCCTCGAGCGCGCAACCATCCGTTTTTGGGTGTGGCCTCTCTTTACCTCCGCTGCGACATTGTGTGCGACGGCATCGACGACGAGGGCGCGTTGGTGGAGGAGGTCCCGGTAGAGTGCCTGGATTTGGGGCGAGGATTGTTGGGACCGGGGGAAGAGGGTGGGGAAGGATTTGGGGGTTATGATTGAGGGGAGTGGTGAGGGGATGAGGAGGTAGGTTGTTAGGATCTTGGATTCGCTGGGTGGCATATTTGTTTTGTTTGAATGCAGATGGGTGAGGTTGGAGGTGAGGTTGAGAGGCGATGTTGTGTTGGTGGGATAGAGGCACGGAATGTAGAGGGGTGGTGGTTATGTTTGTGTACTTGAGAAACTAGGAGCTTCTCATAGGATGTTTAGGTACTTTGTAATAGTAGTATGTGAAGCTGAATCACTGAAGTTCTCAACCAATACAATTAGTACAGTACCTCCATATACGATATTAGGTAGGGGTCGCTTGTCTACCTAATGACATCAGATAGTGACTTTGTATACATTGAAAGTAACACGTCAGGTTTTTTGATCAAAGGATAAACTTCAATTACGCGTTCTTGACGCGCTTCAACTCAGAAACCTCTTCTCACTAGTCAAAAGCGGCATCCCAGCTTTAGACTTCATTGTCCGCTTGGTCCGTACACCTGAAGCAATTAAGCCAGAACCAATCCTTTTTTATTTATTAGAGTCTTTAGAGCCTTTAGCTTAGTTGTCTAATGAGATCTGCAATTGAAAGGTGAATTTTTTCCAAAACACCAAAGGGCAGTAACAACTTCACGTTCAATCCTCTGTTGTACAGCGCCTTGCCACCTGCGCCTTGCCGCCTGTTGGTCATCATAAGCGTGAGCAGGGGCCGGACCACAATGGACCACAATTGGCGGAACCGAGAATTATCTCAAAGGGAGATCCATATCTCCTTACAACCACCTCCTCCAACTGCTGGCCCAAAAAACAACAACTTCAACTATCTAGCTGCATCAATAACTCATCTTTTCCGCCCCTCAAACGACGCGCACACTTCAATAGATACTTGCTTCATCTTGCCAGCATGGCTCCAACAAAAGCGGCTGAACCAGTTGCCCCATTCGCCAAGGAAGAAAAGATACTCTGCTTTCATGGGCCTGTCCTGTACGAAGCGAAGATTCTGGATTTAAGACTTTCAAATAACGCCTGGCAATTCAAGATCCATTACAAGGGGTGGAAGAACACTGTAAGTGTATCCCTTCTAACGTTTCTCGCTATTCTTGCTATGGCTTCAAAGTGGATGTTGAAGTTGGAATAATGCAACTTGGCTCATGTGACGGTGGACTTGAAATCGTGCCTTCCAAAATTCACGGTTACGGGTTACGGGTTACGGTCGGTTGGGTTGGTTTGCCAGTCCCAGTCCAGTGTTGCTTAGCGACCTAGCTCCTCCTTGACCCCCCTTTTTCAATTTGTTCCCGATTTCCATCTACCACATATAAGCCGCAAACACCAACATGTCACCACGAGGTGGAAAGCGAAGATCAAACAAGATGTCCAAGGCATCAGGGCATAAGAAGGCCTCCCAGAAGACCAATACTAATGAAGTGTCTCAACAACAGTGGGACGACTGGGTTCCGAGCGATAGAGTCCGCAAGTTCACTGAAGAGAACAAGGAGATTGCAGCGCAATTACACCAACAGGCGAAGCAACAACATCCAGGTCCTAAGACGGTCAATAAAGGAAGCAAGAAACCCAATGGCTCAGATTTTAGCTCGGCTCGTGGCAGCGAAGAACGACACACTTCAGTTGCAGCTCCTGGCGGACGTGGGGGAGCGCGAAGACATCGCGATTATGATATTGAGCCTGTAAGTCCCATTAATCTCATTCCGTCGCTTTATTTTCTTTATTTTCTTCATTTCCTTCTATTCTTCACTGGTGTGCGTCTCCACCTTCATTTCTTATCTCTTGTTGGCTCTGTTGGTTTAAAATGAGTTTGGTGTGTGAGGCTCCGAGAGCGAGGCTAGTTGGTCCGTCGTCAGTTCAACCCAACCTTGAACCTTCGGTCACTTTTGTCCACCACCAGTCACCACTAAACTTGACCAACATTCACCAACGCCAATGGTCACAACTTCTGGTCATCGACCAGTTGCTTTGCTTAAAGCGACATACAACCACAAATTCGCAATCAAAATTCTCCATCACCATCCATCACCAAACATCCAAACATGTCGTCAAACGCACGCGCCACCCGACGCAGCAGAGCAGCACTTTTGAAAGTACGGGAGGATGAACCAGAACCTTCCTTGGTCACTAGACCTGGCCTCAGAAGGCGCAAAGTAGGTTTGCCCCCCTGGTCTCAAACAATTCATTCGTACTCAATACCAACCCAGCGCTCGCCGTCCCCAGCTTCGCCCTCTCAGGAATCTGAGTCGGCGTCTTCTGAGTCTGCTTCATCTGAGCCGCAACCCCCAAAGGAGCCGTCGTCTACCGAGAACTCTACCCCAGAGATCAGTATTGCGGCCACCAGAGCTACCAGAAGAAAGCCAAACGGCTCAAGTTGGAAGGACCCACGCAGCTCGGATTGGGACGTACTACGCTTTCTTGAGTCTGAAGATAGTGTCATCGCCGACCCTCTTCTCAAGGCTCCTCCAAAGGGTTACAGTTATCTTGATGCCAACGGAAACTTGAAGGACAAGAACAAATACGCCAAACTCGCCGCCTTTGAAAAACAAATGGCACTGCGACGGCGCGGGGTTGTGAACAATCCTGAGTACAACAAACCCCATCCGAAGCTTCTGGACCATATCAGAAATCGCACTGATACTCCAATGATGCACCTCTACTGGGGTGGGATTCCGAGTGACATCAATATTCCCATGGCCGGTATCCCCCGAGACGAGGCTCTCAGACTGGAGGCTAGGAAGAATGGCTCTGTAGTTACAGGACCTTCTGAGAACGCCAGGTCGAAGCATCGCAAAACTCTGAGTAAGAGCACAATAGCGGATACAGACAAGGCTCTGTTTCCTAACCTTGTTTTCAAGTCAAAGATGCCTTCCGAGCCAGAGTCAGAACCACAAGCAGAGCCAGAAATAAAGCGATTTGAAGACCTTCTTGTGCATTTTACGCGTGCAAGCACGAAGTTCATCAGTCTAACATCAAACCAGGAGGAAACTTTCCACTCTCGCCCATCCATTAAGGTTACAGTCCCGGACCACATCAAGGCTATCTTGGTTGATGATTGGGAGAACGTAACCAAGAATTCACAACTTGTACCACTTCCCCGTGCCAGTCCTGTCAGCACCATTCTTGCAGATTACCTTGATTGTGAGATGCCAAGACGACAAGCAGGTAGTCCCCAAGCAGACATTTTGGACGAAGTCGTTGCTGGCCTGAGAGAGTACTTTGAGAAATCTCTTGGCCGTCTTCTACTCTACAAGTAAGTTGAATATTTTCATGGTCAGATAGTGAGATTGCTAATATAAGATAGATTTGAGCGTCACCAATATGTTGAGATCCGCAGCGCTTGGGAAAATAAAGATAGCGAACTCTATGGCAAGGGTCCTGCCGAAACTTATGGAGCAGAGCATCTATGTCGCCTTATCGGTTTGTCACTTCCACATTTTTCGTTTGTCACGATAATATACTAACAAACCAAAGTCACACTCCCTGAGCTGATTGCCCAAACCAACATGGATAATCAATCTGTCAACCGACTCCGTGAAGAACTCACCAAGCTCACCATGTGGTTGGGTCGTAATGCCGAAAAGTACTTTTGCAAGGAATATGAGACGCCCAGCGGCGAGTACGTTGAGAAGGCAAAGACCCTTTAAGTGGTATTTCATGCCGTCATGAGATTAATCACGGAGAATGGCGTTTGGTTGTCCTTTTCTTTTGTATTGCACGCTTTTTTCGATTTCCTCAAGAATTGTCTGTAAAAGACCCACGGGGGAATCACTTTTCATTTTCTTGGTTTGTGTTATTTTCATTTACATTGTACCTCGAAAGGTCATTCATCCTCACGAATTTCGTTCGCGACTACGGTGGGGTATGGTGCCTTGGTACATCGGGGGATTCATTTTCATTTACATTGTACCTCGAAAGGTCATTCATCCTCACGAATTTCGTTCGCGACTACGGTGGGGTATGGTGCCTTGGTACATCGGGGGATAGACAGGGTGCTCAAAGGTTTTCGTGCTTGTGGGGTATGCGGCCTTCTTGTTCACCTGGGCATTCTGATGGAGGGGACGATAATATTGCGTCGACAATTCGGCGGAGTCAACAAGAATAATACATCTCTGAAGGCGATATGATATCGTTGTTTTACATCAGGAATGAGATGAGAACGAGTGGGGACTGAGGCATGAAATTTGGTAGATAGATAATGGGCTTGTTGTACGGTAGCTAGCTAATATCAATTTGCACTCGGTGCTCTTCGTTGTTATCTGTCTCTATCGAGCTAATATGTCGTGGTCCCTAAAACATATGAAGAAACACTCTGAAAAATCTCTCCCTTCAAGGTACAATATCAGGCAGTCTGAGGAAATCTAAGCGGTCCAATATAGTTCACCCACCAACCCTCGTTTTCAGCAATCCATTCATTCCAATTCAAATTGATATCCATGTTCCGTCGAATTCTGTTAATAATTCTTGCACTGGTCGGAGGTCGATCGGGCTGTAAGTTTCTCAAACAGATTATTGCCAGAACCCATGCTTCGAGAATCCGTTGCTTTTTGTCCGCTCCACTCAACTCTCTAATAGAGCTACCGAGCAGGTTCGCTGTGTAGGCGCGGTGTTTGGGTGGTAGGAACTCGGGATGAGGGTCCAATGGGTAGGCTTCGAACCAGTGTCCGGGGTTGGAAAAGCGGATTATGTCGCGGATTGTGGATTCGAGTTTGTCTATGGGAATGCTCATCATGAACTTTTGGAGGAAGTTGGGTTTAAGTGATGGATGGGGATCTTGGAGATTGAAGAATGTAGGTTTGAGCTGGCTTAATGGGCTTTTGAGTTGAGGATGTTGGAGTTTGCTATTCTCTGATTTGCTGTGAGAAGTGAAGTGACTTGGGGTGCTGATCATGATGTTATATGGGGAAGTGTACAAGGTGATCGAGTCTTTCTTTCAGTGTGTTCTGAATCTTGATGTTTCATAGTGCTATACATTTTCTTTGATTTCGTGACGCATTTCTCCATCGTACTGTTTCTGCAACAGTCAACACGCCCTGTCTTTCCATATACGAAAGGAGGTATCAAAAACCAAAGCACTTTCCCGAATCAAAATGTCTCATTGACCCTTCCTCTCTACGCCGCTCCTCCCTTCAATTGCAGTAGCAGTAGCAGCTTTCCAAAGACATCCCATCAGAGTCAATCATATCCTCCCATCAATTAATCGTGCAAGAAAAATCCTTTCTTCCTCTCTTCACCTCGGCGCCGCCTGCTCCAGATAAAACCCAGGATCCGGTCTTCGTTCTGCCTTAACCTCCTCTTTCGTCAACGGCCTATCGACTTCTTCCACTGAAACCAATTCCTTTACTCTCATGATCTGACCGGCGACTTCGGGAGTGACTGGGTAGAAGACGGTGGTCATTCTGTGGCGGAGACCGAGGGCTTTGAGGACGCCTTGGGTTCGTTTGGGCATACCGATGCCGGATCTTTGGAGGGTGATGCGGAAGTACGACATTGTTTTGGCTTTAAGATGAAGAATTAGCAGCTGATTAGAATAGGAATTGGGGAATTGATAGCTACCTTGGTTGTGAAGTTGCCTTTTATGTGGTTGTCAGTGGGGTCGTGAAGCTCAAATCGCAAAAAATGTTCCCAGTCGTCTTTCGGATGCAATTCCGAGGGGAGGCGCGCTTGAACCCCGGATTTCAGACACCTCCCTGCTTCAATGCTCACCTCACCTCTACTCGTACCTCCTCCACCTAGAACTCCAGAACCATGGCGTAAATCTACGAAGAACCCTCGAAAGCAAAGAAGTACGTCGCAATCGAAGACTCAAAATGGAGACCTCCACGGTCAAGCTCGCAGAGCTTCTCCGTCACCCCGATGACCTCGACAAGATCCCCGCCATGAAAGCCGAATACACGCGCAAAAAGGTAGCTGTCGACTCCGCGCTGCGCAGCGGATTGAAGGAACAGCTTGAAATTACACAATCTGGCATGAATGGGATTACAGAAGGGCAAAGAACCGTCCAACTTATCAAAGAGGAAATGATGAAGATAGACAAACTCTGCGCCGAAGCCCAGAACATGATCCGCGATTTCCCCAACATCAACTTGGTGTCGCAGACACATAGGAATTTCAGCGCGGTCGAACTGATGAGGAAGAATCTGGATAGTTTTAATGATAGGGTTACAAGGATCGAGATGATGCTGAGGGAGGATGATCAGGATGTGGAGAATATGCCGAATTTACTGGTGGTGCATTATGAGTTGACGCAGTTGAGGAATATTAGGGATGATGCGATGGAGCAGATTCAGAGGGCGGATGATGCGAGTCTGGCGACTACGCTGGAGGATTACTTCTCCAGGCTCGATGAGACGGTGGAGTGGTTTGATGAGCATATTGGGACGATTGCGTTGAATCTTATTAGTGTGCTCATTAATGGGAATAATGGGCTGGTGGTACGATTTGCAGTTATTATTGAGGCAGAGGAAAGAAGCGATAAAAGGGTTTTGGCTCTGCAGGAGGCCCTGAAGGATCATAAGGAGATGGCGGCGAGATTTCAAAGTATTACGGATGGAGCGAAGAATACGAGAGGGTATAAGGAGAAGTTCCTCCAGGCTATCAAGATTCATGCCGAGGAGCAGATTATGGAAACGAAACAATCGTTTCTGGAAGATCCGGCAAAGTTGACCAAGCAGCTGAAATGGTATTTCAATGATCTGAATGCTGTCAAGCAAGGAATGGTTGCACTTATGCCAAAGAAGTGGAAGATATTCCAGACATATGCCAAGATATATCATCAGCTCATGCACGATTTCCTTGTTGGCATGATTGATGATCCAGATACCAATTCCGCAAATATGCTTTCCATCCTAAACTGGCCAGAAGTGTATTATTCCAAGATGGCGAAATTGGGATTCGGGACAGAAGAACTAGAACCTCACATTATAGACAATCGAGCAGGAGAACTTGTCAAAGAGTTCCGACAACTTGTCATTCGATATCTCGACCAATGGCTTGATCGAATTTTCAAGACTGAAACGAAGGATTTTGCGGAACGAAATGTGGACGGTTCAAATCTGGATGCAGATGAATATGGATATTTCCGCACGAAGAATCTGGTTGATATGTGGCGAATGCTGCGAGAACAAATTGATGCCGCTAGCAATTCCCAGAGACTGGATGTCGCAGAAGGTGTTATTGATGCTATGATTCTCCGACTAAAGACTCGCCAGCGGGACTGGCAGAAGATGCTTGACGAAGAGGCCGATAAATATATTGGGTCCACTCCAGAGCTCGAAGGCTTCCAAGCACTTCAAGATTGGCTTGTTGCAACCGCAAACGACCAGATTGCCTGTATCGACGACAATGAGGATGAAGGCCGATTCGCCTACCTCTCAAGTTTCCGTCAAAAGTACGAACCTGTCGTCTCACCTACATACCTAGAATCAACCGATGAACAAATAAACGCTCTCCGGGACGGCTACGTCGATCTAAGTACCCACTGCATCGCCCGTTTCGCCCAATTAATCTTCGCCGTCGACTTCCGAACTGTCATGCCCGACTTCTTCACACCCAAATGGTACACCACAACAGCGATGAAACAAATGGTCGTCACATTCGACGAATACATCGGGGACTACAAAGCGGTCCTCCACCACTCCCTCCTGGACATCTTCATCGAAGAACTCGCCGACGAACTCCTGATCCGGTACCTCTCCTCAGTCCACAACAAAGGAGCGAAATTCAAGCGTGTAGATCCATACAAAGACAAAATCTTCAACGACGTCTCCACGGCCTTTGAATTCTTTGACACCAACCAATATCTTTCTCCCGACGTCGCCGACACGATTAAACAGAAATGGCGCGTTACCGAGCAGTTCCTGCAGTTACTGGAAGAGGATAAAAGTGCCATCCCGGAGGTTTTCGCGGCGTTTAAGATGGAATATTGGGATTTGCAATTGAGTTGGGTGGAGGCTGTGCTTAGGACGAGGGATGATTTTGATCGGAGTTTGCTGAATGCTGTTAAATCCCGTGCGGCGCAGATTGATGTTCAGAGGGGGTTGGAGACTATTATGAGTAAAGTTAAATAGATGGCTTGAGGTGGGTTTTTTTGTTTATATATATTTTTTTCTGTTTCTTGGTCCCCCCCCCCCCCCTTTTTTTTTAAGCGAGGCGTTTTGGGGGTTTTGGTGCATGGGTTTGTGGCTGGAGTGGGTTGGCCTGCAGGGTACTATATATGTACTTGGCAGGCTTTTTTTTTGGGAATTTAGAAAGGAGAATAATATCGAGGTTCTGGTTCTGGTTCTGGTTCTGGTTCTGATTTTTGCATGTAGAATGATGTAGAATGTAGAAATATTATTTTTGAATCATGTCTCGTCGTTTCTTTACTTTAACTCGTTGGTGTTTCCTCTCTTACTTATCTTAGTTCTGGTTTTTACATGTACGAGTAGAATGTAGAATGTAGAATGTAGAAATATTATTTTGAAAATTGAAATATATCTCGTCATTCCTTACCTTTCTTAACTTCTAATCTTAACTATATTTCCCCTCTCCCTTACTTATCTTAGTTCCATACATTACATTACAGTAATCCTACCTTCCACTACTACCTACCACTAACACCAAGAGCGAGCGAGCGCTCTCCCATATAAGTAAGTAATCTTACTATGTATGGATTAGTAAGTCACCTACCTATCTATACCAGGATAAATAATACAGGGATATGTATATTTCATTCACAATTTCGCAGCCTCGCAACTTCGCAGCTTCGCTTATTGTAAGATGGGATATCAGGATATTAGGATATTAGGATATTAGGATATTAGGATATTAGGATATTAGGATATTAGGATATTAGGATATTAGGATATTAGGATATTAGGATATTAGGATATCAACAACACAATAATGCCATACTTCTCTACTCTCCCTCATTTTACAGGTTTCTACCTACAGGCTACGGTCCTACGGATGTAGGATGTAGGATGGGGAAATGTATGGTGTAAGTAGTAGTTAGGACGAGGTAAACAGAGACCTTTTCGAAAAATTCAAAGTCATGTATAATAGGAGGTCATAAGTGTAAGTGTAAGTGTAAGTGTAAGTATAAGCACAAGTAAAAATGAAGTTGATACGTGAAAAAAATAAACTCCATGCTATTGATCTAATCCTAAAATCCGAACTTTCTCACAAATCTCGAACTTCAAATCCAACCTAATCGCTGACTCCTTCCAATCATCCATCCATCCATCCATCATCCAACCTCAAAACCACACAATCTCATATACCAAAAAAAAACCCCTACCCCGTATACCCAAGCACTCCCTTCCCCCATCCATCCATCCCATCCCATCCCACCCACGACCACCCCCTAAATCGCAATAAAAAAGCTTTTCTCCCCCTCCTCAACTCCAACCCTCGACCGCCTAATAATCGGATCCACACAAGCCCCCCTAATCCTCTCCGTCGTAGCCGGACTCTCCAGCACAAGCAGTCCCTCCCCATCTCCCTTCTTATCCTCCCCAATCGTAGCTTCCACCCCATACTGCCTCCTCGCAGCAACAAGCGCATCCCGAATCGCAAAAAAAACCACACTCCCCATAAAAAGCGGGGGTTCCCCCACACCTCTGGACCTCTGAATCGTCTGAAGATTTTCCCACGTAACATCCTTAAGCATAGAAACATTCATTACCTGCGGAACATCCCTAAACCCGGGGATTTTATAAGCACCCGGACCACGGGTAGCAAGTTGACCTTTCATGGGACCACCCCGGAACCAAAGAGATTCCTCCATGGTGAAAAGTCCCATCCCTTGAACGAAAGCACCTTCGATTTGACCATAGTCAATGGTGGGATTGATGGAACGTCCGATATCCATTTTGATGTCTGCACGAAGACAGGTCCAGGAACCGGTTAGGGTATCGACTTCTACTTCTGCGGCGGCGACACCTTGGGTGAAGTAGAAGAACATTTGACCTGTGTTGGGACCCCATACGTAGCCGATATCAGGAGTTTTGTAGAAGCCGTTTGCGGAGAGGTTTACGCGGTCGAAGTATGCCGAGCTAGCGAGTTTCTTCATGGGTGCATCCTGGCCAAGTTTTTCGCGGTAGGGGGCAAGACGTTCATTCAGTTGGGCACAGGCGTTGAAGATTGCGTAGCCGTTGAGATCGGAGGAGGCCGAGGCGGCGGTTGAGGAGGTGTTGGCTACGGTGTTGGTTGCGGTTTCTGAGATGTGGACGTCTGAGATTGGGACCTTTAGAGCTTCGGCTGCGATCATGATCATTTTTGTGTGGAGACCTTGACCCATTTCTGTTCCTCCGTGGGCTACTAGGACGGTTCCATCATGGTAGATGTGGACTAAAGCACCTGCTTGGTTGAGAAAGAGAGCTGTAAAGGAGATTCCAAATTTGGTTGGTACGATGGCAAGCCCCCTCTTCTTCCATTTATGAGAGTCGTTGAACTTGGTTACGGCCTCACGTCGCTCTTCGTACTTTGTCTCTTCCATCACTTGTTTGTACATGATTGGTACGTGCCAATCTTTCAAGCTCTGATTATAGTGCGTCTCTTCATTTGGCTTGTAAAGGTTCATTTCTCGGAATATCTCAACTGGCATGTTGAGACGATCTGCAATTTCTGACATGAATGATTCTGCGATGAAATTACCTTGAGGGCCACCAAATCCACGGAAGGCTGTATTTGACATGGTATTTGTCTTACATACTCTTCCGCGAACGTGTACATTGGGAAATGAATAGCATCCGTCGATATGGCTCAAAGCTCTATCGCAGACCGATCCACTCAGATCTTGTGTCCAACCCCCATTAGCAAAGACATCCGCATCGAGGGCTTGGAGTTTGCCATCTTTATTTACTGCAACCTTCCAATGGCAGAGGAACGGATGTCTTTGGCCAGAGGTCATCATGTCTTCGTCCCTGTTCAACTGACATCTCACAGGGCGGTTAACTGTCTTTGCAGCTAGAGCAACTATGCCAGACAATTGGATTGATCTCGTCTCCTTTCCGCCAAAACCGCCTCCAAGACGTTTAACGCGAGAGACGACCTTATTAGCGGAAACACCGCAAACTCGTGCAACATATGTTTGCCTATCATATGAGAGTTAGCGAATATAAACGTCTAGAAATAAGCATCTTACGTCTCTGTTGGATTTTGTGTGCTGGCAAAAATCTCAATTTCGCCATCCTCGGGTTTGGGAACCACAACACAAGCTTGCGTCTCAAGATAAAAGTGCTCTTGGCCCCCCATTCTAGTCACACCAGTGAAAACATGGTCAGCATCTTTGCAGGCAGTTTCGATATCACCCTTGTGAATGTAGTGGAAATGATTGAAAAAGCTCTCCTTCTCAATCGCTTCCTCCATGGTAAAAATACTTGGTAACTCTTCGTAATCCACTTTGACTGCCCTAGCACCGGCAGTGGCATGTGCTGCAGTGTCTGCGACGATGATTCCAATTGGTTGGCCAGTTGTGTGAACCTCATCGACCGCAAAAAATACTTCATCGGGTACAGGTGCTCCCCATATGTTAGCCTCTGGAGATGGCATATCAGTATGATCAATGTATCGAACCACGCCAGGTAAATCCATTGCTGGTGAGGAATCCACAGAAGTAATTTTGGCATGAGCTTTGGTTGAAAGAACTAGGCATCCATATAATTCATTCTTTTGAACAGGAATATCGTCAGTATACTGTGCCTCTCCACATGCCTGCTTAAGGGCTGCAACATGAGGACTAGCCTTGCCAAGAACGTTCTGTTGATAGGCAATTGTTGCGTCGGTATCTTGTTTGCCTGTTGAGATCATCCTTTCAATCTCTTCGATAACTTCTTCGTCAACTTCGGACTCATTGACTTCCAGCTTGGACAAGACCTCGTTGTAGAAGCGGTAAAAGAAACCCAAAGCCAGAGACTTTCTATATGTGGCCATACCACCTGGAACTCCAAATCTGAGATCAAAGTCTTGCTCCAAAGCATTCATTGTGCCTTCAAGTGTCGCTGGATCTGTGAGCTTTTTCCCAACTAAATATTCTCCAGCGGTCTTTGCAGCAACGGTCGTTGGTGCCATTCCACCGTAAACGAGGTCCGCGCTTTCAACAATGTTTGAGTCGTCCAAAGAAATACGAAGAGCAGCATTGACGATTGCAATATCATCATCCTTCCGCTTGGATTGCTTGTAGGCTTGGAAATACTCCCCCTTTTCACGAGCCACTGGTATCCTGATACTAGCAATGATACTATTTGGTTCGAGGGCTGTTCTTCTGTAACCCTTGAAGAATTGAGACATGGGAATTTCAGTTTCCTCCTCCAAGGACTTTGCCACAAGGACTGCATTCGAGGCCACGAACACAGGATTAAGATCTGAAATAGGAGAAGCAGTTGCTAGATTCCCTGCAGGCGTTCCAACATTTCTAATTTGACGGCCAGCAAAATATTTGAGCTGCTTGTGAATGGCAGCAAACACTTGTCCCTTGACTGGACCGTAATGCTCAATAGCTTGGAGCGAGATAGATTCCAAATCAGTCAAGGTGACATTACCGCCAATTTCTAGGTGGTCGTCCTTGAATGAAAATTGGCGGAGTTCATGAATATCACCGACGAATACCGAAGTTGAGTATTGCATGGCCTTAAACTTGATCTCAATTTGCGTTTCGGTACTTCCTCCAATAATTTTGGCTGAAGGGTAAACACTTTTGATTTCTAGCAGCTGCTGTAAGGTAACTGGGCGATACCACTTCTTCTTCTTATTTCCTAAAGCCAAAGGCCTGAATTCATGTTTCGTCAAAGATGGAGGGAATATTAGCTCTGTATCTGGATTGTACTCGATAAATCCAGGTGGCGTGAACCGTTTTATTGGCTGATCTTCTTTTAATCCATCTTTACAGCAGCCTCCAGAGTTGCCGTTGCCGTTGCCTTTTTCCATGCAACAGCCGCCTCCTCCATTGGCTTTTGCCTTGCCACATGACTTATCAACACTGAAAGTTTGTGCAGCGTCAAGAATGGGTCGGTAGCCGGTACACCTGCAAAGGTTCCCATCAAATGCTTCTTCTACATCATGTTCTGACGGACTCGAGTCGTTCCTCAGCAGGGCATAGAGGCTCATGACTATGCCCGGGGTGCAGAATCCACACTGACTACCGTTTCCTTTGGCAATCCGTTCGGCGGCTGGATGTGGCTGCGAAACATTCCCTATACCTTCAACTGTAATGACATGCTTTCCATCCACACTAATCAAAGGGGCTAAACAAGCATTGACGCTGGCATGGTATATCCTTTTTGTGGTTGGATTGTACTGCGAGACAACCACAGTGCAAGCACCGCAACCACCTTCGGAACAGCCATTTTTTGTTCCTACTAATCCAATGCCACGAAGGTATTCAAGAAGTGTGACTTCTGGATCGATGTTATCTAGAACCACTCGTGTGCCGTTGAGGTAGAAGCGGAGGGTGTCATCGTAAGCGGTCGTCACAGAGAAGAGGGCATGGCTTGCGTGTTCTGAGACAGCTGGATTAGGGGAGATAGCAATCGGTGCCATGGCTTTTTAACTTTGTTTAAAATCGTAAAGAGAGTCAGATGTAGGAAGGGAGGGATATCGTGAGGTTTGATAGTGGATGTTGTTAATGGATTGTAATCTTCCGAGGTTGTCCCGGTGGAAGTCTTCGCCACTTTAGGTGTGAAATGGATGGGAATGAGAGGAAGAAAAGAGAGTCAAGAGGCCAGATTTCTAGACAGATGTCGGCTTCAAGGAATGCTCCATTCAAATGAGATGCTGGTATATTCGACAACACACCGCGGCCGGCGATGTTATCGGAGCTGCACGTAGTGCGTAGTGAGCGAATGCGGGTGTGGAGTATGGAGCCAGGAGTTTTCCGAAATATCTGCCAGTAACCGTCCAGTACATGCGGGGTAGCACGAGGTTGGGAAGCTTGATGAAGACTGGTACGGGTACTGGTACTGGTACTGATACTTGTCCTTGTACCACCACGCTAGGACTTTCACTCCGCCTTGAAAAAAGAATATTGGTGTTTTCTTGCTAGTTGTTGCTAGTTGCAATAGAAATGTTGAGTCGGTTGTAGGTTGATGTTGAGAGTGATAACCTGGTTTGCCTTTCAAGGTTAACATCCTGACCTGCTGCCTCGATGCCTCGCCCTCAAGTCCCGAGGTCTGGCTCTGGCTCTTTCTCGGCCGATCCCGATAGCAAGGATGAACGATTCCATGAATCATTTGTACGAGTACCTAAGAGAGCAAACCCGTGGACGTTCTTTTCGCTAGACCTCCAGTGACCTCACCTGTTATTCCATGAACGGGTTTGAGGCTATAAATATCAGCAGATGGTACCTATATCTCAAACTACCACATCCCTCTTCAACCACTATTACAGTAAGTATTCCAACTTTTTTGGACACTCTGTTCTAAATTTTGTATGCATATCGGAGAAAAGAGGGAATTTCAGAAAACTCAAACTCGATTCCAGAAGAGATCCAAAGAAAGATTTTCCGTGAGATCTAGGTAGATACTTGGACGTTGTCCACTTATCAATTACGAAGTGAGTTATTCCTGACGTTTTATTGAGCTACCTAGCTAACGCTACCAGTGACAGGTGAGACCGTGGTAGTTTGACACTTTGACTTTTCCAGCCTTGCCCCCACTCACCCTAAAGCAGCGCTCCGGTGGTGTAATAGATGCGTTGTAACTCGAGCATCATTGAGTTATCCTACAGACGAATTCTCCGCTCGGAAGCCAAGGAACACCTTGGGAGAAGTTCCAGAGCAATGATAGTAAGTAGCATTCCAGCGATTGAGTAACATACAAGAAAGAAACCCCTAGAGCTACTTCAATAGATTCCAATAGATTCTATTTGAGTCAGCCTGATATTGAATGCCGCTTTTCTAGACACCCCTCGCACCCGTGGACATAAAGATCTCATCACGTGTTGTCTACCGTGGACCGCCAGCGTCCAAGTTGCAATGTAGCGACCAATCAACAACTGGCCTCTTGCTGGCCTTGAAGATTGCGAAGATCTATCGAAGTCGAGGGGTGGCTCAAGCATTACGTAGGGGTCACTGGGGATCTCTGCTAGAATAAAGTCCGACCGCCACACCATGGTCTGGCTACGTTCGCCCCTTCCCTTCTCCGCTAGACGGCCTACGAGTGGTCCAAGCTGGTACACTTAATGCGCCTCACATCCTTGCTGACTAGCTGAGTCAAGTTATCGCGATATATGATTGGCCTGAGCAGGGATAATGCAGGTCTGTTCAGGACTAGGGGGTCGCTTAGGGGACATGGTCGCTCCTGCCTCAATAAATAGTCTTTAACGTGCTCTTTCCTCAGATCCCAACTTTTTGCTGGATCGCACTTTCCTTCGACCATTTTGCGACAGCCTCTCATTCGTCAACCACGAAACACGTGACGACCACTCCCACGACGCGCCTGCCCTGCCTCGCCCATCAACCCTCGGTCGCCAATAACATCCAAGAGTAGAAAATAAAAAAGGATTGGACATTGACCTTGCGACACGACCGCATCGACCGCAATCTTTTGCGCATCGCGTTCATCATCCACATCACCACCATCACCACCATCGCCACCAGCATTCATCTCCAACGCAATCCATATCTTCCTGCGTTTCGGTGTAGTGGCGCGACTCTCATCAACACGAGGACGCTTTGGCTAGCTGTCTGGACCTTCGACCTTCCGATCGCACCGACGCGCCTCGGGGACTCTCATCAACACTAACCATCCCACCACCTCGACCACTTCAACCACCTTTCGCATCACCATCTCGGTCGCGCACATTGCATCGCATTGCCCGATAGGACCCCGTCTGTATATTCACTCTAGCAGTGTCGCAATTCAATAGCGCGCCGCCCGCTTTCTAAATCACAAATCAGAATCCTAGTGGCCACGTCCTCGTGACCCGGTAAGGCTACCCCTCGGCCTATTTCCGCGCCATCGCTGTCATAAATTATTTGGTCGCCGCAAGGCTGTCTGTTTCTCCTTCGCGACCAAACTATTTTTTCTGAACTTGACCCTCGCGCCATCGAAAGCGCATCACCTCCGACCGACCCTATCGTAGCGTCGCATCTTCCACGGTCGCGCATCAGTGTCGCACATTCCCCACTCTACTTTTCTCTTCGTCAATTGGTTCGGGTCGTTGGACAAGGACTGGTCCCGTTGGTGTGTTGATGGCCGTCATGACGACTCAACAGCCAGAGGGAGTCGCAGTCGAGCAGAAGATACAACCCGTTCCATCATCTGACAAGATGGCTTTGGATTTAGACATCAACGGGTGAGTCTGCCTCGAGTTCCTCTTCTCTTCGTGCATCTCCTTTCCTTTCTTCTCTAAACTCTGTACACTTATTTATCAATGAAATCTTTGCAGACAAACACCTCGAGATGAGACCAATGTTGACTCCAACTCACCTGATCTTGCTCATAACAAATCCGTCGAGACTTCCTCAGCTTCAATCGACGCAGTGAATTCGAAGACGGTGGCCGTCAACGGTACCGCAAACGATGACGCTTTTGCTGCGAATCAAACGATCCCAACCCCACCCATTGATAGTAAATCAGACGTCGCGCCGATAGATAAGGACGCTTTGCAACCCCCGCCATCAGCTTCAACCCTATCGCAACTCCCAGACACAAATACCACCATCACTAAGACCGCGCAACTCTCGACATCCTCCGAAACTAAACAACCAGAACCTTCATCGCTTCTCGCATCTGCAGAATTGGCTGTAGAGGCAGCGGTGGACGATATTGCAGTAGTATCCACGGTACCACCAGTGGTTGATTCGCAGGAATCTGACGTTCGCAATACCGCCTCCTCTCCAATTCCATCTGATTCCGCCCCGACAGATGCCGCGCAGAACCTCACGCTAGGCCCTGATAGCTCACAAGATCTCTTCCACGATAGCAACGAGGAGCCTGTTGTCGCTGCGGCCAAGACGGAGACCGGTGAGTCAACCTTGGAGAATCCACTTGTCGAAGTCCTTCAAGATCTCAAGGTCGAACAAGTAGAACAGGAGAGTACTGAGGATCTCAACATGATATTAGATGCGCCAATTGCCACAGAGCCCATCGCAGATGTTGAAATGAGCGCGACAGTCAAGGATAGCCCAAAACTTGAATCTGCGGATACCGCTATGATGGATATCTCGCCGCCACCTCAATCTTCGAACAAGCGCGACGCAGCAGAAGATGATGACCAGCCACCGGCCAAGCGAACGAGGACAGAAGAAGCTGACGGTCCTGACGCTGTATCATCATTTGCCTCCCCTCTTCAGAATGGCGCGTCTCCCGCTCCGGCCACCAACGGTCAGCCATCACAAGTTTCTGAGCCCGTTACCAATTATATGATCAAGGAATGTGTAAAGATCTTGAAGAACGCCGCGAGGACCGCTGCCGGAAAGAACTTCAAAGCTCCAGTGGTCGCTCTCTGGCCACAATTGGCAGAAGCATATAATGCCAAGATCGCCAATCCTACAGACTTAGCCACCATGGAGACTAACCTCAAGACCCAAAAGTACTCTACACTGCAGGATTTCAAGGCCGATGTCAACCTTCTTTACACCAATGCGTGCGAGTTCAATGGAGATACCCACTTGGTCGCGAATTCAGCAAGGGAGCTGAGAGATTCCATTTTTGAAAAACTTCGGCGTATTCCTCCAGAGCCGGCTCCAGCTGTCAAGAAGGAGAAGAAGCAGCAGCCGAAGAAAGCGACACCTGTTGCCGAAGCTGCTCCCCGACTCCCACCTCCCCGAAGGCTTTCAAAGGGATCTGGTCCACCTGCGCAGGCACAAACCTTTGCTTTAGACCCAGCCACCAATACCCCCCTTATCCGACGTGACTCTACTAAGAATGACAGCGGACGATTTCCAAAGCGCGAAATTCATCCCCCAAAGAATAAGGATCTTCCATACTCTGCCAAACCCAAGAGCAGGAAGTTTGCCACTGAGCTTCGCTTCTGTGAAGAAGTGTTGACGGAGTTGAAGAAGGCGAAACACGGTCACCTGAATCACATTTTCATGGAAGCAGTTGACCCTGTTGCTCTAAACATACCTACTTACTTTGATATAATCAAAGAACCCAGGGACCTTGGCATGGTCACTGAGAACCTTCGAACAGGACATTATGCCAATGCCAAAGAATTTGAGAAGGACATGCGTTTGATCACTGCAAATTGTTGCAGATTCAACCCAGTTGACAACCCTGTCCATGGCATCGGGAAGGAGTTTGAGGCTCTGTTCAACTCGTTATGGGCGAAGAAGAACCAATGGATTTCAGAGCATTCCCCTGCTGCACACAGTCCATCACCTACAGTTGAGTCGGATGAAGAAGAGAGCGAAGATGAAGAACCAGAGGGACAGGCTTCTATGGCTGGAAGTGCTGCTGCTGCGCGACTCATTGAGGAGCAGGGCAAACTGATCGCCTTGATGACTGGAAACAAGAAGAAGGATCAAGCGAGTATTGATATCCAGCAACAGGTGGTGGAGATGCTCCAGAAGAGAGTCAACGCTGAAGCCGAGACCGAAAAGAAGCCTAAGAAGGCGAAGGCGCCTAAGCCAAAGAAAGCTGCTCCTGCCCCAAAGAAAGAGAAGCCAACGGCAAAAAAGCCTACCAAGAAGTCGCCAAAATACATGGGTACAATTGAGAAAGAAATCATATCTGATGGACTTGGCTTGTTGCCAGAAGACATCTCTCAAACAGTGTTGGACATGATCAAAGATGACCAGGGTGGCATTGACGTGAGTATTTTGAAAAATACAAACATTGTGTTTCTTTCACTAACAATAACATCTAGGTTGGTGATGATGGTACTCTGGAACTTGACATTGATGTCATCAGCATGCCTGTCTTGTGGCAAATTCATGCTATGATCATGGAACACGCACCAGAAGTGGAAGCTACCGTACGCGCTAGATTCGCAGAGAGAGAGGGTCCTCGTACTTTGGCTAAACCAGCACCAAAGAAGAAGAACAAGCCTATGAGCAAACACGAGCAAGAGAGAAACATCCAACATTTGAGAAAAGAGTTGCAAAGCTTCAACCAACCCAACCGCCCTGGCTCTGAAGACACTGTTCTAATGCAGAGTAAGTTTGCCTACAGAATTAACAAGAAGTCAATTTGCTAACTCAATTCCAGCTGTCGAAAAACCAGAGGAAGAATCCAGCGGGGACGAGTCCAGCGATTCTGAAGAAGAATAAACCCACAATTTTACATCTCTTTTTGTGGCTCAGCGAAAACTTGCATTTACCAATACAAAAATGCGAGAAACATCCGACTGTACCACCATACCTCTTCACCTAACCTACCAACTTTGTTCACCAAACAGAGAAAATGATGTACATTACTTTCAATTTTATATCTGCAAGGCCTTCACGATTCCCACCAGGCAACAAATCTAAATGAGTACCAGCAATTCAGCGAGGATGAACACTAAAAGGGCTTGGGGCATCAAATTGGGGCACCAGCATGAGATTGTATCTCATGACCCATATGCAGATTTTCCACTTTTCTTTTATTTCCGATTTTCATGAGATGAGGATACAAAGCGAGCATGATGAGAACGGGATGAGCTGAATGAATTTTTGCTCATGCCAAAACTTTCAAGAATACCATTGAGACGACGACGAAACTGGGGGGGTGGAGGGAAGAAACCAACGAAAGCGCACTCTTCTGTATGATAAAGATGGGGTGGATGTGGGGTGGGCATTTTGCAAAGAGGCATTCATTCAATGCTAGGCGATGATGGGTCAAGCAAACTTTCTACGATCAGTGGATTGTTTGCTGCCTTTTTTTTCTGGAGGCTGAGGGAGGAAAGAAAGAATTGCGATGAATCAATGAATTGAATTGGGTGGAATGATCTGATCAGAATCATCAGAACAGGTTTTTACCTGTTCTGATTTGATCTAAGAATCTGACTCTATGAGTCGGATCCCATGAATTGGACCCTATGAGTCGGATCTCATGGTCCTAACTGATGGTCTGATCCTGACTGATGGTCTGATTTGATGAACTGATTGGTTTTTTATCCATCCTTTTCTTTTTGCTGTTTCTTTTTTCTTTCTCTTTTCTTGAGATGCCTGCCTGGCCTGCCTGCTGGATAGATAGATGATAGCCTTTATTTGTCTTGTCTCGCCTGCCTTGTCTGCCTTTTGGCTGGGTAGCTGACTTTTCGCCCACCACTCAGCGATGTTAGTCACAGCCTAGCCTAGGTCGAGGAGCAAGGAATCCAAAATCAAAATATATTAATAATGCATGCTTGTGTTCTCTGTCTGATGTCATGTGATGTGATTGTTGTTTGTGTTAGGCTTGTCTTCATACTATAGTAGCATAAGTAAGATGACTGACTGGGAGAGCTGATATTAATTTATTCAAGTTAACCCCGTGATGTGAGTGAGATGTTCTTACTTACTTGAGTACAACACTCACACACACTCAACTCCAACGAAGTAAGTCAAATGTTCATCTTCATCTGTGATTCTCCATCCAAGAACTTACACTTTATGATTTATCTCAATTATCGCGTAACGAGCGAGGTTTAGCGTGGCCTGGTCTGGTCTAGTCTGGTCTGGTCTACTAGAGAATCGTTCTACAGTTCTTCTTCTGCGGTTTCTAATAATCAAATCAAATACTTGTAAATGTAAGTAAGTAAGTAAGTAAGTACCTAGGTAACATAATATAACGTAAATATCCAAATATTCATTCCAAGACAACAAATAGTAAACACTCATCTCTAATCTAAAGCTCTTAAGTTACTATGTAGACGAGAATGCGTCAGGAACTTAGAGGCGAGAAATATGATGTATTGGATTATGGTATTAGGTTCTGTGTCTGATTTCTGTGGGTTATTCATTGAAGGTGCTTTCTTGTTGGTTTGTTGGTTGGTGGGGATGGGGAGGATGGATAGGATAGAGAGAGGGGTCTTTAGATGGATGGGTTTTTAGATTGTTTGGGTTGTGGGAGTAGAAGTGATTTGGGGGGTGGTGTGGTGGGAGGAGGGAGGGGGTTTGTTGATGAGGGTGTAGGTAGGTTTGTAGGGAAGGAGAGAGGGTAAGGTGGGGAGTTGGGATTAAGGACTGGGATTAAGGGTAGAGGAGGACTGTTTACAGGACTGTTTATCTGATTAATAGGGTTGTAGTTGGTGGCTTGGTCAATAGTTACTAGTGTGTGTATATATCTATCTATCTATTGGTTTTTTACAAGACCAAGACTAAGACTAAGACCAAGGTAATTCAAAATCGAGATTAAGGTCGAAATACGAGTCGCTCTAGAGTAGAATAATTCTTCTATATATTTTATATTCTTTTATTTCATTTCATTCCAAGGCCTAAATCACCTATTTAATACTTTCCTTGTTCAGATATACTATACTATACTATATATACTATATCAAGATCTTACTATTGTAATATTATAACATTAGGAATAGACTACTACTGAAAACGAAATTTTCCTAGATATGTTAATAGAGAGAGAGGGGGGGGGGGGGGAGCGAGAGAATGTGTGTATGTGTAGTAGTAAGTGGTTAATTTCTAGTCGAAATTTAAGAGAGGATCTTAGTTACTTGGTTGGGAAGGGAAGTAGATAGAGGTGATATGAAGGGTAGGATAAATACAGGATATATCGCGGTACCACAAGGGTGAACAATAAGGATGTAATATATAGTCGGTATACTAAATAATCGTTAAAATCCTATCTACTATGTAGAATCTAGGCTATATATATCTAAAGAGCTCTAGACATATATAACGTCTAGCTTCAGTAGTCTCCTAGCTATATAGGCATCGAGGGCAATAAAGGGGCAGACAAGCTAGCTAATAAAGGTACTAAATATACCCTTCAAAGATGATTCCGCGATCGATATGCCGTCAATTGACAGGCAGGAGCTCAACAAGAGGTTTCTCTACCTCATTAGCCAGAAGGGCAGACTTTACCCATGCAGTACATACTCCAATGAGCAGTAAAAATGGAGGGACAGGAGAATGGAGAAGAGTAATGAAATCTTGATAGTTATGCATGTGTGAAATCTCGATAAAAGAAATAACATAAAACTGAGCCCGGTAGAAGCGAAGTTAGTAAGTTAACCTTATGCCCTTAGGACGAGGTCATTGTCGAAGGCGGGTATCTATAACAACCTAGTCACGTAGTATAGGATCCTTCTAGTCACGGGGCTTGCTAAGGGCTTGGCACCACTATATTATTCATTACAGTAGATAGATTACAATATAAGTCTTTTACACACACACACACACACACACCATACTAGTGTTGTCTCACAATATCACTCTACCGTCCCTCGCTCCCCCTCTCTATTACGTGACTTCTATATCTGGCTAGGCCTATATCTATATCTACTCTGGCTAAAATATACGGTAGTATCTTTGACTTAGAAGACGCGGTTTTATATATGAAAAAGAGGATTAAAGAGTTGTAAGAAGAAGAATATAAAGAGATCGCGAGACAGGTTGATATTTAAGTTTAAGTATAAGAGACTATCACTAATTTAGGCTAAATTAGCTCAGTTTTTATAAAACCGAGTCAGTTTACTTAGTTTAGTTTTATTGTTTTCTTACTTAGTTTTACGATCTTCATATAAACCGTGGTTAGTTTATACCTACGCTATTAGAACTGACCTTGAAACTAAGCAAACTGAAGTATTGCCTACACTGGTCCGAGAATCCTTCAATTGGTTTGGTAGTACAGATAGATACCCAGCTCCAACGCTATTAGCATTTTTAAAATTAGCATCAAGCAGCTGGATTTCTTTGTAACATGTTAGATCAGACTGATGGGGATATACCCCTTCTCTTTCCCCGTATTCAAATTCATCATATCAAGCTCACTACCCATATCTACACCACCCACCAATCAAGAACCACCTAGATACGCAACACAAACCAACCAACCAACCTCTCCAACCCACCAACCAACCAAACAACCCCATCCATCCATCATTCACCCTCTCCCCTCCCCAACCCCCCATATCACATGATCTCCTACTCCCGCCCCACAAAACCACCATTGATATCCTCAAATAACACATCACCCATCACCAAAACTGGGAGTAAACCTGTCCGCCTGGCCCAGTCAGTTAATGTGTGTCTACCCATATGCGCCGCACCATTAACTGTTACCGCCCCCCGGCACCCGTATACGAGAGATGTAAGGAGCAACCTCCGGAGGTTTGGCCCGAACTCTTTTGCTGTTTTTTTTTTTTTTTTTTTTTTTGGGCTGGTACTTTTTAGGGAGGGGGGTGTGTATACCTTGATAACATACCCAGGCTGCCAGGACAGGTTCCATGAGAGAAAGCTCGCTGGCCTTGACTATACAACGATTGAGCCACATTCCCCAATCTTGCACCAACTCCAACGCTTGCGATACCAGTCGCACTATCAACAGTGACTATTTCCTGGACTATTGCGCAGGCAGCTAGATCATTTCCGCTTTTGGGTTGGGCGGATATAATCATATAAAAGTCTTTGTCATTTGTAAACTTTTCACTTATGATATTCACTGTTACCCTTGAACTCAAACACGAAACCTCAAGCAAGAAGCCTTATACCATCTCAATTTTAATAACTAAAAACCTACGACTTACCAACCTCAACCTCCTACTTAACCCTAAAATCCTCCTTCCTCGGCCGCGCGATTCGTTAAGTTATTATGAATCACCAAGGAGCCCCGAAGGGCATTGGTTTTTTATCTAATAAATACACCCCTTCCGAAGTCGAGGTTTTTAGCATGTATTAGCTCTAGAATTACCACGGTTATCCAAGTAGTAAGGTACTATCAAATAAACGATAACTGATTTAATGAGCCATTCGCAGTTTCACCATACAATAATTTTCCATATTTGTTTTATTTCACAATCATTACCCATTTACTAGAATTTCATTCCTTTTATCCAACTTCAACAATAAGATTTGACGATGTTGTCACCAACAGCCATAACCCCGCCAAAGGCCCAAAACAGAAAAAAGTAAAATACAACTAACATCCATCCCCTCAACAGAAATTCCTAAATTGAATCGAGATAATTAATAGAAACTCATCACATGGAGCCTGTCCATCATGTCTTGTATCAAAAAGTCCGTGCTTTGGAAACTCGTATATCCAGCCGTATTGAACTTTGAAGCGCAGTTTTCATGTCCGTATAGGTAGGTAGACTTTAAAGGATTGTGGGGGATTTTGATGGGGAATATGTAGGTGGATGTAAAGCTTGACTAAATCTAAGAGGGAGAACCTCTGCATATATAGCTTGGTGCACCTGCCCCAGTTATTCTAAGGCAGCACTCAGGCACACATGTGATGGAGCGTACCACGTGACCCGCCAAGAGGGCACCTCACGTGACATACCCCTCAGGTGCACTACCTAAGATATATATCTTGCAGACTTCACTTCTCGATCTTTACCCTTCACCAAACAACAACAACAACAACAACAATGCCAAAAGAACCTCGTATCGCGCGTACTGCCAGTGCTCGTGCCGCTAAAAAGTTGAAGAATGGCGTAAGTTCAGACTCCTTTCCATGTTCCAAGTTCTAAGTTGTTTGGCTTTGCAAACGCGCGATTCGCTCTCAAGAGCCTCATCCGCGGGGTTCTAAAGTTGAAACCACTTGACACACAGCAGCTACTTACTGTATAGCGCACTCTACTACCAGACGCTCCTCTTCGCTCTAGTAATGATGATGATGATGAAGGTTCATCACCCCTCTCCACGCCTCCTCCCAGTGAACCTGAAGTCGTTCCTGGCCCTGCTCCTGGCCCTGCTGTCGCGCCTGGTGGTGGTGCTCCTGGTGTTCAACGAGGTGCCGTCTATCCCACCCCTTGCCTGGCTTGTGTTCGCTCTCTTTTGCGTGGGGATGACGAGGATTGTGGTGTCTGTTATAACGCTGTTTCTGTACGTTAAAGTCGTCGTTGTTTTCGTTGTTTCCGGGGTCACAAATGCGAGCCGCACCCGCCACTCGCCGCACCTTTTGCCCTCCAGCTCTAGGGTTTATTTCTAGATGGTCGGTCACTTACGCTTCATTCTTATTCTCATATCGACCATCTAGAAATAAACCCTGGAGCTGGAGGGCAAAAGGTGCGGAGAGTGGCGCGTGCGGCTCGCATTTGTGACCCTGGAAACAACGAAAACAACGACGACTTTGACGTACAGAATAGGGGAAGTAATAGGTATTAAAGTTAAATGAACTGGTGCTCAGCTAGGAGGATAGGAGGATAGGAGCATAGGAGGGTATAGTATCTAGTAGAGTTACTCTTCTAGAGGTTTCTTGAGAACGAGACCGTGTTGTTATCCCTTTGACTTTAAGATGAGATACTATTAATTAACGTAAGATTATTCGTGGCGTTATTATAGCTCTACTTAAAGAACAACAACTTCTTACTATACAACTACCTTACCCTAATCCACCAAGTCAAAAACAATAGTATGTACGTTTTAACTTGTAAAAAATCCTCCTACATTTTATTTAAAAATCATATCCTAACCAAGTACAGTACGTAAAAAGAATCTCTCCTACTCTTCTCCTCTTCTCGCAATCTACCTACCGTCCCCACAAGTAGTTTCCACAAGTACTCATGAATACCTAACACTATATTTTCTCAAGGTCCTAGAAATTCAAAAAAACAAAAAGAAGGCAAAAAAACAAACATACAACAGCAGGTATTCGCTGGTGGTCACCCACCCAACTACTAATCTGCCGATCTGAGGCTTGTGTATGGCAGAGCGGACGGGATGCCCAATTCTCCTCAGTCTATGGTCGTATGTGATAGCTTTGAGGCTTTACAGAACTATCAGCAATGGGGAGGTGAGGTGAGGTACCGAGGCGGTATCATCTTCTTCTTCAAGCCCCCCTCCCTATCCCATATTCCGCTTTTATACAGCTTCAAGTCTATCAAATATACCAAACGACTTCAACATCCCCCTCCTATTCCCCCAGGTAAACCAAAAACAAAACCAAAACCAACACACCTATTACCAATATCTCTTTCCACAAATCGCACTGAAATCCCACATATAAACTTCTTCATCCCAACCTTCAAAAACCCTCTTCTCTTTCAAACCCTCTTCTCCTTTGGAAATCTCACATCTCACATCTCACATCAGAAAACACGTGCAAAGACGTGAAAACCCCAGTAGTATATATACACACACATATACATATATATATACCTTACACAGTACACATGTAAGAGTCAGGGTACCTATTACCTAGAGTACTGTAAAAATTGCAAATCATCAACTACCACATAACAAACATAACACTCCTACCTAGGCTCTATCCTCCTCATTAGTCACCAGTCCCCAGTCATTACACGGTCTACAATCATAGCGGTAGGATAAGGGGGTGGAAGTGGAAGTGGAAGTGAAGGGTTGGGGTGGGTGAGAGATCAGACTCAGTGGGTAGAGTACATAGAAAGGGTCTGGGTCCTTAAGGATTCGCCATGAATCAATCGGACAAGTCATCAGAAGATGGTTAGGGCATAAGAATCCATAGCAACAAGGGCATCATGAATGAACACACAGAAATCCTCGAAAGAAATGTCTCCCTTCGAGCTACTTCTCGATGATCAACACAAATCACCAGATCTTCACAATGTATAATCTTCCAACATAGGTTTTCATGAGGTTTCGTTGATTATTCATTTCACGACAAAACGGCCGCAAGACTGACTCTTGTGGAAGAAGCTTGTTGGTGCTATCTGACAGGTGAAGTGTCAACTTCCCGCTCCGACCTATTCTCCTCCGGCGATTTCTATCACTCGACCAAACGCGCTACTGTTCAGCCCACCCAATACAAGAGATTTTAATGGTGATGTGTATTTTTGTTCTGTCGAGGATGCAATTACAAGCAAGCAATTCAGAAGATCAGGTCTCCATTTAAGAAGGAGGAGCTCCACGACCACGTCCCATACCAGCGCCACGGCTATTGAGAAAAGATTAGTTTGGGATTTTGGAAAGGGTATGATGACGGGTAGAAACTTACAATTCAGGTGCGAATCCACCGGATGGGGCTCCCTCCTTACCCTCACCACCGGCTTCACGACGTCTGTATCCTCCCTCACGGTCACCACGGTCTCCACCACCACGTCCACCACGGCCACCGAAAGGCTTGCGCTCACGCTCGCCCTCACCACCCATCATACCACGAGGAGGTGCGTGGGATCGTTGTTGCTTGATGTGTGTAGCTGGGACAATCTCAGCGGGGAGGTGGAGCCACTCGCGGAGGTAGTCGAGACCCTCAGGGGTGAGGGTGTAGTAGTAGTATTGCCATGAGAATTGGGTCTTGACGTATCCTCGGGAAGTAAGAGATTGGCAGGCCTTGACGACGTAAAGGTTCTTGGTGTCGATGTCTGGGTGCTTTGGAAGGTCGTAGTCCTTCTTGGCGACGAGGACACCCTCTCGGAAGAGGTACTCGTGGATCTTCTTACGGTCGGCCTTTGGGATAAGCATCCTGATGAATTCATGTTAGTATATGGTTCTCTTGATGGTATGCCATGACGCGCAAGATGATCGCGCGATATTTCTCCAAGCTCTGGCTGAGCAAATTGATGAATATCGCAATCGCGGGGTAATCAAAATATCTGGCAGATGACCGCGCGTAATCTCTCGCGTGCGCAATACCCATAAATCAAGCTGGGGAAGAATATACTTACTTGGCGGATTTGACGTTGGTGTTTGTCGAAAAAAAGCTGGAGGTTTGAAGGTTGAGGGGACGAAATAAGTTCAGTACATTCTGTGTGCGTGGATTAGCGAGTCCGGTGCGAGTCCGATCCGGATAAGATAAGATCGGGGTCGGCATCGGCTCGGGGGAAATAGCCCCAAACGACCTTGTACTCTAGTACAACTTATGCAGACAATTAAATCAGTAACTAAAGACCTGTAAAACAAATTTCAAGTTGCTTTTCTTTTCTATCCTATTTGGGTATTTGATTGTATCATAGAATGTAAAGGGAACCTAAACTCTCGACTCATGTGGTACTTTTCCATCTCTACACAACTACTAATAGACCTGCAAGTTCTGAAATGCTCTCTAGACTACATTATTAATCTAGGTAGTTCATCTCACTAGTCATTATCCGCATACATCGGCCTATCTACCAGACACCCAACTCGAGTCTCGAGATATATTTCTTCTTCGGCTTTTTGCCTTATTTCTGAAGAACCACAGGTCTTCCACATCAACCACCAGGATTTAGAATTGCAATAACTACAATTTCAGCGTCGCAATCCATTCTGCCGTTGATAAAGCTCTTAATATTGTGAATACATCATGTTGTAGGAGAAAAAGCTAGTCTAACTAAATGTAAGAAATAGTCTACGGGTACTAGTACACACAAGCTAACTAACATCATGACCCGAACAAAACCCCAGGGCATAGAATTTCTATACAAGAAGAGAAGAAGATGAATTTGTTGATAGGAGGGTATATTAAATAATATGCACGTTTCCACCATTCAATCAATCAATCAATCAATCTACCCATGTAATTCCACACGAGCCAGCCAGCCAATTCCAAATACCAAATTCCAAATGTCGGATTTGCCATCCTCCATCATGTGCAATGCTAAGCCGGGGCAAGCAAAAATAAAGCAAGCCCCATTCAGTCCAAAACCGCTCCTAACCCGAATCGAGAATACAAAGTTCTTTGTTCCCAGAAGATAAACCCATTCTAACAGATGGGCTCGTTGTACAACCCGTAAAAACGCCTGTGTGCCAATATTACAGCAAAACAACAAACAAGAAGAAGAAACGAGAAACAAAACAAGAAAAGGTATAATACACCCCATGAAATATATCCAACCACCAGCTATAGACGAGGATAAACCCATCGTCTTATTTCAAACAAACCCGTGATAAAAGATAGTGATAACTTAAGGAACCCAAGTGAGGACAATGATACTGTCTCGCTCGGGGAAGTCCTCTTTGCTCTTCACCCACCGCTCATCACTCCGACTCTTCTTATAAATCTGCTTGACTTTCCCATCTCTCTCTAGTCTCGCATCAAGGAGCTGCCACTGTTGTTTCTTCCCCGTCTTAGAGAAACTTCGGCGGAGCTCACCAAATTTGTAGCCCAATGCTACGCCTACGATACCCGCGTCAACAGGAATATCGAACGTGCCCTCCGTCTGGTCAAGATCAAAGTCGATTCCACCAGGGTACTGCGCGATACTGTAGCCATTTGATACGATGAAATTGTCTTTGAATTGGAAACGTTGGAGGACGCAGTCCTCGCCACAGGCATCGGCTACGACGTGGTATTTGGCCACGTCGGCACGATGCCAAGATTTGAAATGGTGGACACTCAATGGCTGTCCACCACTTTCGTAGAACCCAGATGGGTCACCGAATTGGTCCATCTGGTTAAGAAGAGGTTGATAGGTCAGTGTTACAGAAGTTTTTTCGTGTATACAGTTGTAGAGAAGACGATCTCCCTGATTGGCGTCGAATACGTATTTTCCGTCCTCCCTTTTTTCTAGACAATTGGCCTCGGAAACTTGTTTTGCGACTGGAGCTGTCAAGAAAACTCCTCCACCCCCATAAGCCATTGGAGCATGGTTATCCAGGAGCCAATCAACTCTCTCTGTGAACGTGCCAATGTAGTAGGGCTTGCGGTAGTCGTAGTTAAATAGAGTTCGTGTGAGCTCGGACATGTATGGGAAAAAGGTATCGTCGTCAATGAGGGCAAAATATTTCCTCTGTGCAGAGGTGGGGTGGTTGTAGAGCATTTGAACGAGATCAACATATCTCCCAGGCATGTCGAGTTGGGGATTCGATGGAACGACGGTCGCATTTATTCCAGCTTCTGTCAACGCCAGCGTAGCTGCTTGCATTTCTGCATCAGTACCGTTCAACAAGGCCAAAACTAAACCAGCACCATTCGAGCCACCCTTCCCATCGGTCAGCCATCGCTTGAACTCGTTTATGGGCGCAACTTCTTTCGAATTGAACCGATCAAAGGTGGTTGATACGCCAAAGATCAAACCCGAGGCATCAACATCATCGCGACGGGAAAGGTGCTTGACATGCACACTAATGGTCTTGCCTACTGGCAGAGGGGTATTGGCATTGGCTTTGAGATCCACGAAGTTGTCGGGTAGGAGGTTGTGTTCGACTTGAGTGACGCTTGGTCTCTCCTTCGCATCTGGAATGTACTGAATTGTTCGCGCAGCGTAGCTTATTTCAGGCCCGATTCCATGATCCTTCAACACTTTCTTCACCCACGTCGCCGGGTCGAGGTCGCCGCCGTAAATGGTTGAGGAGTGTGTATAGGCGGATAAGGAGGCTCCTGTCAGATTTGGGTGGTAAATGAAGACCACGACAATCACTGCAGCCACTGCGAGCCAACGATACAGTGGTGTTCGGGGCAACATGCTGCCACCAGGGGCGATCATAAAGGGCGAGAGAATGAGGGCAAATTATAGCATCAAAACGAAGGTGGTGGTGGTGTTGGAACGCCGAGTGCGCTCAAGGGCGGTGGTGGTGGTGGTGGTGATCGTGAGATAGCGGGAGGACCTGGAGGGCCAAAGGAGGGACTCGATACAGTACAGGAATATAGGACGGGAGAGAAGACAAGAACACACACACACAGGAAGGGAACGCACGGGAACACAAGACTTGGTGCGAGGAAAAAGAAGGTGAGAAGGGTACTGTAGAAGAGATGGGGGAATTTTGAGGAGAACAGAGAACAGAACAGAGAACGAGAGAGAAGTTGGAGAGAAGAAGCGGATACCCGAACGACCCCCTCGACGGTATTTCTTGGTCGTAAAAGTAACCTGGCGGCACTGGGCAAGAAACTGGCGCAGGACGATTGCGCTAAGGCTAAGGGCTGGCTGCGGCTGCAGATGAGCAGCCAGGAATAGAAACCACCCGAAGCTTGACCCGGCTGTCGTTTTCAGGGAGCGATCCTCTGTAAGATCTTAAAGTCCACTAAGCTTCAGAAGCTGATCTTGTACGCGGGGATTTTTCTCTTGGATTTTATCAGACGTGAAAGTTGTTTCTCATCTGTTTCTTTGCAGAAATTTTACTATTTCGAAGTATCAGCTAGGGAGTAGTCATTGTCAAATGTCAATCTTGGATTTGAGGGGTGCAGCCTTTTACCGAGCAAGGGTTCGTCCCCTTTCTCGGATGAGAAAAGGGGTATTCTCGATTGGGGTGTTTGACCTTAGCGGGGATAGCGTGTCATAGGGCTAATGAAGCATCATTGGATGAGATCATGATGAGTGTAACACAGTAATATATAAATATATATATTTTACTAAAAACGAAATTGTTCTGTCTATGAATTCTTTACAGAAGATTGCTGTAACTCTGGTAATTAGAGTAAATACTCCGTACCCGAGTACATCAACTGGTTTTCTCTGTGGACCCTGCCACCAATTGGAACCCTGTGGACACTACAGTACAGTGGACGCTACCAAATCAAGATATTAATACAGAAACAGCCCTAGGAGAATTTCTCGCTCCTATTTACGCTCCGTAGTCCGTACTCCGCGACTTGGCAGAAGAGACTCTTGAAGGCACCTCTGCACCTCTGCACCGCTGCACCGCTGCACCAGGCGGCCAGGCCACTGAGGCACCTAAGAGATCCCTACCAGGTCTCACATCCTCGCCTCATCCAGGACCACGGGCATCTATGAACGAAGCCTGTCGACACGTGGGGGATTTCTTGTAGCTGAGAGTCGGAGCCTCATTCCCCAACGTCACTTCATCTTCATCTCTCCTCCTCGTCGCATCGTATACGTCCGTATATATATATACTTCAAACTCTGTCGGTGCTCTCATGGACCCCTCTAGAATCCTCACAGGGCGAGCCACTGCCACGTTCTGGGGGTCCGCAGAGCCCGCAGAACGTCCTCGCCACAGTGGCAGATTGGGTCGTGGGCTCTACCTGCCCATCAAAGCTGTTTTCAGTGCACGTCATCCCAATAAGGTTGACTTTGGGAATGGCATGGCACGCAGTCTCCGACTCTTCAAAACACCGCCGATAACTGCACCGTGGCTCCAAATTCGCGCCTTATTCAACACCTTTTCTCTCCCTTCTCTCTCCCTTCTGCAACGTCTGACTTTCCAGATGCATATGCGGTGAGTATTTGGCGGGTACGGAGTACAGCAACGGGTCTTAGTGCCTTGGTTCGGTCATCAGTGTCGGTGTCAGTAGCTCCAACAATCAGTCCAGACTGTCCAGTCACAGGCTCACAGCGCCATGGCCGAATCTGAAAGCGAGAGCGGAAGTGCGAGCGGTGGGATGATGGAAACACCAGATCCCGGTGTCTTTCCAGGTACATATACCGACCCCGAGAACTTGACTTCTTCGTCCTCCGTTACCTCTTCGTCCACCTCGAATTTTGGGTTTAGCTCGAATTCGAATCCTGCGAGTGCGTCGAATTCTACCCTGCGGCCCAAACCTAAGACGCGGACGCTTTCCACCAACCTTCTTCCAGTCGGTTCTTTGAACGCAAATCGCAAAGGTCGATTTGCGGAACCAGGAACCACAACCACACATGCAGAGCGTGCCAGCATTTCTATGCCCCCGCCCTCAATAATCCCACGATCCCGAACCTCCTCATCCTACTCGACAAAACCAAGTGCAGTCGAATCGTTGAGATTGCCATTGACGTCAGAAGTCAACAGTCGCCGGTCGAGCAAAGATAGCATAGCGGTGGAAGACATTGAGACGCCCAAGTTTTCTCCAGGGCTCACCATGTCGGAAGACCCCAAAAATTCCCAATTGCCCGATGCGGCTCTTCGCACCCGTCCCTCCATGTCAGATATCGACACTAAGCGCATGTCTGTGTCTTCAATGTATTCTTTGGCTTCGGTCAGAGCTGGCGGGGCACCAAGTTCGGCAGCATCTGCAAATGGATCTGAAGGAGGAATGAACACAAGAGCCCCTTCTGGCACTTTGTCCCCAACTAAGCCGGTGGGCATTTCGCAAGCAGAGACTTCTACCTCTGCAATTTCAGTCACAACCTCCTCCTCAACCCAGTTCGGCACTCATGCCTCTGCGTCTGGGCCTTCGCTGACCCCGCGGGAGACTCCTGCCAATGCCTCGGACATTGCAAAGCGTAACGCTGCACAAAGAGGCGAGGGTGCCCCTCGACCACATGTCCCTACAAGATCGCGTAGTCGCGCAAAGAGAAGGTTCAGCGGAAGTACCGCAGCCAGCAGCCACAGTCCAAGTAGTGATAGAGGCGATAGACCCCATCAAACTAGGAAAGAAGATGATTCCAAACCTGCTCCATGGGGTGTTATTGGTGTCTGTGCTCTTGATGTGAAAGCTCGAAGCAAGCCAAGTCGAAATATTTTAAATCGTCTCATCTCCAACAAGGAGTTTGAAGTCAAGGTGTTTGGAGATAAGGTTATTCTGGATGAAGACATTGAGAACTGGCCCATTTGTGATTACTTGATCTCATTTTATTCTGATGGGTTTCCACTCGACAAAGCAATTGCCTACGTTAAGGCTCGAAAACCATTTTGTGTCAATGATGTCCCCATGCAGAAGATTTTGTGGGATAGAAGAATTTGCTTGATGATTCTGGACAAGATCAACGTACCAACGCCAAAAAGAGTGGAGGTTAATAGAGATGGCGGACCGAGTCTCTTAACTCCCGACATGGCTGTACATCTAAAGGAAACCACCGGTGTGGTATTGGATGGGCCTGAAGATGGGACTGGTGGAACTATTGTCCCGCCCAAGAAAGTCGAGCTCCTGGAAGATGGTGATGTATTGAGTGTTGATGGTGTGCTCCTCAAGAAGCCCTTCGTAGAGAAGCCCATTAGTGGAGAGGACCACAACATCTGCATCTACTACCCCAAGAGCCAAGGGGGCGGGGCGAGAAAGCTGTTTAGAAAGATCGGAAACAAGAGTTCAGAAAGAGTTGAGGGTATGAATATACCACGTGCAATTCTGGAGCCTGACAGCAGCTATCTTTATGAGAAGTTTATGGACGTTGACAACTCTGAAGATGTTAAGGCCTACACTGTTGGTCCTAATTTCTGCCATGCTGAAACTCGCAAGTCTCCTGTAGTAGATGGTTTGGTTCGAAGAAATACCCACGGAAAGGAAATACGATATATCACCAGTCTTTCAAAGGAGGAATCAGCCATGGCTAGCAGAATTGCTGTAAGTTTTGGCCAACGGGTGTGTGGATTCGATTTGCTCAGGGCGGGAGGGAAAAGTTATGTGATTGATGTTAATGGCTGGAGTTTCGTCAAAGATAACGACGAATACTATATCCAGTGCGCCTCCATCTTGAGAGAAATGTTTATCCGGGAGAAGAAACGTCAGTTGGGCATTCCCCTGGAGGCTGCTTTAGTTCAACCGAACCCCGCCGATGGTACTATTAGTCCACCAAGCAGACCAGGTACCATCAAGGACAGCAGCCACCGATCGACATTGCAACACATTCTTTCCAAGTCTCCCAGTATATCAAAATTGCATGTTCACCATCATAATAAGAAGCAAGCTGCCGCTGCAAATGCAAACCCATCTCCTGATGCTTCCATTGCACCAACACCAAAAACATCACCACCTTTAGGGGCGGATAGAAGCGCAAGCCTTCCACAAGTACCAGAAACCCCATCATTACCTCCACCTGCTTTACCAACACAATCTCTCGGCATACCTTCCGTATCGCCATCAAGCTCATCTACGCCAGCGCTCTCCTCCTCGCAAGAGAGTGACATGCCACCTCCAGCACCCAAGCATACCTGGAAGTTGAAGGGTATGGTTTCTGTCATTCGTCATGCTGATCGGACTCCAAAGCAGAAGTACAAGTTTACATTTCATACCAAACCTTTCGTAGACTTGCTCAAGGGTCATCAGGAAGAGGTTCTTCTCACGGGCGAGGCAGCACTAGACAGTGTGATAGTTGCTGTTGATATTGCAAAGCAACAAGGTATTGAAGACAAGGAGAAGTTGCGAACACTGAGAAATGTGCTAGTGAAAAAAGGTGGATGGCAAGGCACGAAGGTGCAGATCAAGCCAATGTTCAGAAAGCGAAAGCCTGAAGAAATTTTGTCGGTAGTTCCTGGTTTCACAGATCCTAAAGTTGGAATCCCACAAGCCGCAGTACCAACCTCCCCAAAAGACCGCGTCAAGGAGCTTGTTAAGGAGTCGGCATTAGATGAAGATGGCAGTCTGAGGAGATCGCCAACCAGAAGTGACTCTCTATCTGGCGTTACTCTGTCACGAATCACTGCCGCTGAGAACAGCTTGGTATTGGACAAGCTTCAATTGATTGTGAAATGGGGAGGGGAGCCTACACATTCAGCTAGATATCAATCCCAGGAACTTGGTGAGAATATGAGAAATGACCTCTTATTGATGAACAGAGAGGTTCTTGACGAGGTTCATGTCTTCAGCAGCTCTGAGAGACGTGTTACGACTAGCGCACAGATCTGGGCATCCGCCTTCACAGACCAGAAGCAACTTCCCCCAGATTTCATTACCATCAGGAAAGATCTACTGGACGACTCGAACGCTGCCAAGGATGAGATGGACAAAGTCAAAAAGAAGCTCAAGACTTTACTCAGACAAGGTATCGAAGCACCACCACAGTTCGCGTGGCCTCCTAATATGCCAGAGCCCTCAATCGTGCAAGCCTACGTGGTTCAATTGATGAAGTTTCATCGAAGAGTTATGCGCCACAATTACTCAAAGCTATATGGGGGCGCATCCACATCTCTCAATGCTATCGCGAATCCAGGAGATAAAGAAAGTATCAGCTCATCATCATCGAGCTCTGCCATGTCACAAGCGGCCGAAATCAGCAAAATCCAATCTCGATGGTGCTGCAATGAAGATCCAGACTTGTTTAAGGAGAGATGGGAGAAGTTATTCACTGAGTTTTGTGAGGGTGACAAGGTCGATCCAAGCAAAATATCAGAGTTGTATGACACTATGAAGTTTGATGCCCTTCATAATCGACAATTCCTTGAGCGGATTTTTACACCTAGCAAAAGTATTCTCGAGGAAGAGGAAGAAGCACTTGCTGCGGAGGCCAAGGGCATGGACAAAGACCGACCAAGAGAATCCAAAGAACTGGATGAAACTGTCGTAGTAAATCAGACCGTACCGATGGAAAAGGTAGATACCAATAGAAGCGCTCGGCACCGAATCTTTAGACGACGAACTTCAATGATGACAGCACGACCAAATGCAGAAGATGCGCCGGAGCAGTATTTTAAATTATTTACTGGAAGCAGTCAAACTCCGGCAAAGACTGATCATCGTTTAGAGAAATTGAGAGATTTGTATAGGCTAGCCAAGGTTCTGTTTGACTTTATTTGCCCTCAAGAATATGGTATTACAGATCATGAGAAGCTTGAGATTGGGCTGCTTACTTCACTTCCTCTCTTGAAGGTATGTTGACCACTGCTTGCTTCAGAGGTTTTGCTAATGCTAGCCAGGAAATTGTTCAAGATCTCGAAGAGATGCAAGCTTCTGATGACGCCAAGTCCTTCATTTACTTCACCAAAGAATCTCACATCTACACCCTCCTAAACTGTATTCTCGAAGGCGGTGTTGAAACCAAAATTAAACGCAGTGCAATCCCAGAGCTTGATTACCTTTCACAAATTTGCTTTGAGCTCTATGAATCCGAGAATAAGACTCCGCATGACGCACCTCCTGGGGACGTTGCCAAATACGCATACTCGATCCGAATCAGCATCAGCCCAGGGTGTCACACATTTGATCCTTTGGACGTGCAGCTCGATAGCAAACATTGTATCAGTTGTGCGCAAAGGAGGAGCTTGACAGCCCACGGGGACTGGAAGATGATGATTGAGACGTTGAAGGCGAAATTCCATCAGTAAGTCACTTACTGCTGTGCCCCCTTTTACCCCTCAGTTTAGATATGAATAGTATCTAACTGAGAGTGATTAGGGTCAAACTCCCCAAGAGTTTCCTCGCCGTGAATCTTAGCGAATCACATAGCTTCCACAAGAAGGACGATTCCCAGGATCAGATCCCGTTGACGACGGAGAGTATTGGTGAGGTGATGGGTGAGGGTGTGCAGCCTATTTCTATCCCCGCGGCGCTGGATCTGGACTCTGTGGCGACGAATCAGAGTTTGGATTCCTCGACGCCGTCCTCTACCTAACTCGCTGAATGCTTGATCACCAGGTCAAGACAAGTAACAACAGCCCAGTTCTGGAAAAATTGCCAACACCTCACCATCCATTTCCCAACGTCACGGCCCCACATACCGATAATCAGGACTTTTCCTTTCCCCTTTTTTCATAGCCGACCGGTCTCGGTTCGGGCTTGGTGAAGGAGGGGTACCGTACCTTCTTATCTGGCCCGGCTGTTAGCGCCCACCATGTCATGGGATTGTTGGTGGGGATGGATGGGAATATTATGTCATGTTTCAGATTCTTTTCTTTGGTTTTCCTTTTCTCCTTCTTGCATCTTGCATCTGCATCTGCATCTGGTGGCTTGCATCTGGTGGCTTACATCTGGTGGCTTACATCTGGTGGCTTGCATGTTTACTCCACATTTTTACGGAGTATTCCTTTTTCTCATCGAGCGTACCCGTCGTACTGAGCGTTGAGGTTGCATTGCATGGTGGTGGTCGTCACTAGTGTCATTCTTCGATTCTTTTTTCCTCTTCTTTTTTCCTCTTCTTTTTGCACTCCCGGGCGCAGGTATCTTGCTGGCAGTTGGTTGGGCTGGTATTTGCATGGTGGCTTGACGTGGGGGTTTTTAGTTGGTACATGGTCCATATGCATGAAACTTCGAATTGGGAAGGCAAGGCAAGATACGTAAGTATCGGGCTGCGATACCTCAATTAGGCTTCCCTACTTCGAACTTGGTAGTTAATGATGGGCTGAGGACGGGGATGAAGGGATGAAGTTTATGATATGTGATGAGGCTTTCATAGGTTATGGGTTCTAGGGAGTGTAGGTGGGGTAATTGTGGTAGTTGTGGTAGTTAATTGGTACTTACAAGAAATGGAAGTTGAAAACCTGTGTATGGGAACTCAAATAAACTGGGATACGTGTTTACGTAGTATGTTGCCTCGTCAGTCCAGACTTTGATGTGGGAAAATGAATGAGGTGTTATGCTAAGTATACTACTACTTTGGGAACCCTTGAAGTGAATGAATGAATATATGAATGAATAAACAATATCTCAATTCTCAAGAGGCGGACGTCCTTTCTGAATGTTTGTATTTTGCTACAATACTATGAGATTCTACTAGGTAGGTAGGTACTACATAATGAGCGAGGAGGGAATGCTGTGCTGTGCTGTAGTTACAGGAAGTAAATTAAATCAAGATATATATATACTGAAAGGTAACAAGATCTATCGAAAGAAGTAAGTGTAAGTCTTACCTGGGTATGGGAGAAGTGAGTAAGTACATGTAGAGCATGTAGGTAAGTAAGTGCCACCAAGTGAATTTAAATCTTCATACAGCATAGTATCTACACATCTACTGCGTTGTGTTGTGTTGTGTTAACATACAACAAGGAATTGAGATGTTAAATACTGCCTATGTATAGGTATTTCTGTTATCGGGCATGAATCGCGGATTGAAGTTCCGAACTGAATGTATGGGTTATCTAGATAGGTACAGTACGTGTTTGAACTATGCAGGTGTATAACTGCAATAATACAAATACCACCAGTACCCCAAAGATCATGAAATAATAGTCAACCAGAAGGAACCCAGAACGAAACTAAACAAACATCAGAGTTCATAGGCATCTGTACTGTGTCAGTAAGATTACATGATGGTAGCCCATCCAATATCTTCAGCGCAGTCAAAAGGGATTCAGCAAAGCAATTATAAGTTTGTAGTGTGTAGCGGGTGGCTGTGCCTTCCTACTGGCAACCCTGTGTAGGTAGCTCCCGTCCGCGGTCACTTTTGGAAATCTTGATGGTGGGAAGGTTTAGGTATATGGAGAGGACTACTCGTGTAAGGGAGAGGGTGCAGGTGAGAGGTTTATATGGAGTATAGAAGTTGGAGAGGTGTTCCTTTCCCTCATTCTTTTCTTGGGAGTCGAACCTTGAAATTTGGAGGAATACTGGTCTTAGCGGTGTGTTGTGTGAGTGTGCGTGCGAGAGTGATAAGGTTATGGAGGCTGAGACTGAGAGAGGTGTAGAAATGTAGCTGTGAGGAAGGAACGAGTTCGAGTTCAAATGAGGAGAGGTCAACGAGGTCGATGTCTGACGATCCGAGTGAGAAGATGTAATCTCAAGTCCTGCAGTTATATGGAGGTGACCGTTCGAGGTCGGTTAAGCTTCGAATTCGACATGAGAGGATGGTTTGTAGTACTGCGTCGAGGTAATTGAGGTGAGAGCAGGAGCTAGAGGAAGTCAAGGACGAGTTTCGAGTTAAGACAATGGAAACCACAACACTAGGTATTAGTCCACGAAGCAGTATAGGAGGTTCCTTTCTTCCTTCTTTCCTTCCTTCCCTTCTACTCTGCCTCGTCTCAAGCTAGGTAGCATGATGAGTTTGAGGGAGATACCTACCTAGGTAAGTTGAGGAGGATTGGACGAGGGAAGGGGAGACTTTTTCTGGAAAGAGTTCAACGAGACCGAAAGAGGGTTGGGTGCGTAAATCTTGAGGTACCAATAATCGAGGCTGAGTCTCTAGTTCGACATGAGGAAATGCGGTGTATGCCACTGAACGAATCTCAGTCGAGGTCGAGGTCGAGGACTGAGGCGAGATCAAGATTCATCCAGGCGTCGAGACTCGAGCAAGAGTCAAGTCGAGGATATCCATCACCACAAACCACCTGCATCCATTCTCTGAATATCTCCGCCTAGACGATCTAGTTAATTTCTCCTATTTCTCTCTTTCTTTACCTGGTTCTCCAGCCTCAACCCGACCTCAACCCGGCTGACTCTCAAGAACAAGTCCAGACCAGACCCGGAGATCTAAGCTAAAGCACGACCTGCCGCTCCCGCCTACCGCCTCCCGCCTCCAGAGTCCACCATCATGGCTATCCGGGGGCTGGAGCCAGCAAGGAGTTTAGGGTTAGAAGTACCGTAGGTAAAGAAAGGAAGGCACGACGATCATCATCGAACACTCGGTCCGCCTTTCTACCCTTCAACACCACGACGGTTATCAGCCGCCCCGCTTTAGGGGTAAGAACACCACTTGTGATTTACAAGGAAGTCGAAACTTGAAAGAGGTCTTCGGATAGCGATGAAGATAGGACGGAATAAATAATTATAGGAGTTTTTAAGATGCGGAGAATAGGAGGAGGGACATGAGGATGTTGAATGACAAATTTGTGTATATATCCCTCTTTCTCGGTGTATCTCATATCTTCGCTCACTTGATTCCATGCACACTTATCACTATTGTAAAAACAGACAGCAGCGGAATTTCAGAAAGGGGTTGGAAGAATGGCACATCAGCTTGGTTGAAGGCCTGGAGCACATAAAACAGTACAGTGTCTTGACATGAAAACAATATCAAAGTGAGACACCATCTTCAACTCATTTCGACGGACATAAACAGAAAATGTTTCTGTGCGAACTTGTCACTTGGTTGTGGCGCAAAAGAACAGGGTACGTAGTACGAAAAAAGAACCCCCACCCTCGACATAAAACAAGCGAGCGAACCAGGAGAAAGGAGGTCAGGTGCCTGAGTAAATAACATTGCGAATCAACAAGAACTGGGTTGTCATCATCTTATCAACGGAATGATGATGGTACGTGAATAAATATATCTTTAGTATTTGAAATCAACTTGTAAAGGCTGTGTGTGGTAACCGTCATGTAGATCGTGAGATATGAAGAAAGTTACTCATCTGCTGACTTAATGTTCAGAGCATTCGAACCCACTCTTTGGGGCTGGGAACGCACAACTTGACTGAGGGATTGGTATACGGTTGATCGTTCTTCTCTAGGTGTTGATTAAGCTTTGGCGTGAAAAAACCGGGAAGAAACTTGATGATTGCCCTGCCTCGCCCGAGCCAGATACAGCAGGTGATCTTACCAAAACGTAATCGAGGCCTTCTTGGACGTTTAGGCAGAAAACATATATGGTATGCAGCTGCCTGCTCTGGGGAAGGAGAAGTGACGATGAGGTGTTGGTTATGCGAGTCCCACGGGCGTTGGTTAGTAAGTGTAGGGAAGTTTGTGCTGCGACAAGGAGATTAATGCAAAAACGAGTTCGGTTTGGATGAGCGACAGGGAGTATCGGCGATGGAAACAAAGGAAATCTGGTTCCAATCAACCCGTTTCCAAGGCTTATTGGGATACCGAGGAGCTGTCATTGATGGGGTTCACACTGCGATTATAGTCTCCCTTCAGGCTGCCTTACGTGAAAGGGCATCGAAGAAAATGAAGGGAAACACGATACCAAAGGGCGAAGTTTAGCGGTATAGAGCACACGTGAGGTCCCTAGAATGGGCGGAGAAACTCTTTCATCGCACTGTCTTCGGGGTATCTGTATCCAGGATACTTACCATAATCTTAGGGCGAGCGGATCATCCCGCCTAGGGCTCCAGCTCAAGCCGCTGAGATGGGACTCTCAAGTGATTGAAGAATGAAGATTGCATAGTTTCATTTCGCTTCAGCTTCTTCACCAATCTCAAGCTGACAGTGAAGCTTGAGATTGATTGCGAGGTGACATTCTCATTCCCGCTGAATAAAGAAACTGGACTCAGGTTTCACAGACTTCGAAGTGCAACAAAACTCCTAATGAAGCTTCAGATTGTGAGGTGACATTCTCATTCCCCCTGAATAAAGAAGCTGGACTCAGGTTTCACAGACTTCGAAATGCAACAAAACGCTGAATAAAGAAACTGGACTCAGGTTTCACAGACTTCGAAGTGCAACAAAGTGCCTAATGAAGCTTGAGATTGTGAGGTGGCATTCTCATTCCCGCTGGATAAAGAGACTAGACTCAGGTTTCACAGACCTCGAAGTGCAACAAAGTTCTTAATGAAGCTTGAGATTGTGAGGTGACATTCTCATTCCCGCTGGATAAAGAAGCTGGACTCAGGTTTCACAGACTTCGAAGTGCAACAAAGTTCCTAATGAAGCTTGAGGTTGTGAGGTGGCATTCTCAGTCCCGCTGAATAAAGAGACTAGACTCGGGTTTCACAGACCTCGAAGTGCAACAAAGTTCCTAATGAAGCCTGAGATTGGGAGGTGGCATTCTCATTCCCGCTGAATGAAGAGACTAGACCTAGGTTTCACAGACTTCGAAGTGCAACAAAACTCCCAATGAAGCCGAAAGTTAGCGCCTACTATCTTGATGCAGTGCCGGTCGGTCCAAAGGCACAGGTATCACCAATCGCATACCTGTTATTTGAGGTCAAGCTCGGGGATTCGTGTGGTGAGATGCGAGAGCCAATAATGGAAGAGATAATTGGGCAGCTGGATGGAAGAAACCGAAAGGGGGGTGCAGAGAAAACAAGCCCCATTGGAGGAATATCCATGCGCATAAGATGGATTCATACCTCTACCTAGCTCAATATCACCAAATAGCATGGATGAACTGCAGCTCGGATGGTTCGTTCTGGGGTGGAAGCGGAACAACATGGCGTTACATAACATTCAGAGCAGAAGACAGTTCCAAGGCAAGGCGGAGTCATCTGCTTGAGGGGATCTGCCGAGATGTGGAGAAATGATGCAGAGTTCGTTGATTGTACAGCTTCAGCGTTGAAGCTCCATGTTTAAGGAGGATCTCGGGATTGATTTCTCGAGTATTTGGTGTCGCTGCTGTTTATGAACGAGAAACACGGCGAAATAACAGCGAATAGTACGAACTCAGGGGTAGAAATGGTATAATGAAAGATATGTCTGTGGTAGCAGGATATCTGTTGATGGAACAGGCTAGAACAGCGATACCCTAGCAGTTGCGGATAACCATCCATGTTTCCATGCCTTTTCTGTCGAGAATATAGGGGCGCGTGCCTACCAGAGCTATCAGAATTCGGCCACGAAACTCGAAAGTGAAGGCCACGAGGTTGTTGATCGCAACGCCGATGAATATGGTAGGTGTTACTCTCGAATATGACGGCATAGTGGGCAGTTTTGGTGATTATTTCTACCCAGTGGGGGTAGCACATGGTGTTTGGACGTATCGCTTCTTATTCTTACTGCTACCATTATCGTCTAGGGTTAAAACTCACCTCTGGTGACGATGGAAAGACGAGCAGACAGGGTAATCTTCATCCGAAAGTTGCGCATTGTGCGATCTTCAATCATGAATCTAATCCATGAGCTGCTGACGGATGCTGTTTAATTTCTTGGTAACACAACCCAGGTGGATTCCGTCGGATAGAAGAATGAGAGATGTATCAACAACATTTCAGAAACATTTCATAGTATACTGCTTGTAAATCACATAGTTCTGGCTGTACTTGATGTTGCAGGACAGTTGTCTTGGTCTTGACTTCGTGGTTATTGACGATAATAAGCGAAATCAACAGAACATTCTCAGGAGAACCTGATAAATTGAGACAAGTTCAACAGATCAGGCTACTAAAATGCCGTTCACTGGTAGACGAAACTAGCCTATCAGAAGGTGCAAGATCTAGACTCGTGCTGTCGTTGACCAAGGATCTCACTGGTTCGACATTCCATGCTTCTCGGGCGCTTAGAACTCGATTCTCATCAAAGTTTGTTCGAGTTTGTGATTTTTAATCCGTTGGCTACCGAAGTACTTCGGATTTTAAACTCGTACGAGAACAAATGGGATGACTGCCATGGTCTCAATTGCTCATAAGTACCTGTCAGTTGACCTGGTGGAAGGGGTCGCCTTGTGTCTCTCTTGAAGCCCGCGAGCGAATCTGGAAAGCCAAGCAAAGTATATTTCCAGATTTAGCGAAGTGCATATTTCCGTACCATACTATGTCTTGAAACACTGTGCCGTTCATTAAACCCGGAGAAGGCGTTCAAGTTGGATAACATTTCGAGGGTAGAGCCCATTTGATTTCTCAGTCCCAAAATTGCATATTCCTTCTTCCAGAAAATGAACCACGTTCGAAGAAACGTGACACTGACAAGACGTTCCTCTCCTCCACTATCGGATCAATATCCGAGAATATGGCACCCTGGGTTTCCTGCGTACTGTATGCAGCTCTCTAAATACTCCGTGTGGTTCATTGTTAACATCCTGGAGAACCTCGAAACCATTGCAACTTCTTCACTGTTACAATCGGGCTAATTTAAGAGCCTTTTAATATAAAATTGCTCGACCAGAGCCATCCCGTTTGTGGGAAATCAATTCCGCGTCTAAAGGCGATTAAAGCTTCCCATGTAACTTGTCAATTGTGAAGGCAAAGATAAGTGCATATAAGGCCAGACTGGGGCCCAGGTCCGTGGCTGGTTGGTGTTCGGGGAATTCTCATGGGTCCCGCTTATGCGGTCAACCTGGTCATTGCATGTCTGTTTTTGACGTCGCAGGCAGAATTTCATGGTGGGAAGACTTCGAGTTTCCGTTTTCGATTAGCTGGATAATCCAAATTAGCAGAAGTTCAGGCACTTCAGCGAATTCCTTGAATGCTTCCAACACAGTTTGGAAGATGGCCGAGGATGCTCTCATTGTCAATGTAACGCTCCCTATTTTGCACAAGGGTGACAGGTCAGACGCGAAGTACTTCTTGAAAGAGAGCAAATCAATTCCAATGTATATCATTGTAACATTTGAGACGGATAACTTGAGGCCTGTACACTGTCCCGGCTTACAGCTAGCTTCCAAGGCCAGGATGTAGGCACGGATCGGCTTGCCGATGCTGTATATCGCATGTGTCTTCGTTTGGCGTTCAAGATAGCTACATTGTGGCGTAAGGTCGAAGGAGCCAAGCAAGATGTGTCTCACCTTCCTCACGATGATATCGTCCGCGGCGGATGAGATATTCATGCAGGTGATGATGTATGTGATTTTCCCCAACGAAGTAGGTGAGCATGGTTTGTGTGAAAATAGCAAACAGTCTTTGCTTATTCGGAGTTTGTGGGTCCAGTCTGGAAAGCACTTTGCCTGGGTTGAGACTAATATGGGTATCGAAACAACCTCTACCGAAAATTTGTATAGATAACAACCGACACGCTCAGCCCACCATCACGATGAGGGCACAGCAGGTAGAGCACTTGGTCATTTCACAAGCATTTATCCTTCCCGTGGCTGCCTTGAAGGTTGCCCGGCGGCCCCTGTTCTGTCAACAGTCGTTTTAAGATCCTCACAGCCTTACAGCCCCTGTACCGAGTCCAGGGTTATGAGCGGAGAGAAACTGCCTCTCACTGCACGAAGAAATGATGCCCAAGGCAAACTGCCGCCATATTGAACCCATCAATCGGATGCAATCCTGACCGCTCTGGTCTGTTCCAGATGTTCTATGCGTGCAAGTTTTCGGCTTCGTGACAATCTGTCTAATGTAGAGTCGTCATTGCTGGCCGTGTAATTTTCGATCTTCATAACAGAGGGAATGAGAAAACGGTGTTAGGGTGGTGATAGAATGGTGTGAGCGGTTGATATCAAACCGCTTAGTGATTGCGGAGCATTCGAGTTATCCGTTGGGCGGAACATTTTTTCAAGGCGTTTTTAAGGCACAGGCAATTGAACGTCACCGGAGCAATGGAGGCTGTAGCCTGTGGATGATGAACATGCGGTGTAGAGTTAAGAGTTGTAGAGCTGTGATACATGACTTGTTGGTGAGGCTCCCTAGTATCTACGTTCATGCCTAAGGCTGTCAGCTAGGTTGACATCACTGTATTAGTCAGCCAGATCTGCATTAGGACGAAAGTCCCCCATTACCCCCCTTTTTTCTCGCTTTCCAAACATTATTCTTCCAAACTTCCCTCAAGCTGGAATCCTCGACATCTGCAACTTTGACAGGAGGCAATCGAGGCGCCACAGAGCTTGTTTTGATTTTGCAGCAGAAGAAGCGATGCGCCAACATCATCGCGCTGCTTTCGAATCGATAGCTATAGCTTCCCTCCCGTCCCTCCCTTCCCTCCCGTCCCTCCCTTCCCTCCCTTCCCACCCCGGGGCCAGGTTGGTTCTAACATCTTGCCACGAGGTTCCATTATATCTGCTGAAGTATTCGCACATCATATCGCCAAATCGACTGATTTGTTTGCTGTCCTTGCCTGCTGCAGACCTGACTTCGTCTCCAGGGTCTCTCTGTGTCTCCGCTATTCCTAACTCGAATCGAAGCGACCAAATAGGGACACCGCAACACCAGCAGTGATGGTACAGAAAAATGCCATGATCAAACAAGACTTATCTCTCAAGCGCTAAGCTGTTGGTTGCTGTGGAACGTTATAGCAGCCCAACCCCTGGTCTCCTATATAGCATGCTTGCCTGCTGCATCATGGTTGGTTACCTTCTCACTAACTTTCCCTTTCTTTCCTTTGCGCAGCTCTGTTCCGGTTGAGCTGTTCCAACAACAAGTCTCGTGTCAGTCCAGCCTCTAACGGCGTCGTGGCAATGGCAGTTCTTTCCTCTTGATGCATTCCAGCGACGCCCTTTCAGGCTCAACATATACCCACATAACATCATAACATGACGATGCTAGCAATATCTCCGGAAATCATCTCAGTTTCCCACCTTTCTTCTAAAGTTTCGTCTCCAGTGTAGGGAAACCCCCAAGCCTACCCAAGGATCGCGCGATGAAGTCAGTCATCTGCCCAGATGACAAACATTTACACCGCTTGTCGTCAACGTCAACAGGGAGGGGAAAACTGCACAAAAAGAGGCTTCGGCGGCAAACTTCCGAACGGTCCACAGCTTTTCAGACGGTCAGCACGAAAGCTGGCTTGATTGATTGTATTTTTACGCCGTGGGGGTCGGTAATACACGAAAGCTGGCAAGGCCGCAGAGCATCGTGAGTATTACCCCATAAAATCCGTGTATAAGGATGGCTTCAGATCCAGTGACCAATTGTGGTACCACCAAAGGCGATCATCCAAAACTGTTTTCCCTGCTGCTGCCTTGCAACCCATTACCATATTCACAACCTGGATGGAGGGTGCATAGCTGCCAGTAGCATTAAATGCTGTTGACGAGCATACGACGGCCAATCCCTACTATCAACATGAACATGCTACTGATGCAGCTGCAATGCTATATGAAGGGACCACTGCATCGACGTATCCACGTGAACATAGAGGCTGCTGCTTTGTAGTTGTAGCCCATGGCCTTGCCTCGCCCTCCGGCTCGAGGACATTCGGAATGGAGTCGATTTTCATGTTCTCAGGTAGGTAGAAGAAATGTTGTAGCTCTCTAGTGCCTAGTCGGTATTACTAGTCGGTATTACTGAGCTTGTAATCATCAAGTAATTTCTTTCTGTAGAATCCGATTTGGTCATAGTACAGGATGAGTGTACGGTCAAGTAGTACTTTGAAGTAGTAGCTCACTCAGTAGGACTGTAGTCTGTAGGTAGCGCGCTCGGCTACCCTTGTGCCTCCGCAAAGCTTGTGACCAATCACGGAGGCTCTGAATGGGACCCCACTCTGGCACTTCCGCTTGCGTTGGCTTTCTCCACCGTTTCGTCCCTCGTTCCATTCTCGCTCTCTCTCTCTGGGACACTGGACCAGATATCAAAATTTCTCCACTCTTCCTTCTGGGCTCTTTGTCAGCAGCTGGAACCCAAGACCAAGACCAAGATCGAACAGAAATAGCTGCCCCGGTACCTGTCCTGTGGAACTGCCCCGTACGGCTCCTGACCGGTACTTGAGACAAGCTCTTGGGATGTCATCGCTCGACCACAAACTGCATTCAAGTGGTAACTAGTCAAGTAACTAGCCAGCCAACTGCCACTTCAACTGCTCTTTGCCTGGCAGCAGCAACAGCAACAGCAACAGGAACAGAAACAGAAACAGGAACAGGAACAGGAACAGGAACAGTAGCAGCAGCAGTAGCAGCAGCAGCAGCAGCAGCAGCAGCAGCAAAACGAACATGGCATCACATCGCATTACACCCAGGCCAAAAGGAGTAGTAGCCTTGATTCTAGCATGCCACCGTTGAACCGCCCGGCAGAGCCCCCCCCCGCCCGCTTCAACAATATCCACTTGAAAACGTGGAAGCCCCTCCGTAGACTACCATCTGAAGTGCCAATATCAAAGCACCTGCCCAGGTTGTATCTCACAAAGACCCAATGGCGGCTCTTCTCCCCCTGGTCTGCCACCTCCCCCCCTTTCCTTCCAGACGACGCCATCCCCCCTGCACTCATTCATCCTCTCATTGCCCCATGAAGCTGCTCAACTGTTGCCACGGTAAGTATCCGGTCAAATTCAGATTCAGACATGGCAATCATAATCATCACCAGGGGCTGGCTGGCACCTTATATACCTACCTGCCTCGCCTTGGGCAGGAGTGCTTGGTTGGGCAAGTTTGCATCTCTCTTCCTACTCACCTGTCGCATCGTCACATCCTCCTATTAAAAACAAGACAAGAAACCCACTGTGTATCTCTGTCACTGACCGCTTATAACACATAAGGTAGTCTTGAGTCGGTTGGAGAAAGAAGCAAAGCTCGCTTGCTTCTTGCTTAGTCGACAAACCTCATCCTTCACTCCTAACAACACTTGACTCACACTCCCTTACTCTCTTACGGAACACATCGTCCTTCTCTTCAATCATCTTGTCATCTAAGAGTTTTGGAAGCATCCAGAAAGATTGACTTTTGAGCGGTGCTTCTTTAAGCTTTCGCTTTTGCAAAAGTCTACGTCCCCTATCATAGCCATCATAGCTATTTCTTGGCGTCATTAGCGCGACCTTGACCTTGCGACATCTAGACCACATCGCAATCCAAATCTTCTTTGGAGATATCAACTTCAACAAGCTCCGCAGCCACTGATCAAGGTCTGTACTCTATTCTACATCTCCCATTCTCCGCTGGCTTCAAGAAGTGCTGACAACCTCCCAGTTCAACCGAGAAAGGAGAAAGGTTCAATCGACAAAAGCTCCCCTCGACGACCCGCGTACCGCTATAGAGAACCCTTGGAGCCAGATTCTAATTCATCAAGTACCATGGCGGTTGGATGCAGTCATTCCTTTGTCTTGCTCAAGTCGGATACCTCACTCGTTCAATGGGTGTGCCAGATGTGTCACGTTGGACCAACAAGCCATATCTACGAGTGCAGATATTGCAAGTTTAAGACGTGCCGACTGTGCTCGATGAAGGCGAGTCCCTGTACGTAATCTCATAATCTTATATTGCGGCCCGTAACCCGTTGGAAGCTCGTCCGTGGTAGCAAACAACCCAACAATCCGCGGTTTATACACATCGTATTTCGCGGGAGACGAACGTAGCCACTGACATGATACTTCAGGTTCACATCCCACACGGCCCTGCTGATATTTGCCCAATGCCCATGGTGTCACTCACGCATCACCTTCCGAATGGCAGTGGAATGGCAGTGGCAGTGGCAGCGGACGCTTCTACGAGGCCCGCGTTGAGGCTTGAGCAGAATGTACAGTAGCCGTACAGTAGCCGAACTTGGCCTCAGATCAGGGCCTGTGCTTAGCTTTGGGGCTGCAGGGAGGTCGCTTGTCCGCTTGTCGTCTGCAAGGACGATCCCAACACCACACAGATCTTATACCCGAGGTCCCGAACGGTCCATGGCCCCTGAATTTCGGAATGACGAACACTCAACACTGCCGATTAATAATGCGCGAATCACTGTAACGACTTTGCACGATGACGATTTCCTTCCTCCTTCTCCTTTTCTATATTCGGTATTGCTATTTCGACGACGCACCAACGCTAGCACCAACGCTAGCACCCTCCGACAGCCAATCGCATTCCATTCGCTTCGGCAACACAGAACGAGCGGTGACAATCAATCAGTTCTTGTTTGGCATTGGCATCGCGTACCTCCAGCCAGCCAGCCAACACATACATGACGAATTGGACAATTAATCCACCGCTACCCGACGTCTTGTTTCTCGTTTGACAGCCGATTTTGATGGGGATTAAAGTAAAAGTACAATACACAAACAAAATCGACTTTGGGGTCGGGGTCGGGGATGTAGACTTGGGTGGCTGGCTATTTGGATATCTTTCTTGTTTTTCTTTGTTCTCACATAATGTTGCCTTGGTGTTACCTCTTTCTTTTTTCAATTTTTTGATGGATGAATGGATGGGGGTTTCCTTTCTTGTCTTTTCTTTCTCCACAGGAGGGATTTTGTGGTTTAGTTTAGTTAGTTGTGTTGTTTAGGAATTTTATTTGATAAAAATTGAGAGATTACTTGCATTGTGATGAACTTTTGACTGTCTTATCAGGTATTAGAGGTGTTGGGCCGTGTTTGTTAAATTACGGAGCTTTGGTAGGTAGATTTGTTAAGTGACTTGCACTGTCATGTTCTTGATCTCGGGGTGGGTGTTGGATGTGGATGGGTGGATCACCTTATGATTATGGGTATAGTAGCGGTATTGAATAGCTTTCGTTCTATTATCCATGGAATCACTGAAGTCTGAAGTGATTATTCTAGCATTTTGAAACAACCAATCCCTTTCGTTCAAAGGCCTGAGGTGATCATTTATTCCACCAAGGTCCAAGGGCTATTCTATCAAGTTAATAATTAGAATGAGAATTTGGCTGTATAATGTCTTTATACTAACTAACTTTCTCCTAGGTAGGGAGAAGGGTTTAACAAATTCCTAGATTTCCAAGAGAATTCAAGTATCAAATTCTTCATCTTACTTTCTTGTCACTAGGGTTTTTAAATTGTATTTATTTCTCGCTTTTTATATAAGATCTTTTATGTTTTTTAATGTGTTCGAAGCTCGGTTCCCTTATTTTTGAACGATGGATTAAATCACAATTCATCCTGCGATAAAGTAATCTTACAGTACTTGCCAAACCAAAAGAACACACCAGCCCAGATCCCAGATCCCAGATCCCAGTCACCGTCACAGTAACCCATTCTAGAACTTCCACTCGTTCCCCAATGGGTTGGTTACACAACATTCATCCACATCGCCATACATCAGCAAACTTCCCCGTCCATCTGTCCTGTCCGTCTGTGGATCAAACAACCATTGTTTAAGTCAAGACAAAACGGAAGATCGCCAACTCGTCTCCATCTCCTTGGTAAGCCACGTTTTCAGATTCTAAAATTGGGTTAGAAGTTAGATTTTTGCATTGTGTCTTTTTTTAGGCTGGTGGTATGGTGGTATGGTGGATGTAGATGTTGTGGAACCTCGAATTGTTGATGTAGAAGGTCACACAACATCATATTTTCACTTTTTTCCTTTTTTCTGGAAGGCGGGAAGAAAGACTCCGTGTACAGAAGGGAAGAAGCATTGTTTGATGGAGGAAATAGATCGGATGTTGTTTCTTTCCGTCCCTAGGTGACGCGGATGAAACGGGTTGGTGGTACAGTGTTGTGTAGTTTCCAGTGTTGTACAGTACAGTACTCAAATAGATTTCTAAATGCGGTATCTTGATATCCTGTAATCTTATACCAGATCTACATCAAGGTTAAGGCTAGGGAGGCGCTATTTTCTATTCTAATTCTATTCGTCTCCCACTACTTGGAACCGGATGGATGCATTAGGAAGTTTGAGTTTCTTCGTTTCGGAAATTGGGGAGGTGCAGTGCGTGTTGTGTTACTCTTACTATATCTGGATGTTTGGATGGATCGATGGATGCTAGATAAGAGATGCAAGATGCGAGATGCGAGATGCTGTGGTGGGTATGTTGTGGATGTTTCTAATGTGGAAATAGAAGAATATATGGAAGGAGGTGGTGTAACGTCTCAACGTTTGATAGTGTGGTATGAGGTGGGGAGTTGCGTCGTTTTGGGATTGGGGGTTGCAGGTGTTCTGGGGGTGGGATGGGGTGATGGGGGGATGAGGTATTTGGGGAACGTTGCGGTGAGGGATGAGGGATAGGGCTATTTGATGTTTTACATGCTGTATATGCGGTAATGAAAATAGGAGCATGTAGATGTGAGTGGTGCGCCAGCGGATTTCTCGGGAAAATGAGGAGATGGAGGACTTGAGTTTGTAGAGTGTTATTAGTACTCTCTTGAAAGCATTTGGGTTTTACAGTATAGTTGGTAATTCTGAAAGAATCGCCAGCATGTAGTTTTCTCCTAGATTCTAGAATGACTTGATATGTTCCAACGGAATCGAGTTTTTAATACACCTTTGATCGTTTGAATTCCAGTTCTGCCTGATTCGGTAATACTAGATAGGAAGACATCTACATGAAGAGCTTTCATTGCAATCTTGTCTACCATGGTATTTTTGGCCCTTCAGGTTGTCAAATTTGAAATATTATATACTACTTTTTTCTTTTCTGCATCCATTTTCTTTTAGTATTCTAACACCTTCTATCCTAAACTTCCCCGTGGTTTTCGACATGTAAAGACAGGATTTGGTAACGTATTCGACAGCAAACCTTCTGTCGACACTAAGAATCTTTCTTAACTTTACAAAATATCAATCAGTAGAAATTACTTTTATTCCAGACACTTAAAGGTCGTAGGACTACCAGGTTATAAGGGTGAGACAGACACGCATTTATATTTCGGTATATAAGAAATAAAGCTCACGTGCTTGTTGCGGTTCTCTTCTTCTCTAGAGTCCTTTACTGAGAGGAATACAATTTCATGAATAAGTGAGGTGTTAAAAGGTTCATACTAGCCAAGGCCTTGCTCATAATGATAGTTAATATTTTTCTGCGAATCAGAAGCCTTATTTAGTTCACGAAATTTGAGAAAGTCAAAATTATGTACAACACATCGTTGTTGAGTTTTGAGCCAAGATAAAATAATGAGCGTCAGAAAATTGAATCACAACCCCTGTGTGTATATTTCCGTTGTAGGGTGAATACTTGTAAAAATTCAAAAATATAACACCTGTAGGAATATCGGAAGCCTTTAAGGCCCTATTTGGCCTAGATTATTCATCCTGCACGCGTATATACCTACTCTACTACTACCCTTACTATAGAAGAGGAATTTAAAGACTAGCAATACCGCCTATAATTGCGCCTATATTAGACTATTTAATTTATTAATTATCGCAATTAAGTAGTATGTATAGTCCCTTTAAATTCCTGGTCGTGATGTTTTACGTAGTCTTTAGAGCGCCTAGGAAAGTAGTGAATTTGTATTATTAGGCGGGTGAATATAAGGGTGCAGGGGGTTGAATGCTTAGTAATCAAAAAATAATCCGGGATTAATTTGGCGCAAATAATCTAATCCAAGCAGGGCCTACAGTATTTCGCAGGCAAAAAGGTCTCATTCACCTACGATTGCACTAATCTGTATTCACTACAAGAACGGGCTTCTTTAGTTCCAAAGGTACAGAACTATGGGAATTCTCAAAATTCACCATTTGATTGGTCATTGGTCATTTGTCAATCTCCAGGTCTCATTGGACAAGCTAAAACATTGTTCATAAATTGATCTTTAAAATCCATTTAGCAAGAAACAAGGTAATTCTGTAGAGAGTACTTGAGGAGTTACTGTTTTAAAATGACTCTATACTTGACAAACGTTTAACGAAGTATCATTCTCGACGGCAGAGTGGATTTGGACGGCAAAAAGTTGAAATGGAAGGCAGGCTAGGAATAAATTGTGCTGAATAATATTTCTGGGTGGATAGAATTAGGTATTTGCTTTCAATCGTGGAATCTATGCTAGCATGATTAAGAAATTGCAGACTACAGGAGAATATTTGTGAGTTGGCGACAAGTATAGATGCTGAAAGAGGGAGAATTTTGCTGAAGATTTTGAAGGGTTTGTACATATGGATTCTCACAAAACCCTAGTGGAGACATTCAGACTTGTATCAATAATTAGTTCACTATTCACTAATTAGTATTGACAGACTATGTCAGTTCTGGTGAAACCTGCAAGTGGTTCACTAAACTTGGTATTAGTATAATCTTCTGAAGGATAATATTTAAAGGATGACATTGAGCGAAATACTTGAATAATCTACATCCAATACTCTTCATTTAAAGCGTCTTCATTTATCTTGGCTAGAAACGTTTATTATGTATAGTATAGATGAGATTAAGGAATATACCCCATAATTGGGCAGTGAATACAATAACACGCTACCATGTTCAACAGCCAGAACTAGGGAGAGATTACTTCCTCTATTTTCTAACAATCATCGACATATCAAACCAAAAGAAAATTTTGATCTCCTACAAGGGTTGAATAACAATATTCTGAAGTTTATGGCTTTGTTTCATTGTTTCATGTAGCAAGAGGAAGGAGTTACAAGAGAATCCAAGAGAATCCAAGCTTTTCGAGTAGAGTCAACTTCCTGCATATCTAATAACTAAGAGTCTATCTGCGAGAAAAGCCTTGAACTCCCATCAAGACTATCATGCTTAAATGCGAAGTCTCTGTTGGAAACTTGATGCGCTCGAAGATCGTGAGTTTGTGTAAACACCAATGTGCCAAGAACCTGCAAACTACCTATAGCACTATATTTGTTACGTACGCAGGAACACCCAAGTGATTCCAATACCACCAAGACCTTTTGTTCAAAGAGCCGGAAGTATTGAAAAGTTACTATAGTTTTGGTTGTTCTCTTGGAAACCTACGCTGGACAGTGCCCTATGCCCTATGCCCTGCCTCAAGACTGAATCATTCTCTTTATCACCGGCTCCCGCGATCGGTTTTTAACTATAAAAATATCGATTGACAGAGGCCGAGAGGGGGCGGGGGGAGGAGTCCATATTTTGAGTTTGGGCAGAATAATGGGCGTTGCCATCTTTCTTGGTCTTGTCCAAATCTACGGGTCGAGGTTGGCCCAGCAGAGGCGGCGCGGACCCGTACTGCAATCTTTGCATGGATATCGAGATTGAGTCGACGAACGTGGCCCAGTGGTAACAAGGCGACGGGAGGAAGGGACGACCTAGATGGCCACGACTTCACCACTGGCTCTTGAGGTCTAGACCAGACTAATAAGAATCACGAAGTTATTCGCTTCTTGCTTGGTAGGCCTCGGCAAACTCGTAGGAGCCCTCCAACTCCGAGCCAGAATCCCAGATGAAAAGTCCCCAACCAGAAGGAAGCGCATAGGATTTGTGAGCTTATCGGCGCAACTCCAACTGTGAAGTAAATGGTTCTGGGTTGTAGGAGACCGAAAATCCGGTTTGGGAATAGAATTTGAAGACGAATTTCAGCCTCCATTAGGAAGCGGATATAGCCGATGAAAGAACAATCAAAATTAACTGCCTGGTCCTAGGGATTTATTGTGACATACTTTATTTTCTTTTTCGAAACTACTACTGGTCTACTCCCTGATAATCACCAGTTATAGTTCTCCCTCGGAGTTCCCACAGAAGATAAGCCACTCCATCCCGGAGGGATGACAGTTCACACTTGCAACGCTACGACGTGATTACAGAACCGTCGGACAATGCTGGAAACAGTGGGTAACTTATTTAGTGCGTACGTACCTAATGTTGCATCTGGAGCTTGTTTTGAAAATGATGTTTGGTTTGTTAAACTGAGGTTCCATTTGTGTGGCCAAAGTAAACATCAACCCGACCTCAAAACCCGAGGGAATTTGGTAATGCACCGAGAGCGCGGAGATGTTATAGACTCCACTCTGAATTTTTTTGAAATGGACACAACCGTAAGCAGAGATGTCAAGCTGAAGTTGGCGAGGAAAGCAAACAAGCGAGGAAGATTGCAGGTGTTTGGAGGATGCTAATTTTGAAAAGTTCAAGCTAGTAAACCGGGCAATCCATGTATTTGCAGTTCGGGATTGACATAGGGATGGATGCTTTAGATGCTGCAAGCTCTATCCTGACTTTTTGTACTTTGAAATCATTCAGAACTATAAAGGGGGTGGACAATGGCCGACGAACCCCTACCTGGTCAATAGTTCAATTTGGCCCCGATCTTTAGCAAAATCAGCGAATCACAAACACTGATTTAGGCATTATAGACTTTGGTCACATATGATCTGCGTAACAAGGGCAACTCTTAGCTGCCCACCCTCTTTAATTTACATCGAACTACTGGTAATTTATCGAACTACTGGTAATTCATTGAACTACCCGAAATTATCGGAGGTTTAGGAAGATCTCGTTGAAGACTCGTAGCTCATCATACACCGGACCTAGGCAAGATCCCATCAATGAAATCGGAAGAGTAATTGTAGGAGTAGTGCCGAGTACCGGTACCAGCGTTCCTGCAGCCGAGAATAAGGAAATTCCATACGGCACCTCGTTGTAACCATTTTCTCCCACCGGCTATCCATTGAACAATAAGTCTGCGTTGTGCAAGTACACAAGTATTCACACGAGCTTCTACGGAGTACCGAGCGATAAATATAATTCTATGCAGATCCGCAGCCATAAGTTCGCCCCGTATCAACAAGCACAAATGATTGATGTCTTACAAAACGCTTGCGCCGAGAATTGTTCAGTGGTGTCTAAACATACTGTACCGTGAATATGAAAGAAACCTGCTCAGACTCCGTATTGGCAAACTAAAAAAGTAGGCAGTGGATTCACTTTGCGAAACCAAACATTCAATGAAGCTGGTCGAGTAGACCAGGTCGACCGTTCATGGGACAAGAATAAATATAAACGTTGCTTGGGAGTTTCTCGAATTTGCCCTGGGAGAAGTGGTCTGGACCAATGGATTTCTCACTACTCCCGAATGGTGATTCCAAATCTGTCAGGTGTCTTAAAGGCTGTGCAAAAAAGGCTTTGAAGCTTACTGGGCAAATCCCACCCTCATGCCCTCTCCCAGCACCAGCCACCCATTGCCGTTGGTTGATGCGGAACACGAAACGTTCGAGACCCCGTTTTCTGATACAAAATACCCACCCGTATGAGATGCATCGACCTCTCGCTTACGGGTTGTCTCCACCCTTGGCGACCCTTGGCGGTGTTTTGACTCTTCAGCGATAGGTGTAAAACGTGATCGCCAGCGGAGCCTCCACTTCTGGCAAAAGGCTGAACATCCGATGATGTCTTCTGGGGTCGTGCATACCCTGGTTCGGGGGCCTTTCGGGACATCATCGACGGCGTCTCGAGTTCTTGTACTTCCTTGGCCATTTTCCTCTCTTCTCTTTCTCTTCCCTTTACAACAGCATTCCTGCCTCACAGCCGGACTGTTTCTTCTGTCCACACGATCTGGGATCATTTTCTTTTCTTTCATTGTTTCTTTCTTCTTCACTTCTTCATTTCTTGTAAAAGACATTTGAAAAAGTCTGCAGGCTCAGACCGATAATTTGAGCGGGTTGGAGTAATACTGTAGTGGGATTGAAAACGCAACACAGGACTAAAATAGAGTGGATCGAAAGGAAGAGATACAGTAACAACGCAACGCAACCAAATCATGTCACCTCGTTCAGGTATTCGGAAAGGAATGGCAGCAGGTGTTGAGGCGAGGCAGGATGTGGAGTCACCAATGGAAAGAAAGGAACGACATCGACGATTTCTCGAGAACCGAAGAAGACGGACGACTGGCCGTGGAATTTTGGAGGCAAGAAACTATGACGGGAAGAAGGAAAAGAATATGGGAGGATTGCATGCAGAGGGCACAGGAACATCTTCAGAGTCAAGCGAAGATAACAAGAATGTCCCTCCTCCTCCGCCACCCCCAACCGAGACACCTACACCAACGAGTTTACCTCCAGCGCAAGCCACACCAGCTCTTGCGACCAAGCCAGTCGTAAGACAATTCTTTTTGACGAGGTTTGAAAAAGCACGAATCTAACACTATGAACAGAATACTTTTATTGATGACATTCCAATCAACAAGCCTCTTAGGAAAGGGGCTGAACCGCCAGCTACGTCTGCTCCTCCGCCAGCGGGATCACTATCACCACCACCTCCACCTCCTCCAGAAGTTACCGTAAGTTCAAGGATTTTGCTTGAATTCTTCTCAATACTGACAAAGTAACAGCCACTGCCGCCACCACCACCACCACCACCAGCGACGACGTCTTCATCTAGCAGTAGTCGCTCATTATCTATAGCCACGCCAATTACTCACGCTCCATTTACTCCTTCACCCACCCCAGAGGCACCACAAGCAACACCACCAGCACCGGTAGCTGGACTGCCAATATTCGCACCTTCATCCCCACCGCCTGCGGCTGGACTGCCAATATTCGCACCTTCACAGCCACCACCCGCTTCATCAAGTTCAACTTTTATTACATCCACCTCAGTACCTGTCGCTTCTCCAACATCGCTGTTGTCATCGATATCAACCACCCCAGTTCCCATTCCGGAGGCAACGCCCCCAGTCCCACAAGCAACACCCCAAGTACCAGAAGCAGCTCCCCCAAGCGTAACACCCGTTGGTAACTCAAACCCAAACGCAGATGCAAAGCCCGCCACCGGAAAAAAGGTTGACGGCGCTTCAACTACGCCCTTTGCAACGGGCACAGCAGCTCCGAACGCTCGAGAAACACCCGCCCTTGGGGCTGAGCCAGAAGTAATAGTAACACGTAAAGATAACCGCACCCGAACCATAGGGATCACTGTGGGCGTAATTGTCGGCTCCCTGGCACTCATATTCCTCGCCTGGTGTCTTATCGGTAGAAAGACGAGACAGCTTCGCAAGAAGAGAGATGAAGAGCATGAAAAGACAGAGGTAATGTTTGCATCGGATAAGCGAGGGTCTTCGGTTGCGGAGTCGACAATTTGGAGGGGAGCGGCTACTACAGTTCCTAATACAGCTGCGCCTTCAGTCGCGGGTGGTTTCCCCGCCGCCCTCCCAAGCTACCCCGTTTACACAAACCAAACGACTTACCCACCTACTGTTACCACTCCAACCATGCCAGCCTACGATATGCCAAAACCAACATTCGCCGCAGCACCTTTAAACTTAAGAAGATCCGAACCCGAGCCTGAGCCTGAGCCCGAACCCGAACTAGACGAAGGGAGACAACCAGCATCATGGAGAGATTCCATAGCTACCATGTCGACCATTGTAAGTGTAGCACGATTCCGGACCGTAAAATCATGGGCCTGGGATCAGAGAAAGAGGAATATGGCGGATAGTAAAATCCCTGATATACCCGACATGCCTGCAAACGCGTCATATCGGCAATTAGATGATTGAGCGCTCTAGTCAGAGACATTTGATCGAAAAAAACGAAATTACGGGCTTGGGTTTGGGCTACGAATTCTACGACTTGGATATGGACCAGGAAGTAGAATCGGGCTACGAAAGGAAGGGAATATGAAATAGACGACAAAGTCTAGTCTTCATGCCTGCCCGGCTCTGTAAAGCAATGTATACCACAAACTCGGTAATTTGGACATAAAAGCTATAGATATAGATATTAACAAGTAATAATTTTGAAGAACATTGATTATTCAACGTGCTCGCTTAATGATAAAAACCAAGGCCAGAAAAAAAAACTTCGCAACACAACGCACAATTGAGAAAAGAAGGAAGCATCGGAAGTTGAAGTTTGAAGTTGGATTGAAACCAACAAGTCTCGACGCCGAGAATTCCAGAAGCCTTGGTTATCAAGAAGAGAAAAAAAAAACAAGCTCAGCTTGCATCTTTGGTGGATCTAATTGCCGTCTGTCGGTACTGTAAAACATGGCAGGGACTAGCCCTCAGATCCTTGTACAACCGATGCCAATTTTGACCTCAAGCCTCTTGCGAGTGTCGTGTCATCCCATGATAGCCTTTCCTCTCTTGCAGACTCTCGGGCCTTCTCTTGATGCCAAATGATATCACCGATCACTTAGAGGCTTCTTCCATTTTTAGTGACCTGCCAAGAACCCTTCAAAAGCTTTGAATCGACCAAATCCCCATTTTCACCAACCTCCAAGGTCCCAAGTGATTCTCCTTCACTGTCAACCATGGTAGCGGTTGCACCGGGAGTTGTATGGTAAAGACAGACTTCGGTATTTTCGCTATAATCGTACACTGTGCGCGTCTCTTCCAATTTGCCCAGAGTCAAGACGGTGTTTTCGCGGACGTAGAGAGGTAAAGTGTCAAACTCATGAGTCTCCTTGAACCATCCCGGTCCTTCTTTTGTCTCGTTGGTGAAGAAAGACGTCCATTTTCCTGTTGGAAGGTAGAACTCTACATGGCCTGATTCTTCAAAGATGGGGGCGACAAGAAGTGAGGAGCCTAGCATGAATTGGCGATCAAGAAACCAAGAGGTAGGATCGTCGGGGAATTCCAAGCACATCGCTCGCAAAGATAGCGGTAATCCGGAGTTGGCGGATTCTTGGGCTTGGGAGAAGATATAGGGCATGAGACGAGCCTTCAATTTTGTCCATTTGGACAGGATTTTGGAACAGCCTTGTTCGCTTTTGTCGTCGTTATCAACTGTCCAGGGAACTCGGAATGAATTACTGCCGTGGAGTCGACTATGTGAGCAGAGGAGACCGAATGCTACCCATCTTTTGTAGATCCAAGGAGGAGGATATCCTTCGAAACCACCGATATCTACGGACCAGTAGCTGTAACCGCAGAGGCCGAGAGAGATACCGCCCCGAATGGATTCTGCCATTGCTTCTGCAGTCGACTCACAATCTCCACCCCATTGGAGCGGGAATCTTTGAGTTCCTGCTGTTGCTGTACGAGCAAACAACACAGCTTCATTTTTTCCATATCGATCCTGTAAGGCTTCGTACACGACTTTATTATAGATGAATGCGTAGTAGTTGTGCATCTTTCTTGGATCAAGCGAGGAGTCATGCCATTGGACATCTTGACTTGGAATTCTCTCTCCAAAGTCTGTCTTGATAGAGTCTACACCTGTGTCGAAAAGACCTTTCAGACATTCAACGTACCATTTGACAGCTTCGGGATTCGTGAAATCAACAATTCCCATGCCGGTCTGCCATAGGTCCCATTGGAAGATGTCGCCATTTTTACGGCGTAGTAAATATCCTTTACTGGCAGCGTCCTTGAAAACGGGCGATGCTTGACCAAGGTACGGATTTATCCAAACGCAAACTTTCTTGACAAGCCCTATAGCAGTCTTAGAATCCTCCCAGCAGATTTCCCGATGTTATATTAGAACGTACCTGATGATTTAAGACGAGCAATTTGTCCTTTGGGATCGGGAAACATCTTAGAATCAAAGACAAAATCACACCAATGAAATGCTTTTAACCAGAAGCAATCGAAGTGAAAGACTTCGACCGGAATATCGCGTGATTTCATTCCTTCAAGGAAAGAGTTTACGGTTGTCTCGTCATAGTTAGTGGTGAAGCTGGTACTAAGCCAAAGACCATAACTCCAGCTAGGAACCTTTCCGGGCTTTCCTGTCAAGATTGAGTATTTATATAAAATTTCCTTTGGTGTTGGACCGTGAATGATGTACCTAAATCGGTTAGGACATTTCAAGATTTGTTCTGGAAGATACCCACCACTTGATCCTTTGACTCTCGACGCTAGTTTGCACTCGACAAGATCTCTCGCTACCAACCTCGAGCTCCACTTTATCTGGTGTATCGATAAAAATACCATATCCCCGAGAACTGATCCACAGAGGAACATTCTTGTATGCTTGGTCACTGGAGGTTCCACCATCCGCATTCCACAATGTAATTGATTGTCCAACTTTGTTGAATGCCCCAAATCTCTCCCCAAGTCCATGTACCGTCTCGCCTACCGAGAGAGTTGTTTGTGTAAAGATATAATGGTGTAGATTTCGCATGTCCGCGGTTTGCATTGGAGTGCTTGGGGCAGGTCCATACGCAAAACCAATACTTCGATTGAGCAGCGAAGTGAGCTCTTTTGAGCCATCTGTGGCATGGAATCGAATTGCAAAATCGTGGTCTGCTGTTTTCACCGTCGCGGAGATAGATCCGGAAGAAATAGTAGTGGTCTTCTCGGCTGTGGTAATTTTCGATTCGACCTTTTCTGGTTTTCCATGAGGAAATAGGTCGAAGTGTGGACCCGGATTGAGAGCCCCCAACCAATGTGCGACTTCGACGGAAATGGCTCCATCAAATGGTGCCTCAATATCCTATGGAGAAATATTTAGCAGTTGGCAGCTTGGGATATCTGTGTATACATACGACCGTTAATGTGGGCAGATTCAAGGTATCTGATCTCTGCATAATCTTCCGGGTTGGACATAACAAGCTTATGGCTTTGCCATCTTCACTAGGAGTAACGGCATACACCTCTTCAGCATACTCCAGACGTTTGCCCTCGGCAGCAAGCCACATTCCATCACGAAACTTCATGATGATAGATGGGCAGTAGATAGAAAGTGGAGGATGGTATGAGGTGACAATGGGTGAGAAACGAAGCTATAGCTCGACAGAGGGGTGAATCAAGCTGCTGTCTTAGTGAGTGAATATATATGGAGGAAATCAACAAGATACGAGTGAATGTTTGGAATGAAGTGAATTATCCAAAAGGGAACAGTCATTGAATTGAAGCAGGATATTCCTTTACTAACACAGAATTACCCCGCCAGCAATAAGGTTCCAGGTTGATAGTACGACCTTAAGGGTCCATTGTTTCTGCAAGACCAATGTCTTTATTGGTGTTGGACATGAGGAAAACTTGCAGTGCGGAGTTCTCGAAGTAAGTGTCCTCGTATGAGCTAAATGGGGGACAATCGACACAGTGGTGTGATGTACGAGTACAGTCCTCCGTGTGGAGTTGGTTAAATCTGACGATCGCATTTATCCTCTCGGCTAATAAAGTACCGAGGAAAAACCAACCGGTCCGAACACCGCAGAAGAGGTCCGATATCCCCTCCAGGGTGAAGTATTCAACAAGTTTGAATCAAACATCACAAATATAGCTCGGAACAAAACCATTGGTCTTTCTTATATAGCCTCGATATAGACGTGACTCGAGTACACATTTCTCTTCTTCTTCTTCTTCTTCTTCTTCTCAGGTCACGTTTCCATTCACAGCACTCTGCCTCACCCCTCATATTCAACACAGCAGGGTTAGCGATCTGAGCTTTCTTCTAAGAATATTCACGGGAACTCTATCGGCACTCCAAGATTATTCAAGATTTTTGGGGCTCCTTTTTTGATTACTTATCGATTTCTAACAAACCTTTGATCGTCGAAAAGAATAGCTTCTTTTGTGCTTTGAGTTTTGCTTCCTTTTTGCTCTAAATCCTCTTTCAAGTTCTCATTATGCTAAATTCTCCGATGGAACTCGGTCCGATAACAATGCTCCTCGTGTACAAATGAGAATATAGTCTCCTTTTGTACTAGACGAGGTCACTGAAATTCCTGAACAGTCACGTTTTGCAGTATCGTCAGGTTTGAGGCACAGGTTGTTAGCTTTCATTCGTCACTTGGAGATACCTCCCCTGTATTTCGTGCCGTCCTATAAGCGCTCCTCTCATGCCTCTTCCTGACAAGCTCTACGGTTTAATTTTTCCGACACTCTTGAGGTCGAGAAGGAGAAGCCACCCAACCGGCCCCCCTTGCACATTGTCTTTACCCGGGAGAGATGGCGGGGTAATGGAGCAAAATCCGGGGTCGAAGTTGGCAAGGGCTCAGAGTCAATTGGGAATAGTACGCGAAAGTCAGGAAAACACTTCTGCGCGTGGATTATCGTCCGATGTTTCCTTGGGAGATACTATATAATCGAGTCAAGATAGACAATTGTGCAACTCCACGGGCTTGACTAATCCACTTCATCTTTCATCATGGGGAAAATATTCAATGTTTCGCTGGCTATTTTTGCAGCCACCGGGTACGACAGTTTATTCAAATGACTGGCTATAGAGTTTAATGCTAATGCAACCTCTTCTGTAGCTCTTTTTTGTTTGGATATGATTCTGGTGTTATGACGTGAGTACTTCCCTTTCTTTACTACAATCGATGGGATTGTTCCATCAGAACTCAGTTATCTTTTTATGGACACTTGCAAATCTACCGAGGATTGAGAGGCTAACACCGTATGTAGCGATGTTATTGCATCTCCAAACTTTCTAGCCTACTTCAACACAACAAAGACGTCGCCCATAATTGGGGCGATCAATTCTACATTCAATGGCGGTGCCGTATTTGGTGCACTTATGGGCGGGCTTACAATGGATCGGTTTGGAAGGAAAATGACTATTCAGATTGGTGCTTTTATATGTCTGGTTGGTGCCGTTTTGCAGTCTGCCGCGGTCAACTTAGCTATGATGCTCGTTGGCAGAATCATGGCTGGTTGGGCGGTTGGACTGTTGAGTATGTCGGTACCTGTATATCAGAGCGAATGCGCCCATCCAAAGGTACACATCCTGGCTCTTCAATATGTGGAATCAAAGTATGCTAAAACTTGTTGGATATAGATTCGAGGTTTTATTGTCGGCATGTCTCAGCAGATGATTGGAATGGGGTTCATCGTGTAGGAAATTGCCACTTCTTCGTTTCTCCTTCAATAGAATACTAATTTGTTCAGGTCTACATGGATTGGATATGGTTCTCACCAGGCCGGAGACCACACACAGTTTCAATGGAGGTTTCCACTTGCCTTTCAAGCCGTACCATGTATAGTAAGCAAGAGGTCGCATTAATCCCAGACCTGGAAATCTAACTAACAATTGGCTAGATATTAGTGATTGGAATGTTCTTCTTCCCCGAAAGTCCTCGACATCTCATGGCGACCGATCGCGAAGACCAAGCAATGAGAATCTTGAGGAAGCTACATGCGGATGGAACAAATGGTATATTACTCTGTGAGGGAATCAGGAACCAACCCACACTAATTTGTACAACAGACGAGTGGATTATGGCCGAATTCACGGAAATCAAACAGACAATCGCAGCTGAGAAAGCTATAACCGTTCCGGGATGGAGAATCATGTTTACCGTTCCACAGTGGAGAACGAGGTTGATGCATGGTGTTGCTGTTCAAGTCTTTACGCAGATGAGTGGAATCAGTTTGTCGCACCTAGTTACCGATGTTCTCTCTCCAAATCTAATCGTATTCTAGACGTCATTAATTACTACCAAAACATCATGTACGAGGCTCTAGGTTTCGAAGGAAACAAGGCTCTCTTGATCTCCGGCATATATAACTTTATGGGACCAATAGCAAGTAAGTGTTATCTTGATGGGTATCAGAGACACTAGCTAATCATAACGAAGATTTGATCTTCATCTTTTTCCTCCTCGATCGAGTTGGTCGAAGAAAGCCACTCCTCTTCGGCACCGTTGGTATTACGATCGTCTTACTTTGCGAGGGGATAGTAAACAGCCAAAATACCGACGGCACACGCCGCGGTCTCTCGATAGTAGGAGTATTCTTCATATTCCTGGTCACCATCATATTCTCTTTCTCATTTGGTCCCGTATCCTGGGTTTACATGTCTGAGTAAGTCAACCTTAACTTCTACTTTCCTTCAATCCCCTCTCCCACTTTCTCCTCTCAACAGATCTGTATTCCTAACATCTCGCACAGAATCATGCCAATGCAAATTCGCGCCCGGGGTAACGCATTCGCAACCGGAATCGGTAATTGGCTTGTTGCAACGATCTGGGCACAAGTATCACCCATTGGACTTCATAAGACAGGATGGAAGTTCTACTTTATTTTCGTGGCGTTTAATATCGTGGTTACCTTCCCAGTTATATTCTTCTTCTTTAAAGAGACGAAACAGGTCAGTCTTGAGGACATTGATTTGTTATTTGGAGAGAGGGCGTTAGGTACTTTGCCCGATGATTTGCATAAGGATGGTATGGGAATGGTTGAGCATGTTGGGGCTGTGGAGAAGGCTTAGATGATGAGGGTGTAGGGTGTTTAGGTGTTTCGGGAAAGTAAAAGACTAGAGAGGCGGTGAGTGGAGTGAGAATTTCTGTGGAATAATGTATGAACTGAGCTCTTGGCAGGGCGTTTTACTTTACCCCGTTGAAATAGAGATTCCCATCATCTTTTCTGAAGTGACTTTCGTGCTGAACCTTCAAAACAATAGGGACCATAACAATTGCCCTTGGATTGCGCCCTTTTATTCTATATTTCTGGAAAGTCACAACTTTGAAGGGAGCAATGAGATTCAGTTTCTTTCTACCATATTATATCGATATGAAATCCTCAAACAATGCTACAAGTTTTCATAGAGTGGTCCGACTCTTGAAAAGCTATTTTACAAAAGTCCTTGAGATTTCACTCCGGCTTCGTGTGTAATATTACTCTGGTACCTGCTTCAATACAACGTGAATGTTGTACGTATTGGTTAAGCCGAGATGATACGAGCGTTATTATTATTGGTACAACACAGTGCAGTATGAGATTAGGCTGCAACTTCTCATCTGGATCCCGCATTGCGACGTACAAGAAACTGGTAATCCTACAATTTCGGTAAACATGGACCCGTATATGCCACTTCCTATCACGTTTGAAACAATTATACATGGCACCCAATATATCATTGAAAGCTTCCAGGGAGAAGTCATCACAACACCTGATGATATCGTTCTAAGGTTTACGGGCCTGTCAAAGACAATAGCGCTCCAGCTCCACCACCAGATCATTGAATTAAACCGGCAGAGCCATGACCAAGAACCGCAGTTACTGGGCGAACCTTTGATTAAATAAGGTTTGCTTCAGCCTGTGACCCCCCTAGTTCCTGATCTAGTAGCTTATATTCGATCTAGCTCAAGCGATTAGAGACTATGAGACACCAAGTCAAGAGATACTACAGTACGATCGCTTCAAATAACTACAACTACCTCGCGGTATGCCCAAGTTCTTTAGCTCCTACCAAAAGGTTTAGTCCTATACACTGATATCGCGCCATTCGTCAACACACCATTCGCGAACCATCAAAACTCCAAGAGCTGGACAAAAAAGGCCGCCTTCGTCGTGACGAGAAGTACGCCACCACAGAGAGACTTCTTCTTGGGAGCTTTGGCGGAATCTTGTTGATAGGACCAATGCTCATCATGGTACTGAATTACTACCGCAGCACAGCGATCCTTGCCACTGTTGCGGCGTATTCAGCTGTGCTTGTTGTGTTTGTTGAGACCAGTGTTACCCCGCAATCTAGCGGCTGATATTAGAAACATGAAGTACTGGATAGTAGGTAAATATTCTCTAAGCAGCTTGGATTTGGTGGGAACTCTGCTAATACAGGTAAATATAGAGTCACGTGAAACCATCGGCACGTGACTAAATATCCTATATCCAAATTGTCACAAGGAACTATAGAGTCTTTGGAGAGAGCTCGATAAAGCGAGAAATATGAGTTGCAAAAGAAGATTGACCAGGTTGTAGCGGAAGTCTAGACTTGGAAGGTACGCGTTATTATTGAAAATTGCGATTTGCGGGTTTCCAGACTTTGAAAAATCCCCTGCTTTTTTGATCAATTATTTGATTTGGTATTGATATTAGCTAGAAGCTCTCGTCCGTAAAGATTCTTCATTTTGGTGAACTTTGGCCTTTGACTTTTGTACTTGCCACGGACAGGACCATTGTTGGAAATATTTTCCTCGTTTACAATATCCAACAAGAATGACCGTTCCTCTACTATTTCTGCGCCATCACTCAGCTTATTTTTACTGGAGTTTTACCAGTTACAGGACTCCTTCGGGTACAATTGATTGGTATCGAGAAGATGGAAGTGAATCCCAAGACAGGGGAGAGTTCACGTGACCATGTATTCAGGGCTCGCTTCCAGCAGCGTCGTGTGACGGTACCTTCAGAGGTATTATTACAACAATTGGTAATTAATTTGGCAACAAATGATGAAAATATCCCCTTTGGACTGCGAGCTGCAGCCAGTGGTTGGTTGGTACGTACCTAACGTCAGACGCGTGGTCTGGACCCAAGAGTCCCGCGTCGAAACCCGAAATGCTGGCATTTGGTAATTATTATGGAACATCTTCCCTAAAGCCGGGAACTGAAGTATGAAGGAGCAGATGCTCTCGACAGAATTCTGGGTCAAGTCTGAATACTGTGCTTTAAACAGATCGTGAACTTCCTCAAGTGGATAAAGTCGTTTGACGAGTTGCGCATCAGACTCTGCACATATATGTGGCTGGTGATTTGTTTAAGTAGCAGGCGGGGATTTGATTCGTCATCTTTCTGCCTCGTGAAACATTAATGGGGGGCAACAAAATCACAGGGCAAAATCTTTTCAGCCAACCTCAGCTCATAACTCAGCTACAAAACTCAAGGGACGGCCCGAATTGATATTCATCTCCACGTCACAAGCCACTGGAAAAATGATTTCTGTTACTACCTTACAAGGCTGTCCACCCAGTAACTTCATTTCATTTTGTGTGACACTTTCACTGCGAATCAACCACCTATTCTTCTATCTGCCGTTATTACCAAATCTATACATCGCTGTCAAAAAACTGATGCTCATGCGTGCCATAAAAGTTTAGATATGGATCCAACATCCTATCGCCTGTTCATTTCTATGAAACGAATCTACGCCTCTAAGTTGTGTGTGGGGCTCTAAGTTGATATTCGTCTGCTAACCCCATCATATCTCATTATCAAATGTTTCTACCAGAAAAACAAATCCTTCAACAGCGCAAGTCATTTACACCCTATTCTGAAGGTTTGCCCTATCAGAGTCACAAGCGTCTTACTGAACTTCCTGTTTCCTGCATGAGCTCCTACTAGTTCTAGTTTTTGTTATATCAATGCTGGGATGTTCACTATTCTGTGAGAAGCTGTACTGTTGGTAGTCTCACATGGTCCTTTCGGCTTTGAAAAAGAACCGAACACAAGAGATCTCGCTCCTTTATTTCTTTCCCATAGCCTCAATGCTATCCCATTCACGACTATTTTCGGCTACTACCGCCCATCAACAAAATAGAAGCATATAGCACGGGCGTCAGGTAATAAAGCTGAACCATGCCCCCCTCCTTGTTGGAAATTTGCAACTTTAGTGACTACACTTCCTGTACATTACTATTCAAATTCTTGCGCTCTTTGAATTCAAGTTCTTGCTCTCCATTCGAAATCTCCCTACCCTCTTTACTGGACCCAATAAATTCTTTGCGTCGCCTAACACTCTTTTGATATTCGCTTGAAACTCGCCTGGCTTGCGAGTCCTCACTTTTGGAACTTAGTATCACGACGTTGTCTCTGTGGCACCCCTTCGTACTCATGTCTTTCAAGGCCCACCTGATTCTTTTATTGGCCCTTCTTGCTTTCCAAGTCCAAGCTTGGATGCCTGGAGAGCACCAAGAAATCTACTCCGTTGATGGCAACAATCTTTTTAACGACTCCCAAACAGATGGCACCAATAAGCGTTGGCTTCCAGGTAACCCAAAGATTCGCGGCGTCAATCTAGGCTCTCTTTTCGTTATGGAACCATGGATGGCTAGTGCCGAATGGAACTCTATGGGCTGTGGAGCATGGCCCTCCGAGTTTGACTGTGTTTCGCACCTCGGTCAAGGTCAAGCAAACCAGGTATGTTAATTTCCCCCGTCACTATTCTTTATCAAATCGACATCGAGTCTTTCGGGAGTATTTGACTCGAAGAACAACCATCAATCGCGCTATTTGCATTCAAACAAGAAGGAAAATTAACCCTATCCGACAGGCTTTCAAAAACCATTGGAACTCATGGATTACTCAAGGCGACATTTCTCAGATGGTCCGCTATGGATTGAACACCATTCGAATTCCTCTTGGCTACTGGCTTCTTGAAACAATCGTTTATGCGGATAGTGAGCACTTCCCACAGGGTGCATTTCCATATTTGGAGCGAGTCGTGGGATGGGCAGCCGATGCCGGTATGTACATCATCCTTGATGTTCATGGAGCTCCTGGTGCCCAACAAGCACAACAGCCCTTTACAGGACAGGTGAGCAATTTCAACCTATACGAAATTTGGCAGTTTTGCTGCTAAGATGAAAATAGTATGCCCCTACTCCTGGTTTCTACCAGGGGTACCAATACGATCGCGCCAAGGAATTTGTAGGATGGCTTTCGGAGGTAGTTCATACGCGAGGTGCATTCAGAAACGTTGGAATGATTGAACTAGTGAATGAGCCGGTTCAAAACCCTGGAGCAGTCCCAGGACTATTGGACAATTACTATCCGAATGCTTACGCGGAAATTCGAGCCCGAGAATCCAAGTTAGGCATTTCAGCGAACAACTTGCTTCACGTTCAAGCCATGGTTCGTCCCCTTCATATTCAATTTGTTGAAAAGCAATAGTGCTAATGTCATGTTTTCTATAGAACACCTTGTGGGGATCTGGTAAGTTTTCTTCTCCACTCGTAATATCTGTCCTTCTGCTATTCCTAGAGCTGAGGCCCCCTTACCCTCGACGCCATTCTAAATCGTTCTTACTCATTTCACTTTCCCAAAAATTCAAAGAAGTATACTGACTCTAAGATTCTTGATCATAGGTGACCCGCATTCCCATCTTCCAAATGATCGGTTCATGGCCTACGATGACCATCGGTAATCCTCGCTAAACGTGGCTCATACTCATTCACTAAATAGCCCAGGTATACCAAATGGGATAATAGTGTCCCCGTCGACAAAGGAGCCTACGTCCGCGATGCATGCCATAACAACCGCCTCAGGTTTGTTCTCATTCTATCCAATACTTCAATTTCATATCAGTAGTCCTAGTGCTATTCATACATTATATATACTAATCTTTCCACACTTTGTGTGCATTAGCAATACTAATATTCCACAAAGCAATTGGCCTACCATTGTAGGCGAGTTCAGTCTATCGGTTCCAGATGCAGTGCAATGGAATGAAGATTGGCACCCCGATGGAAATAAAGCATTCTACACGCAGTGGTTTAGTGCTCAAATTATTGCCTACGAGCGCGATACCAATGGTTGGATCTTTTGGAGTTGGAAGACTCAGTTGGGTGATTATCGGTGGGGTTATCAGGGTAAGTATCTATCTTTCCCTGACATGTAGTATGAATTCCCTAGTACAGTATCTTGGCACTAATAGTTATGGTAGATGCTGTTGCGCAAGGCGTCATCCCAAATAACCCACAAAACATCAATTGGAATACTTGCAATGGCATCTAGACCAACTTCCACTTGTTGGCGAGATAGCCTTTTTGGTTTTTGATGGTTTTCAGGATGAAATTTCGGGCACATAGGCTTAGAGGTAGGTTGATACCCCAGGCGTTTTAAACGGTCGCTTTGGTTCTGGGAAGCAAAAGGGTTGTTTTCTGGGGTAGTTCGCTATAGATGGCTGGACTATCTTTTTTGGAATCTTGCAGGCTTTACATCTTGGCGGAGGGTCTTTGCTGGAATACTCGAAGTTTATTCGAAGACAGTTGGATATTCGAACTTCGAAATACAAAGACTTTGGGACTCCAAACTTGATGCACAACTAGTAACACGTCTTGAATCGTCAATATTGATATATTCCCGCTACTATATGGCAGGATGTTCGTTCTTTAATCCAAATTACATAACTGAAAACTATCTACAGTAACTCAAAGCAAGGTATACCCTCCATTCATAATCGCGTAAACTTCATTGCCATCAAGCTTTCCTAACCATGTTACCTACTCCCTCATCAGACATCGATTTGCACTTGATTGTATGTCTCAGACGCGACATCAACAATTACTTTTCCTCTAACTCTGCCAGTTCTCAGCTTCGCAAACGCTTTGGGGGCATCCTCAAATGCGAATATTTCATCAATGACAGTTTTGACTTTCCCTTCCTCCATCCAAGCTATTATCTGAGCCAAGTGGTCCGCGTTTGTCCGGGGTAGGAAATTTGAGAGCTTTCTCTTTCCACCACCCAGAAACCCAGGCCACGGTGACATTTTCATTACAGTCAGAAAGTGCTGAATGGTAACAATGAGTCCGACTTTGACGTACATGGCCGTCGGTTTCGTGTACTCATGACAACGAAAATACAGATTCGGATCCTCAGCAACGTTGTCCACCACATGGTCAAAAGAACCACTAGCCACCAAACTCTCAATCAAGTTCTGCTTCTTATAATCAATAACCTCGTCCGCGCCCAAACTCTTGCATAGCTCAATATTTGCCGTTGAGCAAGACGTCGTGATATGGCATCCCAAGACCTTCGCAATCTGTATACTGAATACGCCGCAACCCCCAGAACCGCCGTTAATAAACATTTTATCTCCATTTTTGACATAAGGAACGAGTGACTGATATGCTGTCAACCCTGCAATACCAACACCCGCAGCATCAATCACATCCACACCCTCCGCGGGGAGAGCGGTAACCGAACCCGGTTCCGCCCACGCATATTCGGCCAAAGCACCGCCAGCTAGTGGATTGTCATCCCCTGAAATTCCACAAACGAGTTGACCTGCTTTGAGGCTTGAACTGACAGCAGGTTTTATGATGCGACCTGAGATATCGTTGCATGGTGTTGCAGGCTTCTTGACGAAGAGAGTGCTGATTAAAGAGGTTTCAGCAGGTTTGTAATCGACGGGATTGAGGGCCGCAGCAATTATTTGTATGAGGTGTTGGTCTGGTTTTGGGATTTGGAGGGCGGCAGTGTGGTTGAGGATAAGGTTGGCTTCCAGGGGAGGTTTTGTAGTTGTGTATTGCCAAGCGCGATGTTTCAGGGGCTGGTGGAATGCCATTGGTGCCGAATCGTAGGTTCTAGATCGTGCAGATGTTATTTCCAGTACCCGGGTTGGAGCTGGTCATCAGAATTTGGGGATAATGAAGGATATATAGTTAATCTTTACTTGAGAGTGATCACATTGAACCGGCCTCCTACGCGAAATATTGAATAAACCAATTCAGACAGTCACGCAGAGGGAGGAGAGACATGTCATTCGCAAAGTTGGCAGCACCTGTGTGACTGTTTCAAAAGAATTGGAATAATCACCAATAGCTGGCCATAACCACAGCCACCAAGCTCCAATACTTGCCATCTCTATATGAAAACTGCCTCCTCTAGTTACAGAATTGCCCAACAGTGTCCATAATTATCCTAAACGGTCGCAGTTTCCTTGTTATCTACCCGACGCCACGCACCAGACGTCTTCTACAACTTTTTAGGGCCTTTTTTCACCCTGGAAAGGTAGTGATACGAGTGCAGGGTAAAATCGATCAAAAGTTGAGTGTTTCGCTCGTTGTGGTTAAGAGGGGTAGGGGAGCCCTAGCTTAGTGCCATTTTTAGTGGGCTGGGACGGGTAGAAGTGGGTTGTTGTTGTTGTAGCTGACTAAGTACTTAAGTCGTATCTCGAAAATCTAGCGTAAGAGTCTCTTTTTTCACCTTCCCTTACGTAAGGGAAGGTGTAGTTTCGAGACACGGAAAAGCCTTAATTAGGCCGTCATTTAGTAATAAAAGCGGGTTCGTAAGGGGGGTAATAGTGGGAGGGCCTAAGCCTGTCACTTAGTAAATCTAGTATAGCAACCAGCCATTGAAAGTCTTAATTTTTGATCGATTTTCACTTATTTTCGGGTGGTTTTTAGGCCTACAAAAAGTTGTAGAAGACGTCTACTTCCCCCCTTAAACCAATAGACTGTTTCGGTGTGATCTAGGAATAGATGTTAAGGAGTAACGCTCGGTATATAGAACTATATTCTATGGAATTCTATAGATTCTATTCTATATAGAATAATTCTAGAGCACCTTTAAAATAGAATAGAATATTCTACAACAGACAAATGATTCATTATTAGACATTGTTTTACTATTTAATTTGTACGTGTTGTAATGAAAAGTTATAATTTAGACGTTTTTTTAGGTGTGGTGGCCTATGCTACAAATCGGCGTCTTTTTTTCCCCCTTAAGAGTCTAGTACTTTACAACCTGTTTATATACGCACAGACCTACCGCAAAAGGAGCTCTCCTATTTACTTATCGGGCCAGAGGGATTCTTTTCCGGATTATATAACGAGTTCTATCTAGAATTCCTGTATATTCTATAGAACAAGGGGGTCTAGAATAGAAAGGTCTATATATTTTTCAAATAGAATGGAATCCTTCTAGAGGGGGGGTCTGGAATAGAATGGAATCCAAATGCCGAGCTTTAATAAGAAGTATTAAACTGGGCAACATTATGACGGGTGTTGATGGGCAAAAGAGCCACACTTTACGAATCCTTTGACTATTCTAGCTGTTGAAACTGTATAAAAAGATTGACTTGACCAATAATCCTAGGATACTCAAGTTATTGCCTCAAAATATTTCAGATGGTTAGATACTTTCAACCATTGTATCAACTTATGCCAGTAGAAAGAGGAAAGAAACTCTGACACCTTTTTTGTCTGGGGAGTACGGCATTCTGGGTGTACAGAAAGGCTTGTGACAGCAAAATCTCGAATCGGAATTCGCAGAACCCGTGCTTTGTAAGATTACACTTCGCATATAGCCCCGCCCCCACCCACACCCACTCCCACTCTCAGGCTTCACGTGAGACGAGATGTTACTTGTTCACGTGCGCACTCATTCAACTCCACCATATTGCACTACCGCATGGGGTTGCTACCCTAATATATTATTTGCATGGAAGAGACCATAAGGCGGGGCCAGGAGCGCGGGAAAATATTCTGTGCCCTCGCTTAATTCACTGCTCCCCTATATACTACCTTCCTAAAGAGGCTGAGTGACACGAGTGTTACGCTAAAAATTGTTTGCTGCTCTCCCTCCCAGTCTTTTCCATCTCTCCAAGAATTGATAGAAAAGGTCTCGGACTGCGAAGGCCAAAATAGCGAGCATGTAACAGCCAAAGGGTATTTCGGCGAGGTGTGCAGTATGAGGGGATACAATAGTTAGACGTTGAGAACTCGAGTAGGCTCGAGAGACTAAAATCATACATCGCGTCATGTGAATAGCACTGGGATTTAAGAAGGGGACGTGAGAGGCTATTCTCATCGTCGAGAATACTACTAGCGCTAGGTGTGATACTTTGAGTTCAATAAACCGACCCTATTTCTAGCTGTCACTGCTACATGAAAATATGACTGTTACGGCTCGCGATTTTCTTCGCCGTTCTTTACGATCAGGATGCCGTACCGGGATGCTGATTTACAGGCACCAGTCGGGACCTCACAGGTTGCAAAATAAGGTTTTAGATTTCAGTTTGATTCTAATATTCAGTCTTTCTACCCAACAATCTTTTCTTGCTGCTAGTGGATTCTTCAATTAACTGTGAGATCTTGCTTACAACAGCCGATCATACTCGATTTTCAAACTTCAAACGTCGATCGCGATATTCCGTACAGCTATTATGTGCAGTAGATTATCTCTTCTAAAAGCTAAGCACAGATCTACATTCACGTAGCTTTTAGTAACCTTTGGTTAAGCTCTGAAAAGCTTTGCCCGCTGCCAGGCACCGGAAGAGGTCTCCACGGTACTTTGAGGCCTTGTTTTACTTCTCCGGGAAGCTTAATTTTGCTGCCTTCTTGATTGTACGACTTTAATGGCCTCCGGTCGATCACTCCGCGACTTCGATGGCCTCTCGGCGCAGGCAGCTACTTTTCAGCGTAAATAGGCTACAAGGAGCGGGTCGCACGCAATTTTTACCTCAATTTATTATTCTGTAGAGTGCGGATAACCTTGAAGAATAAGTATTTTATATTATATAAGGAACTTGAGAGGCACATATTAGAGGGGTTCCTTTGAAGGAGCAACGACTAGGAATTTCGCCTAAAATAGAGGCCTCTATATTACGTTACGGAGTACCCAATTAGATTGTACGATTATTTCTCCAAGAATCACTAAGTACTAGTACTCCTAGAGATCTGAATAGCTTTTAATCCTATTCTATAGTAACTTTGATAAAGCAGCATTAAAGTGTAGGCCTACGACGTAAACCTTTTATGACTCTGCCCGCGCCTAGGGGCAAAACAGGGCGTAGAAGTGAGTGTACAGGGCTAAAGGCCATTAAAGTCGAGCGGGGATCGACCGGAGGCTATTAAGATAGTATAATCTTCCTTCTTTGTGAATAGGTAGAAATGCGGAATCCTTTTCCCGGTCTCTATCCACCCCCTTAACATACTTAATAGATTCAATATTCTACATTGTAACATCTCTCTCCTAGGGCTCTGTTTTAGAAGTATGCGGAGTAAAATTCTTACAAGCTTGAGTATTGCCAAAGTCGGAGCTTAGTAGGAGCCCATAATAGTAGGAGTCCCTGATATCCTTTTCGGCTCCGAAAATAGTCATCAGCATTTCGCCTTCAATAAATCGAGGGAGTGGACGCACTACAATGATGAGGGACTATGTCAACGGGTATATACAACCCCTCAAAAGCATCTTTTTAAGCAATTAAGTTCCCGTCTATTCCCGCTCCAATCAAGTGAGCGCCTCTATAATACCTATGACCAAAGCTATCGGGGCTTTCATACAACCGAACCTCTGAAGTTTTACCACTAAGCTAACCTGCTGCGGCGGCTGGGTTATAATCTTGCAGTTCGTACTTCACTAAGGCTCCTGTAATATAAGTTAATCGTGAACTGTAACTATTTGCTGGAGCACGGAACTTTTTCCGTACGAACTTGAGTGCATAGAGCTGTCAGATGTAACATTTATTAGCAGGGAGAGTACATGCCATCGAAAGGACTTTTCCCCTGACGTAACCTTCTGACAATAGATGGCATCGATAAAACCCTTTTGTGAATAAAGGTTACCAAGGCCTCTGTGCACACAAACTTATACTTTTGGATTAATTCATGACGGACAAAGTCGTGATTCCGCTAGGGAAATCGGTTATGTAACCCGAGTATAGAATCATCATCTTGAAATCGATACAGGTGGATGATGAAATCCGCTCGAGCTTTATCGGGCCCCTATCCCTGCTATTACATTTCTCCCCGCATTCTCAACCTTATTTACCGGCATGGCGGCGCAAGGCACCCGAAGCTTTCGGTCAGGGACCGCAACCCTATTGAGAATATCGTTTTCCACTCCGCCGGTCGATCGCTAACATTATTTCAGATCTGCATTAGAAAATGTATGCTTTGAACATCGCGACATGGCAGACTGTCAAGAAACATTTGACTTGCAGTTTGCCATTTTATCTCGCTGAGCTTCTCATCCCATATTCTGATGTCTTGACTTCTCACCTTCCACATAATCCATATAATTTGCTTCCAATGTCTTACTACACCGTGAAATATGGGTAAGCAGTGTGTTTTAACATAGTTGATGGACACTTTGCTCGGTTCTAGTGGTCTCGATTATTTTTACACCGTACGCCTTGCACGATTTAATCCTTCCTTAGCTACACGAAGAATGGATATTAATCGATCCGAAGGACCCTGAAAGCCTCATCCGATCTTTTGTAGTAAGAGTTCCCACAGCCTAACACCAAGGTTTTCTAGCAGCGTACCTTAAATTCTACCTTTCTTAACTGACTTCATGATGCGTAAACTTTCACTGGCCCCTGAATTAGCGAAATCGTTGCATTTATTATCAATTAGTTTCCCTTTCGTCGAAAAAGATAGGAAATAATATCCTGTTGGATCTTATTTCAGTCCCGTAACTTGGTATGGATGGATTGCCTAAGGTTCTGGACTTCAAGTTGCGGAAAATTTCAAGCCCCCGACCAAGTTGACCACATAGACGTCACTATATACTACTAAAACATTCAGATAGCTACTATATACGTTTCATGGAGTCCCGTAATAAAATCTAGTGGCACCTTAGACTGCTCGTGGGATTTTGACGATGCCTTGAATGTGGGAACGTGCTGAAATATCCGAAGACTATTCAGCTTTGGTAACCAAGGATGCGTTCTGATCTGCGAGGCTTATCTTGAATGGCAGTAGATTTAAAGTTCACTTTTGGTCTGTCCATACTATAAATGTTAAAAAAGGTACAACCGATCTATATAAAATTCGTCTACCATAGAATCATCCTATGCCTCAAGATGATTGAGATCTTCATAACATTAAAGACTATTGATAGAAAAAGGATATCGTGGCAGTTTACCTGAACTCGAAGGTCTGTTTTGGCAGGCACATTATATTTGACTTTACAGACAAAAGAATAGTCGCATTTCATCTTGAAAAGGACAAGTTCTGTTTGGTTCGAATCGGACCTGCTGTTTCCAGTTATGTGGGACCGATTTGTTGGCCACGGCAGTATGAAAACCACCTTATATAAACTCCCATCTTCTCTACATGTCAGCTCAACACATGTGGAAGCAGACCCTTCCTACACAATCTTTCAACATCATCAAACCATCTTTACGAGTAGCTTTGCCCAGGAAAGATATCGGCACAAATCATGTCAGATACGGCGTTCACACCCGAGTACCTTGCCCAAGATCGTAGCCAACAACTTCTTCAAGTCGGCATAGCATTTGTTTTCCTTGAAGTCACCTTCGTGGCTCTCTTTTTCATCTCCCGAATTCGAAGCAAGACAATCGGATGGGACACCTATTTAATTATACCCTCTTTCATCTTCTGTATAATTCACACAGGTCTATGCTTCTGTGAGTATTGGAGCGTTCCTAGCTATAGAGACCTACTGATTGAAACAGGGGAATTGAAAACCACGAACACAGGGAAGCATGTTATGCTAGCATCCCCAAACCAGGTTCAAACTTGGTTCAAAACTATGGTCTTTGTATCCTTCATGTATCCGCCCGCAGTCACCTTTCCCAAGTTGTCTGTGCTGTGCCTCTATCTTCGGGTTTTTGAAAAACGAGCATTTCGCATCGCAACCTATACTATCATGGCAGTGCTTGTTACTTCATGTATTACTGCTTGGATTGTCCTTTTCGCTCTTTGCACACCTTTTCGTTACTCATGGGATAAGACAGTTCCAGATGGACACTGTGGGAATTCGATGAAAGCATACGCATGGGTTGGCTTTCCAAGTAAGTCATAGTTACACCAATCTTCATGGCTATTTACATGCATCGGAACTGACTCTTGAAGATATCCTTACCGACTTAGCGATTCTCATACTACCACTACCTGTCGTCTGGAGATTGAACACCTCTCGAAGCCATAAGATTGGCCTGACGGTTACCTTCCTCACATTCAGTGTGTAAGTATTGCAAGTCAGTCTACCTAAAGTAAAGCTCACATGTTCTAGTGGCCTCATCACGTCAATCCTACGTTTCCAAATATTTTTCGATACCCAGGTTTTCGTCGATATAACCTGGTACGGAGTTGACAATATGGCAAGTTTCCCTTTCTCGGTCTCATTGCTCTTCTAGTACCAATTGGCAAAGTTGAGCCGGTATCAAACTTCTACTTTCCCTCTGTGATCGATCGTTTTCCGAACAGATTTAAAAATTACCACTGAGTCTAATATTAACTATTATATATAGACATGGGTTGTCATGGAATCAGGAATGTATCTAATCGCCGCCTGTCTTCCAGCACTACCAACTCTACTTGGCCCGTCCGTCAAGGGAGCGAACCAAGCTCTCCTCTCAAGACTCAGATACTATGCCGCATACAAGCCGTCTCAAGTCGGATCTGCGAAGGGAAGCAACTCTTACAGCACCGGGAGTGGCAACAGCTCGAGAAGAGAGGTTCAATTTGACAGACGCAGTCTCAGTGACGGAAATAATCAAAAGGATTTAGTAGCGTGCTACCACTCCGATTCTATGGAGAAGAATACGGCGACTAACTCGGAAGATGACTTGGAGAGGGGCACCTGTGCGGAGAGGGTTATACAAGTTCAAAGGGAGTACATGATTTCTACGGCTCCTAGAACGATGTAAGAAGGTTGGGTCTTGAACAGAAAGTGCTGCTATGTGAGCGGCGGCAGTTCCAAGTACGGAATGAACATGGGGGATTGGGCACGAAGTGTTAAAACCTTTAACGAAGCTTCATACATGCACAACACATACGATTGAGTATTGCGCGGGCACAATTGAATAATAATTTTTGGCGTTTGGTTGGTGGAATGCGAGTATGTTTGGTAGAAGTAGTGGCGCTCAATTGCGACTGACTGTGAGCGTTTTATTTAGATATAGTAGAATTTCCACATTTTGCGACGGATCATATCATAGCATGACTCAGAGTGGTTCAAACCTCAAATTCATGACAAGTACCCTAATTATTGAAATGCTTTCGTAGGTTACAACCCTACCTAATTCCACCATCGCCACAATATCCTCCATATCACTACTTGCTTTCAGTTTTATTTATCTTTATACTAGGCATATACTAACACAACATTTGGATGCGAATAGTCCACAAAGGTGAAATTAAACCCTTTTACGGAGGACTGGATGTAAATGTGGGGTCTCACTTCCGCCTGAATTAGCGAGGCGGGGCGCTCCCCCCTAAGTCCAGTTTAAGGTTTCGCTTCAGTTCCCCGCATTTTAGATCTATTTAACAGTCCTCTGGAGTTTATGGTGATCAGTGAACCCGGTTGAGCCTAATTGCAGACACTTATGGCTCATATGTTGTTTAGATTATATAGAGTGGAACGGTCTTTTAAGTTCCATTTCAATTCATATCCAAAAATTTCACATTACACGATTTAAAATGTTGGTCATACTTATTCTATCGCTTCTACTACTTATCGTGAACCCAATTCTTGCTGCCCTGACTCAAAATGGTACGGCGTGTACCGTCACCCCTCTAACTGGGACCGGGACATTGGATGATACGCCTCAGATCCTCGATGCATTCAAAAAGTGTGGAAAAGACGGAAGCATTGAGCTTACCGAAGGTACCTTTCATATTGGTAAAGTCATAGACGTAATTGACTTGAGAAACTGCGATATCTCCATTCGCGGCACGTTGATTTGGAGTACCGATATCCAGTATTGGCTACGAAGCAGTATCTCTGTTACTTACGCCGGTCGCTCCACTGCTTGGAGAATTGGAGGCACCAATATCACGCTTCGAGGATATGGAAAAGCCCTTTTCAATGGTAATGGACAGACCTGGTATGATCAGAATAGAAATCAAGGTAACCAAAACGGTCGGCCGATTTCACTCACTCTTTGGCATGCGACAAATATTCTTGTCGATGGGATAACGTGGAGTCAGCCACAATTCTGGTGAGTGAATTGATTATGTAAAGTTTTCAATAAGCTTCGTCTGATGTTTTAAACAGGAATACCTTCGTCGCCTATTCGAAGAATGTAACCATGACCAACCTTGCTATGAGCGCCATCTCAAACTCCCAATGGAAGACTGTAAATACGGATGGCGTGAACACTTGGAACTCTGAGGACATCGTGATCTCCAATTGGACTGTGACTGCTGGTGATGTAAGTGTGGCCACTTACTTTCACATTTGCTGATTTCGTTTCGATCACTCGACCCCGCCTACTACCAAGTCTTTATAACTAACTACTATCTTCGCAGGACTGTATATCCGTTAAAGGGAACAGTAAGAATGTTCATGTGAGCAACATCGTGTGCCACGAATCAGGAGGAATGTGCGTTGGCAGTATTGCAAATGGTGTCACCGAAAGTGTAGAGAACGTTGTCTTCCAAAACGTCTCCCTGACGCATAGCTCCAACGCAGCATGGATTAAAACATATCCTACTGGCGGTGGATACGTAAAGAACATTCTGTTCAAAGATATCACCTTCGACGATGTCAATCAACCGATCTATATCACGTCATGCATTTATTCAAACACCAATTGCGACAGTTCTAGGTTTCAGATATCCGATGTGCGTTGGGAGAACATCAAAGGGACTTCAAGATACAATGTTGGCGCTGGCATACATTGCAGCGGTTCTGCTCCGTGCAAGAATCTGACATTTTCGGGGATTGATATCAAGCAGAAGACTGGAGGAGGTTCGGTGCAGTATTTGTGTTCGAATATCGCAAACCAGGGGGCGTCTGGATTGGCTTGTACTGGAACTTGCCCTGCTGGTTGGGTACAGCAACTTAGCGGAAATCATTAAGCCACAGTCATTCATTCGCTCGTTGAGATATGTTGGATTTGAAAGTTGAGTGACTGTACAATATTATGGTGGAGTTGAAGGAGGAAGTGGTGTGTTGCTGACAGTGGGAAGTTAGGGACTTGGCTCTCACATCATAGGATGGCAAATTATCCCACGATTGTCAGGGTTTCCACATGTACGCGCGATTGAGGGGGTTAGAGGTAGGTAGGTAGTGAGTGAATAGATTCAAAAAGAAATTAAGTGGCGCGCGCAAGCTGTGGCCTAGCACAACTCCCAAATAGTCCAAAAATCCAAAAAAAAGACTCCAAAATAATATTTTCAAGTGAAAAAAGAGTTCGGACCCTTCCGGGTCCTACATCTCTAACTAGTCTAGTCCTCAGCAAAGTTCGTGGAAGGGGGCATACCTTTTGCCTTTAAAGTCATGAAGACTGGAAGTGGATGATTACTTGTCTAGCCGCTAGCGCAAGAACCTTTTCAGGGAAAGGAGACAAATCGTACCGGTGCACGATTCCTCACAGTCGCCTCCACAGTGCCCGAAGGCGACAGGAATCGTCTTAATCAGGTACTTGAAGGTCGCTTAGTGCGCGCCCCACTTTTCCCGTGACCTGGTATATGGATGTACCGCTCTTTACCCGACGAGTAATACTAGAACCGTGACGCATAATAGTATTTGCGCCATTCGTGAAGAGTTCCGTCGTGCGTGGAGGATTATTAGGGATATATATCCCACATATCTTAATAAGCATCTTCCTCGTTCACTGTAAACCACTGCTATTTATATAGCCTTAGATTATCACTCAACCGAGAATCATCACTTATATAACTACACATTTTTAGTCTCCTTGTTTAGTCTTTTAGTCCTTTGAGGCACCTAATATGCCCTTATATCATCCCACCAAGTTACACCAACACTTTCCGTCTGCCGTCTTATAACTCGCAGTTACGCTGCATTAGCGTTCGGACCTCCGAAGGAGCGAAGGTGTTTACTTTTCACCGTAGCCTCCGGCCCAAGTGGGGAAATCGAATAAATTGGTCCCTACTTCTTCAACTGCCTCAAAATATTCCCAGAATTCAACATATTTCAAATACATTGAAATTGAAATTCAGTTTGGAATTCTTCTGATTCAACTTCGTTTTCCAAGGACTTCCCTCCATTGCATTCCTATTCACAGATATGGAGGTTGCTATTGCTGGTGCAGGTATTACTGGGCTCGCCGCAGCTATCTCTCTACGACGAAGCGGATATAAAGTCAACTTATATGAAAGATCATCACTCAATCATGAGATAGGAGCAGCGATTAATGTTCCTCCAAATGTCTCTCGATTTCTAGTTCGGTGGGGATTAGATCCTGTCAAATCCCGTTTTGTGAAATCCAATGGTCTATTCTTCGTATCACCGAGCACATTAGAAGAACAATCCTCCACTATTTTCCCCGACAATCACGAAGAGATGTTTGGAGGAGATATGTATTTTGCTCACAGAGTTGATCTTCACGAAGCCCTCAAAAGACTTGCGACGACGAAAGATGGACCCGGAATACCCGCGACTATTCATGTGAAATCACCAGTCGTCAGCTATGTAGGTAACCATTGAACACAAGATCTTTGACTTGCTGACCTCAAGTATCAGGACCCCGAAAAGCCCTCCATGTCACTTGCTGATGGAACTTTGATAACACCTGATCTTGTCATTGCCGCAGATGGAATTCATTCTATCGGTGTTAACTCTATCTTGGGAAGGACCAACCCACCACAACCTGCTCAGCAATCAAATTGTTGTTACCGGTTCCTGATCTCGAAATCAGACCTGGAAGCAGACCCTGAAACTAGATTCTTTACGCAGGGACTTCCGTCACTCGGTCTCACTATATATCCTGATATTCCAGGACAGAGGAGGTTCATTACCTATCCATGTCGCGAGTAAGTGCATCTTTCCATACCCCCCCTTCAATTTTGCGCAAAGTAGAAGCGATGTTTGCAATGTATTGGTAATTTCTGGCCCCTTTACTTATGTAAACTATATGATTGGATTATGGTTTATTGCTTTCCACGGGATATAGTATAGGAGCTAATTATCATTTACAGCTATGAAGTTTGCAATTGTGCAATTATCTGTAACAAAGAGCTCGATAAAAACAAAACGGAAGGTATTCACATACTCCTTCCTCCAAAACATTATACCAAATACTAATTTAGTAATTTTGAAGATTGGCAAGCTTCGGTTCCAAAAGAGGAGATCTTAGAAGCATTAGCGGGTTATCATCCTGGACTAATTGCTGTTGCAAAGTAAGATTCACCTATTGTATCAGTTTCTAATTTATGTAGATCTTTCGTTATAGATGCACGACTGACACTCTTCAAGGAAAGCAACAGAACAAGGACGTTGGCCTCTCCTCTATAGACCCCCGATTTCAAAATGGCACAAGGGGAATATGGTTCTCGCAGGAGATGCAGCACACCCAATGCTTCCAAGTAATAAAAGTTTCCCAATACTTTGCTCTTGCTAAATTTTCATAGATCTAGGTCAAGGTGGTGCACAAGGCCTCGAAGACGGATTGGTTCTTGGACTTGTCTTGCATGGTTGCACTTCTAAGTCGGAAATCACTCAGCGTCTCACTTTATACGAGAAGATCAGAAGAAATCGCGCTGCAAGCATTCAAGTTTTGAGTAACTTTGGATTGGACGAGGGTCATACCACTGGCTTGGAAGAGTTTATGGAAGGAGAGAAGATGCCCAGTATGTGATTTGCTGTCTTGTATGAATGATCTAACTTTGATAGGTAACATGGGAGATGTTTTACAGTTGACCTATGGTGGTGATATGGTTGAGAAGACCATCAAAACTATGCGAGAGATGGAGCCTGGTTGGAATTTGCCCAATGCTTATTTTGGAAAGTTGCAGACTTCTGTCAGAGGTTGAAGTCATATATGTCTCCGTACCATAGGAGTAGCGTGGAACATCAGACGTTATTCACCTTTTTATCGCATGACTACAAATAGCACTAGGTACCATGACTGGTATTAAGGTTTCGGCGCTTTGCATATTATCGTATATCCTAGTCACAGAATCAACGGAATTACACAACTAAAGCCACCAGTTTCCCTTTACTTTCTACTACAAAAACAATTGAGGTACTCACCAGTACTTATCAGTATTCTTGCTATGCGACTTCAAAATGATCTACTTATCGAAACATGCCCAGATTGTGGAGATTCTCACCAAGAAACCGAAGCATAGAAAGCTGAGACAAGAGCTACCAGATGGTGAAAGAATGACCGATAGTTATTTGACTTTGGAATTCATCGATAACGTGTGGAGAACCGCTTTACGTGCATCACGAGACCCAGAAAGAGGAGCAGAGGAGGGAAGAGAGGTGGAGTACTATATATATCGCGCAGATATGATGTTGTGGACAAGTTACTGTAAGTTATGGCAATATCATATACCTCTCGGCATCGCAAAATTAGATAAGGCCCTCTTATCTCAGCTTCCCAGTCACTCACTTCTTCGTAGTTGGTCATGAAGAAGGCAGTCTTGAATTTCCATGGGAATATGATCCTCCATCGCAGCCTAGACGCGAACCAGCGCCACATAGAGAGAGGGTAAAGACATTTCAAGAGGAACCTCACCTTCGGAATAGACCAGGGAGTCTTGAATTTCCATGGGAATATGATCCTCCATCGCAGCCTAGACGCGAACCAGCGCCACACAAAGAGAGGGTAAAGACCTCTCAAGAGGAACCTCGCCTTCGGAATAGACCAGCCGGACGCACAGATCAAATCCAGAAAGAAAGAAGTAATCCTCACGCCCCGAAACACTCTGAAAGACGAAACACGACAATAATCAAGAATCCAAACCGCCACATCCATAGGGCGCTACCGCGAACCCCAAGCTCATCCCTGAAACAACTACCAGACGCGAGAGTCTTCAACGCTTTCGAATACACGATAGACAGCAAGGATTTCATATATCCACATTCATGGACAGCAAAACTCACAAACGAATTTGGACCGATCTACTTACCACCTCATTTCATCCGCATACCTCCACATCTATGGGGGTGCTACATTGGAAAAGGCGGACATTCTCAACTGAATCTCAATAACAACTTTGAGAACCTTGTCAAGATTTCTGGAGAACGGTTAGATGGGTTATCTCGACTTGCCTTGCCAGAAGCAGCACAATGCGATGTCCACGGTCTCTTTGTACAACCGGTGAGAAGGGGGGATATGAATGACATCAGGATCAGAGATGCTTGTGAAGAGCTTGCAGAACAATTTCTCCGCTCTTGGATTTCTCTCCCCTGTGAAAATGGTCAACCGATAGCTGTTGATAGATATTGGCACATATGGGTCCAGAGGTTGGGAAGAGAGCCACTTATCCTCCAACTCCTGAAAGATCGTCAAAATGATACCGCACAAGTCCGATCAAGATATCAAGGAACAAAACGACGATATGAAGGCGAGGGTGAGGACAGGCCGGAAACACAGAGAAGACGAATAGAGTTGCTCCCAGAAGGCTCGAAGGAACGAAGATATGATCGCGATTTCCATAGGGATAGGCGGACAGAACACGGAAGAAAGGGGTTGGAATTATTTCCAGAGAAGCATGGAAAAGCACAGGGAGAGATAAAACCAACAGAACAGAAGACGCCAGAGGTATTTCCATCTAATAATGAGAGGCGACCGTAGAAAGGACGCTCAATCTTGTAGTCATTAAGATACCGATTAGCATAGCAACTGCCAAAGGGCTGAGAATAAATCACTTGCAGAATGTTGTAGGTACGTTAATTTTAGTGTGATTTGTATATTTAAATATAGAGCTTGTATTTCCCGTTCTTTGAATAGGTCTCGGGAGGCATAATGGATAAATATCTTCATGTTTCCTTTGAGCATATAATTCTAACTTGTTAGACTTCTGTAATATAGCTGGGAGTTGAGAGACCATGATACGGGATATGGGAAGCTCATACCAAGTTATCACCAAATGCAACGCAGTGAAGAAACCAATTTTGCTGAACGTAAAGAGGAATCTGATCACCTAGTTGTTCACACGAGTCTAGAATAATAACTAGATATTGTTGATTGGTCTCGGATGAGTTGTTAGTATTCGCACTTGGTTCGAGAAAGCGTGGTGGGTGTTATCCTTTTCCACAGGAAAACCCGATAGTTTTGATACAAACGAGATAGATATTAACCGAAGCTACCTGACAGAAACCCCTATACCTTCCCGAACTAAATATCCAAAATTAAAATCAATATATTACCTCTTACCTCCACCAACAAATCTTACCCACAAACGGACGCTTTGCACGCTTCGCACGCTAAATGAAATCACAGATTGATAAACATGGCGACTGCACCAATCAGAGCTCCCAACCCAACAGCACTCATGGTACGCTGAGCCCCACTAGCTAAAATGACAGTGGGACTTGGCGTAGCGGGTGCGGTTCCATTGGGACTAGAAGGAGCTTTGCTTGATGGGGTAAGGACGCTTAAAGGAGTTTATCAAATCAGTAACTTCGTCTTCTGCTAAGCTATTGTGTGGGAGGGGTAACCAACCCATCGATAACGTGAACAACGCCGCCAGCAATAAGAACATCCGCAGTGGTAACCTTCGCTTGGTTGACGCTTACTACACCACCACTAACCTTGATATCCAACTCAGCGCCGTTGACGGTCTTAAGCTTGGTGCTGTTAAGAAGGCTGCTGTATCCGACGGTTCCTTGGACGACGTGGTAGGTAAGGATGTTAGCTAGCTGTGCGGTGGAAAGTGTGGAAACGGTGGAGGCGATGGCTTCGAAAGCAGCGTTGGAAGGGGCGAAGATGGTGACATCTTTGAGACCATCGACGGTACCGACGAGGTTGGCGGTGGTGAGGGCGCTGGTAAGGGCAGTCAAGTTGGCAGCTCCTGCTGTGACCGAGGCGGAGGCAGGAACGGTAAGGATTTTGTCAATGATGTGGATAACACCACCGTCGAATTTCACATCCTATGATCGTGTCAGTCCAATTTGTATATAACCCTGGAGAAGTTGAGAGCACATACGGCGACAAGAGTTTTACTGTCAGCCAACAATCCACTAGTGAAAGTGACATCTCCCTTAGGTCTTCCATCAATAGCAACAACCTTAACACGTTGACCTCCAGTGACATTCGTATACGCCGAATCGGTCAAAAGAGAAGCCGCGAAAGACGGCTTGGACGAAAATGCAGTCGAGGGGAAGACACCACTCAAAACATGGTATTGAAGGATTGCCTTGACCGTAGCAGGGTCGGCAGCAGCAGCCTTTCCGGCGTCGGTGGAGAGTAGGTCTGCGAATGCCTTGTTGTTGGGTGCCAGGATGGTGATATCTTTTGCCTCTGCGAGCGCTTTGACGATGTCGGGCTGAGTTGCGATGAGGCCTGTGAGGTATTTGGTAAGTATCTATTGTAAAGGGGTGAAGAATAGATTTGATGAGGAAGACTTACCACCGAGAGCACTCAGACTTGCCTGGTTCGAAGCGAAAACCTCAGTCAGACTCTGTGCCGAAGCAAGAGAGCTGAAAGCGGCTGCTGAAACGAGGTTCTTGAACAACATTTTGAGAAGCGGTGCCTGCGATTAGGTGACGTTAAAGGTTTGTCCAAAAGTGGTAGTAAGACAACAATCTCAGAACCTAACCAATGATGAAAACGAGGTGAACAAAAACAAAAAACGGGAGGTGGCATCAGCTTCTTAAAAGCATCTCGACCCATCATCACAACACTCGGCAATTCCAAGTCCGGGGAGTCCAAGACCAGCAACACCCCGCACAAGACCCCAAGCCTTTACGAGAGCGATGATGTCTTCCAAAAATCCGATGGCGCGAGGACGATCACAACACATCAAGAAGCTGGGGAAAAAGGGTATAGCCGGCTGCATTCGGCTTGGCTTGGCTCTACAGTTAAGGAGTTTGGTCCGTGGCTGAGCTGCTGGCAACAAAGCAAAACTCAATTACTGGAACCCAGTAAGGAAGAACGTTTCCTGTCAAAAGATTTCTGTCCAAACTTTTGTGATGCTAGTACTGTACCTTACTTACCTTGGAATTATATGAATGTACGATATCATTTTCGTAGCCGATGCGCTAACCGACGCTCGCGAGGGTGTGCGGAACGGTGTTGTTTGAGTAGGGTACTGTACGAACATATGGATGCACCTTCGAGAAGTCGTTTATGTCTCTCCATCCGATTTCTACCTTCCGTACCTTACAGGACTCCGCCTGAAACCCGCTGCGAGCTTCGTATTTTCTGAGCTAAAATCAACAGACGATTGCGTCAATTGCGCCGAAGACGTGTAAGGATGAGACGAAAAGTCACTTAGCTGCAGAGTCTTGTCTTTCCCGCCAAAGGCACCAGTCTAGTTAAAAATAGTAACTTTGACTTACAAAGCCTCTCGGTGCGAATTTGCGCTCTTAATATTTTGCTTAAGCTTTACGTCCTCAAGACTTGGGTCTTGTAATTAAACCCTACCTTCCCTTCTATTCCGATCCATCTCTTCTCCAAAAAGGGAAAGAAAAAGATCGAGACCATAAGAGAAGCCTTGTGAAAACCAAGCCCTAATACAACAAGCAAGTAATGTCGGATACGCCAGCTTGGCCATCTTCACTTCACCGCCCCATGAAGCTTGAGAACACCTCAAACAATTCACAATTTTCCAGGACGGAGAAACCTCCCCACCCCCTGAGTTTCTCCCAACCGTCACACAAAAGCGAATCCGATCTAGACTAATCCGTCCTGACTCCCCAGTGACGACATCACAACTCAACCCTGTAGACACCCGGTAGACTCCCAAATAAACTTTTCCTCTCACCACAACACCAACGACTGGACCAGGAATGCATGTCCAACCACCCAAAAAAGCCACGCACGACCCAGACCTTAAACCGGAGCAACGACTTACCTACCCCGCAATCGTAAACACATCATTCCGACCGAAATCACCCCAGATCAGAAGACTTCCCTTCCCTTCCCTTCACTTCGCTCCTTCGATCGTTACCTACGTAGTACCAGTACGAGGACTGGAATATAAAGGGATATTATTGAGACGAAACTGATACTCGCTATCGATTGAATATCAGTTGGTGAAGTATCTCAATACCCACCTCCACCAGCCTCCACAAGTAAACTCATGAAAACGATCTCACATTAAATTCGCTTTCCTGCCGTCGAAATAAAGACGAGTGGCTGACCGGGAAACATGGAATGGACGGCTGTTACGTATAGGTACAGTACAGAATGAGGATATGTACAAGGTCTTTGAAGTATTTGCTCGTATTGAGTACTTTACTTCTCAGCTTATGATGCAGTCAGCATCCGCATCGTCCGTCCTGGTTTGTTTACGAGGATTCTACACACGTGTTTACCACGCACGTGTTTTCCTCGCTTATCCCGCTTTTTACCGTCTAGAGTACTTGCTCTCTCTGGATAGTACAGTACTCAAGTCCTTTCGCATCACATCACATAATGCCGAGTGGAAGTGACAAATTGGCTCGTCCAACTGTTAGAAAGAAATTGATACGGATCCGATTCTGATACTGATACTGATACTGATATCAATCGGACTTCCTAATTGCCGACAGTTCTTACTGCTATCAATTTCGCCGATGTGCTTCCTCCTCCTCACAAATCGAATCCGAGTATCGAGGTTTAGATAGTCTTAAATCATTTAGACATAGGTAGGTACTCCACTTCTACATATCCTTTCTATTAACCTTTATTCTAAACTGATTTGCTATATTTACCGGTCGATGAATGTTAATAGCGATCGTCCGGGACTACTGTCAATTGCGGCATTTCCTGTTATTTTGAATTTCGCCGATGTGATTCCTCATCGTCACAATAGGATTACTAATATCGAGATTTTAAACCTGTTAGTGACTTTCGGTACAGGTAGTTCCTATAAATAAATATTCTATTTATTAACATTTCTCTATACGTACTTCATCTATATACAAACTATCTACTCTATCAACCCTTCGGCATCTCGGCCTAGATATAATTCTCCATATTTACCGCCGATAATCAAGAATTTTCTATATTAATGAATCTAACAAGATTTCCATCGGAGACCCCTCCGTTATCACATCATCCAGAGACTACTATCGTGATCTACAGGACGGCATCACTATACTTTAACTTCTTTTGTATGGTATCACTATATTATTAGCATGAGAATAAAATAATTGTCTACTTAATTAGTACTTGAGGTACTAACTCTAAGTAGAGTAAGAGTACGTACTTTTATATTGTATCAAGTAGACTAAAGTACTCAACTTGACTACTCAATATCCACCGCGCTGACGCAGATCCGGCTGCTTCATATCCATCCATCTATCCTCTCGCGGGCCTATTCCGGTTATGCTCTGTCCTCTGTGAGTCAAAGTTTGGGTATATTGTCATATTGTTCACTCCACTGACCGAAGGACACACCCCGCTGGCTTATTTGACTACGTAGTACGTCTGTAGATACAAGTCTGACCATCCCACGCTGTCTTCGAATCGGAACTTCGGCCTCTGCTCTGCTCTGCTCTACCTGTTGGTTTGACTACAAGTCAATGAGAATGGTACAATAATCTAGTATTGTATTCGTCTTGGTCGTCCATCGTGGCTTCCTTCTCCTTCCCTCTCTTCCTGGGCTTGCTGGCAGTGGTTTTGGCTTTCTTGGACCCTGGTCGTGGGTGAGGCTTCGGCTCGGGTGATGGTGATCGTGATGGCTCTGCTGGAGGGTCGATATCGATGGGTTCTTCAGCCCTGGGTTCGCTGGCAGCTTCTGACATGAAGGTTGTTTGTTCGAGCAAGCGAGGCTCAGCGTTTGTTCAGCTTTGTAACGTAGTTGAACAAGGAGAGAAGCAAGATATCCGGGGATGCTGGACCTGCCTGGGATATCGAGTAAATAATGAAGCCGTGACGTCAATGAGGCGTGAGAGGGCTCAACAACAAAGCATCCAAGGTTACAAGTCCAGAATCGTAAATAAATAAATAAAACGTTTCTGATCTGTACGCGCTCCGAACCCAGGGCTAAAGAATCCATCGATATCGACCCTCCAGCAGAGCCATCACGATCACCATCACCCGAGCCGGAGCCTCACCCACAACCAGGGTCCAAGAAAGCCAAAACCACTGCCAGCAAGCCCAGGAAGAGAGGGAAGGAGAAGGAAGCCACGATAGACGACTGTTAGTTTAACTACAAGTCAATGAGAATAGTACAATAATCTGATATTGTATTGCGTCTGAATTTCTAGCTAAGTGCTGGATACAGGTCCCTCATATACCCAAGAATCACGTCACGTGATTCCTCGCTTACAAACAGATACGCATATCGTATTAGCAATACGTCAGCTCATATGCAGCTGGTGTTTGAGGCTTATGCGTAGCCAGCTTGTGCCGGCATGTAGCCAGCGCAAGGAGAAAAGGCATATCGCAACAATACCAGATTATTGTACCATTCTCATTGACTTGTAGTCAAACCAACACTACCTATTGAAATCACGAAAAGAAATGGATCAACGAATAGAGAAATGGCGATATCTGACCTACTACTACTTTGCATAATCGAATCACATCATTCTCTAATCTATTAGTTAGTTAGTAGGAGACCGTCGCTACTTGGACACCGATAATAATAATATCAAGAGTCTACCCGAGAAGAGAATCTCGACAATTGGTTTGGAAGTTGAAACGGTCGAATAATAAGACCTACATAATCAAGAGGGGTGAAGACGATCAAGATCAAGAAAAGCACTGTATAACCTCGTAGAAACCTCGTAGAAGCCCCGTAGAGTCCAGCCGTGGGTTGGTGGGTAGAAAATGGAGATTCGATTCAATTCGTGGGAATAATAGATGGTTATTGTCATAAGCTATGCTAGTTTTAGAATAAATGGTATTATGTATTTATCTCTACAAGTGCAGATAGATCGAAGGAAGGAGAACATCTAGATGATGGTGTATGTAGAATAGAATCAGATGTAGGCTCTGGAATTCCCCGCAGTTTATAGTGGTAAGTGAGGTTCCAAAGGGGAAAAAGAATAGGGGGGTACAAATACCTTCAAGTTGCGATCTATCCAGGTTCTCGTTTACATTAAGAAGTGATACGAGTACAGTAAGATCTTACATATCTAGGACATATTAACAGAATTATAGACACTTATCCATGAGTTCCCTAGCGACGAACGTAGACACGAGAGGGCTTAATTAAGTTTAGTATTGTCTATACGTATCGAAATTACGAAATACTATTACGTTAATAATAATCCTTTGCTCTCTACATCCCTCCTTCAAAGAGATGATACACCAGTTTACTGATATAGTATAGTACTAAATGCATCTATTACAATTATAAGATTCTACAACAATAATAGGTAGGTATCTATTAAAATCCCAAGCTATTCCCTCCTACAGGTAGTACAAGGAAGGATATTTATCAAGGTAGTAAGTACGAGGATTATTAACTTAATAGTAGCTATCTACATATAGCTGTACTTTTTAGCTACTAGAATAGCAAGCTCGTACGTACACTTATATCTCCTGGTCTCGACATATGTACTTTTCGATTTTTAGGTTTACGATACCCACTTTTTGTCTTAGACCTTGCTCCTCATAGGTTCAATTTTGCCTTTTGACCCTTTTAAAAGCTTAGAAGGCAAAATTGAGCCTATAAGCCTATAGGGAGCATGTCTAAGACAAAAAGTGGATATCGTCGAGCCAAAAATCGAAAAGTACATATGTTGAGACCAGGAGATATATTAGTAATAGTATTCAATTACTTACAGGAACCCACTATAGATAATAAATCAATGATTCTAAACTAAGTTACCGTTCTAAGTATAAAGGGAGGAGGGGGGACGAGCTCGCTATCCTATAGACTAAAGGACAGCTCTTTGTACTTAGTACTGCCAGTGCTAGTGCCACTTTATAGGGAATGAGGAGGTAAGTAGTCTATATTTCAATAGTCGATAATGACTTATTCGCTAACTAGTATTAGTACTATACAACCTAAGGTAATATCATGGAATTTACAAATATAGGCAACAATAAATACCGAAAACTCCTACACCAGATTCCAGCTACTCGACTATTTACTATCTATATATACCTAGGTAGACTTAAATAGCTCTTAAGATACCTTAAATCTATGACTCTTCCCTTTTATTTAATAAAATATATATTATATTTCTGTCTTACAGGGAAGGAAGAAGTGGAGAATATTTCGCATTTGAATTCGAATTCGTGGTTGTTTATGTCCTGTTTTGGGTTCTTATCAGGATGTTAGACCAAGAGGGTGGACAGCTAAGAGTTGCTCTTGTTACGCAGATCATATGAGACCAAAGTGTATAATGTAAATCAGTGTCTCTAATTCGCTGATTTCGCTAATAATTGGGGCAAAATTGTACTATTGACCAGGTAAGGGTTCGTCGGTCATTGTCCAGCCCCTTTACTTTGAGGCTATAGAGTCCAAGAAGCTATATTATTACTTAATTAAGTTAATTACAGGTACTATACCACAACATTCCCTACATCCATAAGTATACAACCATTAACACATATCTCTCATCTACCCTAATATACACAATAGCAAGTACTAACAACAAACAAATCTCAATCCAAACCCCCCCCCAAAACTCTATTCTATATCTCCACAGCAGAAGGAAATTATATACACCAACTTCTCTTCTCTATTCCACAAACTAACACGAAGGAAAAATTAATTCCCATCCTACAACTACAACTAACTACAATTCATTATATGATTATACCTTTATACCTTTATACATCTACACCTACCTACACTTACCTACCTCTCTCCCTCTCCCTCTCTCTCTCCCATCTCTCCCCTCTCCCCCGTTACCCCACCACCAACCAAGCACCATCACATAACCAATACACACAGCACCCACAATCCCTAAATACAGAACAGAACGGAAGGGACTTAAACAGATATCACCACCAGTCCTAGTCCTCATTCCTAAGCCCCCTAATAATGAATCCTTACGCAGTATAAGTAAGATTATACTTACTACTACATTACTCCTCTAGAGTGTTTGTTTATTGACTAGCTAGATATAGCTAGATACCCGAGTTACCCGATGTTAACCCATCGTATATATATATAAATAGTAAATAGTGAATAGTAAATAGTAAATAGTAAATACCCGCTCTAGCTACAGTACAACACCCATCCACCCACCCACCCACCTACCCACCTTTCCCCCGACTGACTGACTGACTGACTGCCTGACTGACTCGCTTACTTTCATATTTCTTACTCCTTACTCCTTACTTCTTACTCCATATCGAGAAAGATTCCCCTTTTTCTTTCTCGATAGGGAGAAAGGAAAGTATAATACCCATTCCCATTCTCTAAACCTCCATCCATCCAGCCTCCTTTCCCCCTTTCCTCCTTTCCTCCTTTCCTCCTTTCCTCCTTTCCTCCTTTCCTCCTTTCCTCCTTTCCCCCTTTCCTCTCCCCCTTTCCTTCCCTCCTTCCTCTCTACAAAAAACCCATCAACCCATCAACATCAACCCGTAAACCCCCATCATATTTCCTTTCCCACCCTAGCCATCTCTACTTTACTTCATACCATACCATACTATACATACAAACATACAACAATACCACAAAACAATACCAACAACAATCCCAACGACAACAACAGCGACCAAGATTCAATTCACAGCATCACAGTAAAAAGAAGAAGGTATCTAGATAGATAGATATATAGATAGATACGTCTAGATATAGGTAGGTACATAGATATAGGTACCTACAACAACATATCATATCAAAAGATATACAGTACTTAGACAAAGAGCGAAACGACTACCTAGACAAGGAAGGGAAGGGAAAGTAGGGTAGGGAAGGGTAGGGTAACTAGGACAGGACAGGACGGGTTTATAGTAAGTAGCTAGCTAGCTGGTCGAGAAGCACCAGCACCAGCACCAGCACCCTATAGATAGATAACGACAAGTTAATAAAATACTTACTTGTAGTTAGTTACGTAAGGATTGTTTAATTATCGTGACGTGTCGTGAGGTGAGGTGTGTGGGCGATACTGTATCCAGTTAACCCCGTTCCGTGGGTACGGGAAGTAGTCGTTCATTTCGACTGTTTACTCATTGAACCGTAAAAAGAAATCACAATCACAAAATTCCATGAAGAAAAAAAAAGATTAATTCATTGTATTCTTCCTCTATCCCATGCATGCATGTACGGCAAAAAAAAGCATGCAAGTCGGGCTCAGCTATCTATCCTCCAATCTCCCAATCTTCCAATCTCCCCCAAGAAAACCCCCCACAATTCTCCCTCCAATCCCCACAACCTACACAGGTGGAAGTAAGTGTATTATTACCCCCCCCC